>JARACY010000002.1:0-353698 GCA_029255725.1 Scrobipalpa atriplicella
TGATGTTTTTTTTTAGGTATCATATTCTTACAAACAATATGACATTATAATACATTAAAAATAATGAAATAATGACACTTCATGTCTTTCATTGGTCAAAGATTTTAAATAGACACATACGTTCGTACGTATAAAGACAAAAATTTTAAGTAAAAAACTTTTTAAAACAAGCTTTTATCTTAAATGCGCTAAAAAGAATAAAATAAAATTTTCCTTTAAAACTTTTTCTATCAATTTACAACGGCATTACATAATTTTTATAATATAAAAGCTTGTCGCGAGATTTAACACAAGTTATGAGGTTAAGTATGTGATTTGTTTGTTTATCTACACAAGCTTTTAGCAATCTCGCGACAAGCTTTTATATTATAAAAATTATGTAATGCCGTTGTAAATTGATAGAAAAAGTTTTAAAGGAAAATTTTATTTTATTCTTTTTAGCGCATTTAAGATAAAAGCTTGTTTTAAAAAGTTTTTTACTTAAAATTTATTTTTTACATTTTAGTCACACAGCAACTACCTACTTCAAAAACACATGTGAATTAATTGTTTAAAACAGTTTAAAACTATTCTTTTTCTGTGAGGGGGGCGGATGCGACCTCTTCAATCCCCCCAGTCGAGATGCATCGAAGCGGCAACGACTTCAAAAATTGTTCTTATCCTGTAATATTTATTTTCCTGTGAGGGGGGGGCAAGCCCCCCTCAACCCCCCAGTCTCGCTACGTTGACTACTTTCGAAACACGTTTTAACTTTTCTCCTTCTGTGTGTGTAAACCCCTCTCACCACCCCTAACGAGATGCAACATAGTGGCAACGACTTTGAAGTCGTTTGGCGAACTGTTTTAATATTTTTTTCTGTGAGGGGGGCAAGCTCGTCATAATGTATAATAGAAACTGCTCAAGACAACAAATATAATGAGCCCACACTCGACTATCTTAGCACTTTCGACGAGGTAGTTCCGATGGCTATCAGTCGGCTTCTTCATTAGACCCTCGTCATCATGTGCAATAGAAACTGCTCAAGACAACAAATACAATGAGCCCGAACTCGGGTATCTTAGCACTTCCGACGAGGCAGTTCCGACGGCTTCCTGTTGGCTTCGTCATTAGACCCTCGTCATCATGTGTAATAGAAACTGCTTAAGACAACAAATATAATGAGCCCAAACTCGGCTATCTTAGCACTTCCGACGAGGCAGTTCCGACGGCTTCCTGTTGGCTTCGTCATTAGACCCTCGTCATCATGTGTAATAGAAACTGCTTAAGACAACAAATACAATGAGCCCAAACTCGGCTATCTTAGCACATCCGACGAGGCAGTTCCGACGGCTACCTGTCGGCTTCGTCATTAGACCCTGGTCATCATGTGTAATAGAAACTGCTTAAGACAACAAATATAATGAGCCTGAACTCGGCTATCTTAGCACTTCTGACGAGGCAGTTCCGACGGCTACCTGTCGGCTTCATCATTTGACCCTGGTCATCATATGTAATAGAAACTGCTCAAGACAACAAATATAATGAGCCCAAATTTAGATATCTTATCACTTTCCATGAGGGAGACCCATTGGATATCTGTCAACTCAATCAAGAGATCAGCTCGATGATATCATAATATTGCATTGTCACCGGATTAACATAAGTGTGCAAAATTTCAGCTCAATCGGTTGAAGATAACTGCTTCAAAAATGAGTTGCAAGATTCCACCCGAACACACATAGTTAGTTAGTTAGTTAGTTAGTTAGTTAGATACAGTGCAAGTTAAATAAAAGCTTTAAAAAAAAGGAGATGCTATCGTATTATAGCTGGCTTCCATTCTCATGCCCTCAGACCGAAACATATATATATAGAAGTGCGAGCTGTAAAAACATGGTTGTATAAATACCCTCGGGACATTTCTTGAACGTGTACTTCCACAGGCGGGCTCCGCACTTAATCCTTAGCACATTAGAAGCTTTCCAATAGCTCGCTTTTTCGACACGCTTGAACAAATATTCAAAGAATAAACTTATTTCGATTCGCGCTTTCTGTTAACCCTTTAGTGTATCGTCTTTTATACAATTTGTAAAAACTACGTCAACAATGAACAGGGTGATAGAGATCTGTTGTGAAACATTTTGATCAAATCATGTCAAAGAAGTTTCACTACGTGCCTATACTTACGTATTGTTATTTCCCACAATACATGAGTACCTAATTGTTGTACCTGTACCGTAGCCAATGTGTTAAGAATGTTGGCGAGTTAGTCCAGGTGGCGATAAGTTCCGATCTCGATTTCATGCTTTCTATACTAGCATGCAAAAGCTGTATAGCCAGAAGACATCTAAACCTCGTACCTACCTACTTCTAAGTATTTATAATACCTAAGCATAGTACAATTTATACTCACACATATACACGATAAGTAAACTAAATCAATCTATTCTAATAACCCTTATGGGATATAGAGAAATGAAGATTGAAGATCCGAGCGTCAAACAAAGGACCATTTCTTAAAAAGGTTTTTTTGTGTTGCTATCATGAAAGGTGATCAGCGTATTATTATGGTCTAAAGTGTAATCCTAGGGACACTTTACTGCATTCTACAGTATCCCCGGGAAGAGATACATCTTCTACATTCTTTCTTTCTTATCACCTCCAGTCCTGCATGGATGTAAAGTAGGTACTTAACGAATAAATATGCACAATATCTGTAAAGGATGCTGTTCAACATTGGGAAATAGATAAGCCGTTCTTGCATACTTTTTAGTTTGTCATATTAACGTGGAATGTCAACCCACACTTAAATATTATGCATCTACAATTTTACTATGATTCTACTAAATTGAGAGAAAACTTATGACCAACTATTACTACTAGCTGCTTTAAATTAGTAGCTTCTACTATTTTTATGTCGCTATCAAACCATCTTACTACCTTTTCTTATTAAGATTTCATAAACGAGGCTACACTTACCTAATCGACTCCATACACAATTTAAGGTTCATAAAGAAACATGAGATCCATAAGTCTAATAAACCGTTTATAATGCAATTCCCATTAGATTTCGTAAGATTCACTCTTAACAAATCGAAATTTCGTCTTGAGAAGAAATCGAGAGTGAAGATCTGATAGGCCACACACAGTGGGCGTCCTTATAAGGCTTCCAGAACCAGTTTGGAATCAATAGGGGATAATAGAGGTCAGATATGAACTTGACACCAAGTATCATGATTTGATTACATCCTACACCCATCTTTCATGATTGACAGCACCAACTTGTAATATGCGTAAGAAATTCGAAATTACGTGTACTGTCATTTTAGTCACTGGAACAAAACATCCCATTGCGTAAGTTTATGATCCGAAATTATCATGTTTTTTTTAAATTAAAACCACTCATCGTACTATTAGTTGAAGCTTGCCCTCTTTTGGCACTCACCATGACGTTACATGAACTAAATGTAATTTTGGCCAAACAAGTTAACCTTTAAACCATTTCTTAGTACACTTCTCACTATCCAAAAGTCACTAAGATTAAAAATTGGTAATATTCGTTTGTGGTAAGATAATTTGCTTTTTTTTTCTTTCCATCAAAAACTGAGGTTAACTTCCTGTATCACATCACTGACATCACATTTCAGCGACAAAGATCTATGCTCATGTCCTATTACATGTTGTGATGTAACTAAATCTTTTCTCCCAAGTCAAAGTGCGCACAATAAAATATTAGACAAATGTTGGTAACTATTAAAGCTAATGGTGATAGTTTGAGAACGTGCATAGACGATCTTGGATGATCATCAACATGTGAGGTGAAAGGCCAAGTGATATAAAGCTGGGAGACAGAATTTGAGCATGAAAATTTTTTGAGTTATTTGCGTATTTACATTTATTACGTGTAGCCATGTCAGGAAGTTTGTAACGTATGTAACAAATTGGATTCCGCGTAACGTAAACATTGGAGGAAGAAAGTAGCGCGTGCTTCAATGATTCAATACTTAAGTATACCTACATAGGTAAACGATAGAACTTTTTTTTCCTTTTTAATAGCTTTATCATTTATTGGATAACTGTTTAATCAGGCGATAATAGCACACGATGCATAAGTAATTTGTAATATAAAAATTGTTTCAATGGAAATATGATACTTTAAAATTAAAATAGACTTTATCTATTCTTCTTCTTTCAAACCACATTATCATTTAGAAGTTATTTTAAAAACATATTGGGTAAATAAATCCATAAAAATTAAAAATACTAAAAATTTGCTACTATGAAAGACATGAAAGTACAATTATATTCCAACACGGATGTAAAACTACTGATGAAAACCTACTGATGAGGATTATAAAAAGAAGAGCTATCAGAAAGTATAAAATGTTAAAATGATCGGAAACACAATGTGATACGTAAGGCATTGCAGAAGTCCAAAAGTTTACAGTGACGCTTTTCATCAGACAGACCGTTTTATTAGTCACTCATTTCAGAAACTAAGCAACTGGACTTGATTTTATTTATATCTAGTGAAGTGAAGAAGGAAAAGTCTCCGCAATGTTTTGTATGTCACGGGCTTTGAGCACGACACTGCAAGTTTAATTATTGTGTAACGTTATAAGCGGTTGTTGGCTCGATAACGTTATAACGTTCATGTCCATTATTGGGCCGGTTCCGCACTTTGTCGCTTGCATGCATGCAGTTACGCTGCATTATGCGTCTTTAAACACCTTCACATGCATTGTTATCGGATGCGATATGTGGATAAGGAAATGCATGTTTATTCATTAATCTTATCTCTGCTAATGCTATCAGTGAGGAATTGTTTCGAAGGTCGAAAAATATTTTGTAAATTTTGATAGGTTTCTGTTTGTAAAGGATTACTTTTTAGAAGACCAATGATTTAGGTATAGATTGTGCTGGTTTAGAAATAACAAACTAGATACTTTCCCTACGGGTATAATTTTTTTATATTTCTGGAGTTGAAACTGTCCGTCCACTATCCTAAGCTTTGTAGTATCCATTAAAAATAAAACTGCTCAATGCTAAAAATAGAGTTAAAAATCTAATAGTTTCTTTGTTTTTAATCTGTTCTGAATGGAAAGCGTCACAAAGCAGCCGGCTCATTACAAACATATAACATAATGCAAAACCGACGCAAGAAATTGTTGGCATTACATGCATTGGCGTGGGAAGAGTGTATTTTTTGAGGCGACCTTAACATTGCACTGAGGAGGTGCTTGGTGAGAAGCCAGCCCGCTTTCTCGAGCGCTTTACTTCTTTTCCCATACATTGTTGGTTCTTGGTTCATTGTAGACAATGATCCGTTCAAGAGCACTGACTCAATTAAGTAGTGTCAGGTGGTATTCATAAGGTATCATGTGTTTAAACGTGATACTGGGAAATCGCCACCTGCGGCGTTTGCAGAAATTGTATCGTGTAAAGTCATTTGATCCAAACATACTAAATTGTCTTAAATTTATAGTATGATTATGCAAGACATGTTTATTAGTTGCATCAAATTGGTATGCTTTTTTGGTTCACTTAGATTTACCTAAGTGCAGTTTTAATCTGTTTCTTCTATGTACGTACATACTTATCTAATAGATACAAAGTCATGAATGTATGAATAATAGTTTTTTGCCCAGTGATTAACTTCGATTATATCTCTTGCTGTCAATTTTGTATAAGTCTCTTAGGCCCGTATTTATAATCAGCTCTCAAGAGTGACAGCAAGTTTGAGTTCGTATCAGAAATGTCATTTCAGTACAAAATGGTCTGTCAAATCCGTACTTAATATTGCTCTCAATCTTGAGATCGCTTTATAAATACGAGCCTTAGCTTAACTCATTTTGACAAGTGACACGATTTAATAAACTATGACAGACGTTGCGTAAAACATTTTCAACCATTATAACGTGAGTGCATTAGACAATTTCGAATTATGTAATGTAAAAATCTAGTGATCTACAAATTCGGTGCCAAATACCTACTGACACCCAAAAAACTAGGTAGTGACGTGAGACATCTAGAGCAGGTAACACACTGAAATCGAAAGTGCCGCACGCAAGCTGCGTCCGCGCAGCCGTAGCACGCATCACCGCCGGTCACTACCGCACCAGATTATACAAGGTGTTAATTTAATTGCGTGCCATATCGTAAGGGGTGTTTCAGTAACGATGAAGAAGCTAATAAAATAGTTGCTTATTTTACTTTAGCATACAAAATGGTCAGTCAATTTGTACATTTTTGGTCAGTCAATTTGTATGGGAAAGCCAACAGTTTAATTTGAATAGAATTTACTTTATCGCTACTGAAACACCCCCTAAACTACATCTTAGAAGTCATCTTCTAAGCGCGGCGTGTACTACTGAACGTGTACTGAACTATGGTATGCAAAAAAATAAATTAACACTCTGTATAAATTGTACCAGCACTACCGCACCAATGCGATAATTATACTTCGACAACTACATGAATATCAATCAAATTTTGTTACAAATTATGACCGCAGGTGGTGTAAGCTTGTATCGTATTATGGTGTATAATTTTGTTTACGTTGCGTTATCTACCTAATTCTCTAATTAGAATTTCTTATAGTACAGGAAATAATAGAAATGTAAGTGAAACTTTAAGAGATGCCTGATAAATTGATTTATGTGCTAGAGAGATGTTTTCTTTACTGGATGAAGTAGACTTGAGAAATGCTTCTCATACGCACTTAGACTGCTTTACAACCCAGACTCTATCTTGGAAGCAATAAAACTCTCTGACTGTAAATTGATTAACAGTAGCCGTTTCTCTACGCTTCAATTCGAAGACTGCCTAAAATGAAGAGTCTTAAATGTTTAGGTCTGGTAAACCCTTCTAGCATTTATATTGTTTTTCTAATTAAAACAGCTCAGTAAAAAATTTGAAACGATAGACTGATAAACATTTAAAAATCAAGTTTTCTAAAAAGCTGATTCATTCTTGCTTTACAAGATTATTCACTGCACTGCTGTAACCCAGAATCAGCAATTTCTGTTCCAGTTTTCTTAACCTAGTTTTATTATAATCTTTAGCTTTGTGTCCTATGTTTATGTTATTGTCCTAAATCATTAAGTTAAACCTCTTAGCTTCTCAACTTACTAGTTGTCCGCAAGATTGACTGTTCAATAATATTTCAAAGAAAAGTAACAGTGGCATGCTGCATGCTGTAAAAACCAGCTAAGGGATTCGAGGGTTTTAATATATTGTAATCTAGGCGATGGGCTGACAACCTGTCACTACAGCAATATACAGATCTATCTTAAACAACCCTCAAAACTTGTCAGACGTGGCGTAATGACCTTTGTTTGGGTCGTTAACGCTCTGCCTACCCCATTAGGGATAAAGGCGTGATTTATGTATGTATGTATGTATGTAACAGTGGCTACGCCTAGCAACCAGGAACCGGATTGTGGAGCATCGAGCACGTCGCGCGTACATCATCCTTGTTTACTTTGAGCTAGCAAACACTTGGGTGATAAAGTCTTTGGTGACTTGGTTTTTTAGCTGTTTTATTTAAGTTCATTCTAAATAAAATGTAGTTGTCCGCAAGATTGACTGTTCAATAATATTTTAAAGAAAAGTAACAGTGGCTACGCCTCGCAGCTATTTCCGCGACTGCATAGGAAAAGTTTGTCAAGGCGCAAGCATCTTAACAAAATTGATTATCCTACATTACATTATTATCACGTCATACTTTTTGTGATCGTCATAGGTATTTTTGTGACGGATTGTTCAGCATACTGCATCAAGCTCGTCATGTCGCGCCTACATTATCCTTGTTTACTTTGGGCAAGCAAACACTTACTTCGGTTGGTGACTTAGTATTTTTCCGGACTGTCTTATGTAACCTACCTACTTTGGAACAGGAACTACTAAAGTAAAAATAAAAACAAATGTTTTCTTAAAATCTAAAAAATATACTTTTTTTACCAGAGTAAAAGACATCAACGCGTTTAATTCTAAGAAATTACTAATATTTTAATTTAAAGCAGTATTATTAATGATAATATTTGTAAAAAGTTATTGAGTAAAACCAATGATATTATATGTAATATGTATTAAGATGAATATTTTTAATCCAAATTGCTATAACTACAGTAAAAATAAAAAGAGTTTACTTTACTCGTGTAAAAGACATCAACGCGCGCCATTTTAGGCATATTTTGTATTAGAATCTTTATTTTCGTTTCTTTTTTGTTTATAACAGTTTTCTGATGAATAGTACCAGCACTGTGTAACTTAGATCCACTGAGCTTTGTGCGTTCTTCTTCGTGATTAAACAACTCGTTCTCGAATTTCTCCCGAGTGTTAAAGAGCAAGCGTTGTCTTGATTTCGACGCTTTTTTATATATCTTTACTCAAATAATGAAAAACGTATTTGTAGACGAAATCGGATACTTTAAATAAGATTAGATAGCTAAGGCCCGTATTTATGATCAGCACTTGAGACTGACAGCGAGTTTGAGTTCGTATCAGAAATGTCATTTTAGTACAAAGTGACCTGTCAAATCCATACTTAATATTGCTCTCAATCTTGAGATCGCTTTATAAATACGAGCCTAAGAGTGGGAATTTTGTTAGGTGTATTACTGAATTTATTTGAGTAAAATGTAGATTATCACAAATGCGCAGCGCTAAGTGATATTAAAATAATATTTGACAGAAACCATACAAAATATACTAAGTTAATTATAATAAACCGAAATATATAATTATATATTATAATTTTTTTTATTAACATATAACATAACTTGACAAAAAAAACTCTCTATTTGCGGCTTTCAATGAACACCGGTAGCTGTAACTACTTGTCTGCTAAGTCACAACAACATTATTACCTAATCAACCACAATGCCACTACAAAGGTTAACGTAAAACGCCTGAGTACCATAGATTGTGAACCACAAAACACTTTTTGTGTAACAGATAAGTTCAAGATTATCTATGGCTTAAAAGGTTAGACTTTCAACAAAAAATTTGAAGGGTTAAATGTAAAAGGAAGTTGCTTTTATCAGTTTTTTGGTCGAGACTTTCCTGTTTTCTCGAGGAACTTAAATGATAATGAATTTAAGTTAACAGTCCGATAAAGACTTAATTTAGCGGATTTGTAATTTAATGTTGATTCGTCACTATTTTGGTTTTGTTGTACTGCCCTAATAAAATTATATTGTTGTTGCAAGCTCAAAATATTATATTGTTGTCGAAATTCGACAAAAACAATATCACGGCAAGAATTTATAAAAAATATATCTAGATCGGTACTAGCTCAAAAAAATACCTACTTTTTAACTGTTTTAAAAAAAAATCTATCAAATGTTTCGTAATAATCTTTTGTTATTAATAAGATAACGATTGAAAATAAATATCTTTTATTACCGTTTATTACGTTTATGATATAAAGTTTTATGGATGTCATAGCGATGTGCGTTTAGTAAGGTAAAACGGATATGGTTGATCAAGTTCATAATTATCGAAAGTTGTTCTAAACATGTTTTAGTTTTATTGTTATACAACGGCCAGTAGCTTTTAGTTCCAGTTTTATATTGGTTAAACAATTTGATCAAATTTATATGACAGCCGTTCTTGCTATGGCTATGGCGTAACTTTAAAATGCTGTAAGAAGTTTTTATTTTCAGAGGTAATAAATATTAAATTATCTCGAAATATTTTAATTACAATGAAAAGTAAATTATAAAATTCATTATACACGTTAAAAGATAAGCAATCTTTGATGAATGTGGGAGGTTTCTTTTATTAACAGATAACGCCGTATGCGGTAAGAGTGATTTCAGACGCAGCGGTTAAAGCTCAAAAGCGCCGTCAAAGTAAGTATAAAGTATAAAGGAGTAAAAAAATTAGACCAAGCTTTAATTAGACCAACCCATTAAACTGAAGAACTTTCCCCCAGGAACATAGGTCGAAATTTGAAAAAATAATTAGGCCCTCCCATACTAATGATGGAGACAGAGTCTCAAGTATGTTTTTATAGGAGGGCCAATTTATTTTTTTCACATTTCTACTACGTTTTTTGGGGAAAGTTGTTCAGTATCAAGGGTATGTTGGTTCACACCCTAAATTTTGGTCAGACAATTTTTTTTACATCTGTATTGCATACTCACCGGCGCGACCGCCATGCTCTCCGTTGAACGAGGATCCAGGCACAGGCTATCTGATCATCACTCAACTTTCACCAGGACATCACCTCACATGCCGGCAATCCGTCCTCATAGCACTCCGGAACGTCCTTGACACAATTTTCACTCATAAAATCATTATCGATTCTACTATCCAACTACGTGTGATTACTCCCGTGGTTGTAGAGAAATGAAGCTTCGAGTAAAGCACGAAAAAGTGGATGGTTCCCACGTGAGAGAAATGCTCGTGCGCGAACAATGGTGGAGGCTGCGCGCGAGTCGAAAGGTGGGCAAAAAGCGAATGAGCGCAAGCGCGCGCTGTGCGAGCCGCGTCGGGCTCTCGGGGGAGCGCCGTCTATACCTGCTGACCCATTTCAAAACTAAGCACCCATAATGATGTTTGGAATTTTAAACCCTTATTTTACTACAGTCTATTCCCTTTGCGACAAATAACACAATCATTCCTCCTAATTAAATATTATTTTCATAAATTCTAGAGTTTATACACGAGTTGCATTCTAATTGCCTACACGGGAAAAAAACTAACATTTCAATATTGAACTACTGAATTAGTTAGGAACTGTAGACTAAGTTCGTGTGGGAAAAACATCGTGCCTTCAATTTAGAACGACAGTATTATTCAAGAAAGTTAATTCCTTGCAAAGCCACAATTTATGACAATTATAAAGACTTTCTAAACAAATGCCCGTAGGTCGAGGGACACTAGACAACTATTAGGTAGTCACATCATAAAGCTACTATTCTTGTAACTAAGGCACTGAAGTTTACGTAGGAAATTGTGGAAGCTGTTAATTTGCTACTACCTACGTGATAAACGTGAATCGATGTAGAGACTCTAAAACAAAAAGCTTAAACGGGAATAGCCCGAAAGTTCTTTATCCTATCTCTTCCCTCAATTACACACGTTTTAGTCCTTTTTCAAATACGTAACACACTCAGTGACGTAATTATAGGAATATGTTAAGAATGCCATTTACAGGAGTCGTCACTTAACGCTTACGTACCACCATAAAGTCAGATATTTATAAAAAAAATATCGAATGGCTTCAACACTAACATTTTTTTTAAAAGTGTATCCGATAATTAAGGGTGAGTATGTAGTGACTGATACCCAGAAAAAAATCTTTGTGAAAGTTGTTCAGTTCGCTGATTGAACCAAACCACCCCTTCCAATTTCAAAGACAAGTGGTCATTCTGTTCAACGTTGTATAAAAAATAAGGCTAAATCTAATATTTTTATTACAAATAGGTATTGTTTATCTATCTATAGTTACTATTGACTCTGTAGGAAACCAAACCGGAATGAAGTAAATCATAATAAATTTTCATAAAGTATCGTAAGCATTACGTGTTGATATCCGATTAACACATTCTGTCACGTCACGGCATTGAGCATTTCCATTGCAGAATACTTCGAGCAGAACCTAATCTTTATAGGCGGTAACATTTATTGCTAGCCAAAGACCGATCATCCAAAGACCAGCCTACTACTCTCCTCTACTTCTGCATAACGTTTTCTGGGGTCCGCTTTCCGTTTTTGTCGTCTCAACTTTTAAGAGTGACATACTCTAAAGTCGGTAACTCCGTAAGTTGCTCTTTCATACCTAAACGGCTGAACGGATTTCAATAAAGAAAAAAAACGATAAAGACGGATATAGACTGGAGACGTACTTAGGCTACTTTTTACCGTAGGAAAACACGTAATTCCCATGGGAAAATTCATTTAGCCACGGATAAAACAGCAGAGCATGATAATAATTTCAAATGAAATAGGTAAAACTGATGCTTCTTCTTCATGTGTGGATCATAATGCCGTGAATGTAGAATATAAAGTCAATTTTTTTAATCAAAACAATGGATGCTAAAAAAACAACATGAGAAGTTGCGATCCTAAACAAACTGCTTACTTATACCCTAAAGGCTGATATTATTAATTAATTTTGTATTTACTGAAGCGTCGTCTGTAGATGATAGGTCGGTGGTTGGTAACAAATTATTGTCAGTCGTCATAAGGCGGTTCCGTAGTTTACCAGGAAGAAATTGTTTATCAAGTTTGTTAAAACTGCATGCACATTTTTCACGAACAACTTTAATGCCATTAATTTCAAGTTTTTCTTCTATTTCGCTTAACATAGGATGTGAAAATGTTCTATGAATGGATTAGATTAGTATCCGTCAGAAGTAAATAAATTAAAGCGTATGAAATGAAAAGAGTATGTTGAAATAGATATTCATTAATTTTCAGTACTGAGACAGATTTTCTGAATATACTATATTTCAATAGGTAGTTTCAATCTTTAATAAACTTTTAACATTATAATACGCCTAGAAAGAGGAGCAGCGATATAGCATGACCACTGAATAAAAAAACCTGAAGAGAGAAAGACAGAATAAATAAAACGAGAAGGACTTATGGATTTCCTATAAGCCATTCTCTATGGTATGGTACCACTATGGTAAGTAGGTCTTTTTAGTCACCGGTCAAGTCAAGGTTATAATATACATTATGGTTTCTTCCAATATTATATTTTATTCAAAGAAAATTGTTACTGCCTAGGATTTCCAGAACTGACTGACTCATATTCAGTGCATTCACCTAGGTTTCTCTGAGATGTGCCAAGATAAGGCACTAATATCGAGTTAGTATTCCGTTGCATTGTACTTATAGTGAAATTGCAAAATTTCAAGAGACGACAAATACGCGTCGTATTTATTCAACAGCTTGCTTTCGAAACCGGCGCGGGCGCAACCTTCTGTTCACACGTAATTAGGCCATTGTATTTATTATTTTTGAATGGAATTCCTTGTGTTCCTGGCTTATACTACTCTAAATGGTGTACTAATGTGTTTACTTCCATGCTGGACTGGGAGCGATAGAAAAACATAGAATGTGCCAGCTGCATCTCCTCCCGGGCATGCTATAAAAAACAGCTAAGGGATGCGAGGGTTTCAGTATTTGTAATTTAGGCGATGGGCTGACCACCTGTCACTACAGCAATATACAGATCTATCTTAAACAACCCTCAAAAATTGTCAAACGTGGCGGAACGACCTTTGTTTGGGTCGTTGACGCTCTGCCTACCCCATTAGGAATAAAGGCGTGATTTATGTATGTATGGGTGTATGTATGTATGTAAATGGTGTATGGGACGGTGACATGAAAACTGAAAGAGTTTGCACGAAACAGAACAAACAAAAATAACTTTTAATTCAGAGCACAATAAAAAGCCAAAACAATTTATGGGGATTTGAATTTAATCTAGGTACATCATAACCATAACTTAAATTAACCATTATGAAAGATATGAGCGGGCGGCGAAGAGAAAAGACAAAGACAGCTTGCTTGATACGGTTTATTCTTCGTACATACATATTCGACCGATAAAAGAGAGAGCGGGGAGGATGAGGACGATACGATAAGTAGTTCCATTAGGGAAGCAACCACGCTTGCCACTGCAATGTGCAGGGTACGTCAGACGATGGTCAGATGAGCGCGTTCAAGTCATGTCCCAGCAGGGGTGGAAGCATGGCCTTGCAGTTGCAGCTGCACTGAGCAACAAAATCACCGATTTTGAGAAACACCCAAAAGCGAAACTACGTTTGTTTTGCATTTCGTCACTCCGGGGACGCACTAGAGAGGCACGGTTTCATTTCATACATTTTTGATACTTTTCTGCGCAGTGACGTGTTGCTGATGTGCGGTTTATCTCACATTTTCATTTAAAGAATATTTTGTCGCGCCATGTCACGTCGCGTCGCTCTAGTGCGGTCTAACTTTGGTCCATGCTTTGGTCTCCAATTATGAGATGATTATTCGGAATAAATCAAAATCATTAGGAAAACGAACGGTAGACTTCAGGCACGAGAGACTTGCGAGTGAAAGCAAATATCACACGAAGCAGTACAATTCTTAGATCGGTAGTGGAGTCGCTATTGTTACAACAAAATAAGGTATACATAAATATAAAATATACACTTGGGTACAAATACAATGCTTCGCAATGATGCCAAAATAACCCTAGTTAAATATGAAGGATCCTTGTTTAACTTATTTATTTTATTTCTAATCAGATAAAAAGTTTACCTTTTTTTTATTCATTCTTAGTTCTGCCATTACAAAAAACATTGAAAGAAAAAAGTTAAACACTTTTGGATGGACAAATTGTAAATTCAATAGATCTGAATACTACTCCATTGTTCCTCATGTTCATCTGCGGAAGTAACAATTAAGCATCGTGTACCTACCCGGAGTGGCATTGAAAACAATAACACCATAGAGAACTATCTCAGACTCTTTCCCCAACGACGTAACACCTATCTCACTACCCTCGTTATTTTACGACTTATTCAACGACAACAAGGTGTAAATTGCTATGGGTTTCGGAAACCATTGCGAATTGTATTTGGATGATTTGCCAGACAAATTTGACCCTGATTCCGCTGACTCTCGGGTATTGTGTGTGACGGTTTTTATTTACTTTTTACTATGAATGAGTGATAACTTCACTGATTTACTTTTGCAGATTAGTATAATATGTGAAAGTAAAGTACCATAATCATACAGTACCACAAGGGCAGCGGTCTCGCATATTTTATATTAATTTAAATCGCCGAATATAATCCTATAACTCTTATTTTGATGCCAAAATTTTTACTTACGTTCATGGTGTTATGATATTTATTTATTCAATCGTAATTAAAGTCATATTAAAATTCAAAAACATAAGTAGGTATAAAATTAAATAGGTACGTTGTTGCTCTTTTTTTTTTATTTATCCTTAACAGGATAGTTACGAGCTACGAGGGTAATGAATGTATGACCCCGGGTTTAACAGAAGGTTTCCCATATAAAACTGCCTAAAAAAGATGGTCGTGGGATCGAAATTTATAACTTTTGGATTTTGGAAAGTTAAATTATAGGTATCTTTGTTTGTTGGGAATGGCTGGGATTTGGCTGGGTTCAACCCAGAGCATGAGTCGTATCTTTTTTTATATGTGCGAATACTGTACTTTTTGCACGTTCTTTGTTGTGAGCTTTGAAATGTGCCATTCTGACATACTAATGCTTCATGATTTGGTCATGATTGTGATGATTGCAGATTGCAGCCTTTTCGCCCTTTCATGATTGCTTTTATAACGACCTATTTACTTATTCTACAGTTAATATTTTCGACTATAAGTAACTATTCTATCAGTGCTAGGACGTACAGGGTTCGTAAAATAAATAATGCTAATTATCTAGTGACGCCGATTCCCGACTACGAATATGTCAACATTTCTAGCAAAGCCCTGGACAGCAGAAAGAAAAAGGTGAAAATTATTGATGTAAACAATGCGGAGAGGGCTGAGGATACTACTGTGATCGTCGGTGGTAACAATATGTGGTACAGTAAAGTACAGAACAAGAAAGTGCCGCCACAAATGATAATACAAGCGAGGGATTACTATTTCAAAAACTTATATCCAAGTCCTAAAAAACCCGTGTTCACTGTTGCCAAAGAGTCAGATGTAGAGAATGGAAAAGTGGAAGAAATCAACAAAAATTTACAAGTAGCCAGGAAACTTGCATCTGATCTGCTGCGTAACCTTGATGCTCAATACAATAATGGAACGAAGGTATAATTAAGTTATACCGGTTTCATACTCGGACCACATAAGCACTACTTGGGAATACTTTTATATTTCATACACAGTAAAGTTTAATAAAATAAAATAATATTTAATTTGTTATATTTTTTTTGCATCTATGCTGGCAATCTGCTTGATATCTTCAGTTCTACCTCTATTATCAATGAATAATTGTTTGCGAAGTAAATATTTTCATTCGTAAAATTATTAACAATCTACTGCAAATAGCTACTTATGGACATGTTAACAAGGAAGATGTTGGAAAGGTCAATATCAAATACAGACTGCTTTAGGTGCAACAATGTAAGTACATTAAGTAGGTACAGTCGGCTCCAGAAGTGCATACCGCCTCGAACGATTGAAGTTTTCTTGGAAATCTATGTAGCTATTGAAATATTTATTAAAGATTCGGATATGTCTTAACTAGAAGTTACTACAATTTTTTGAGTCAATTTTATTAAAATCATTACACATTTTTGTAAAAACTTCAATCGTTTGCGATGGCACTCTGTATGCACTTCTGGAGCCGACTGTACATTAATTTATTGATGAACTATCATATAATTTATATTTTACTAACAACTATCCCTAGATTAAAAAAAAACAATTATTATACTGAATTATTTTAAAACATTTGGATTTTTCGCGAACTACAGCCAACTTAAGCTTACCCCAGCTGCAAAGGACATACGTAAGTAGTTGTACACAGTCCAGATAACGGGCTGAAGATTGAAGTGGTAGGACAAGTGTAGTTGAATTGGTTAAATGTCCCATTTACATCCGTTGCTACACAAAAGTAATACGATTGGCAAGTAGTGTCCTCCGGGTTGGCAAATCTTCCAGCAGCCGAGCATGTAAACGTCGTCGTGCAATTGTAATTGGCGTCGCACAATGTTGTATCTGGATCGTAGAAGGTATTATCAGGGCACGTAAATTGAGTCTGTACAAAAGTTCCGTTGATTTCGGTGCACTGTATGTAGGAGCTGCAATCGGTCACGTTTGGATCTGCTACGAAGCCATCAGTGGTACAAACATTGTTGGTTGTGGTGGTGTTCGCGTTGGGGCAGGTGTAGCCGGTGGTACACTGGCCTAAGGCGGGGCTGAAGAACGATGTATTGGGGCAGGTGTATGTGTAGCCGACGAAAGTGGAGTTAGCAGCGACGAAGACGCAAAGGAAATATGTCTGGCAGGTGGCATCTGCGGTGTTGGCGACTCTACCCGCGGTTGTGCATTGAGCAGGAAATGCAGTCTGCGTCTGACCGTGAGCATAGTATATAATGCAAAAGGCCTAAAATAGAAAATAAGTAAGTAGTTATGGGATCATTTAGTTAAAATAGACTATGCTAGTAGGAGTACTTGTCACAGTACTCGTATAATCAAATGTGATCCTAAATAGTTAACAGTTTTTAAAGTGCTTTGGAATTGTTTTTCCAACATAATGGATTATGGGCCTATTCAACGGCATTCACTCGCAAGCAACAAGAGAAAAGAACAAAAAATAATGTTTACAGAAATGATTTTAAAATACTCACTAGAAAAGGAGCTAATACTATGCGACTGTCCATTTTGTTTTTGTGCAATGTATTTGGAGATTCGCCATTATATACTTCCTGACGTTGTAAAGATGAACAAACAAATTATATGGGAGATTACGCTGTATTGTCTCATTTATTGGCGGTAATCGCTAATTTTCTAAATGTCTCATATTAACTGACTCACTATATTGAGGCCATTACACAGAATATATTATAACTAGCTTTCCGCCCCGCGGTTTCACCCGCCGCTAAAAGAGTTTTCCCGTGGGATTGAGTTCCCGCGGTAAAAAGTTGCTTTTGTCCTTGATCAGGTTATTGCCATGTAGCTGTTAGTATGACCACATCTAAAAGATTCTTTTATTTCTGTGTGAGTGTGATATTTTCCGTAGTAAAAAGCTGATATAGCTATGCACGCGCATCGCACAGTGAGCGTAGCTTTCTAATAGTGAAAGAATTTTAAAAATGTGTGAATATTGCACGGATTTTCATTAAGAGATTCCTCAAAGATATAATCCTCTTCAAAGGAAAAAAGAGATGCATACGTATACATAGACGGATTTATTCGCACGGGAAAACTCATTTAACGCGGGAAACCGCGGGCGGAAGCTAGTTATTTAACTATGTTATGTAGCTAACACATAATAAATTATGCTTGTTTTTTTTTACCTACTTCATAAAAAGTAGGAGGTTTTTATTTTTAAATTTTTGCCATTTATTTATTTACAGATACAGACTTAATTATTTTAGGAAAGGAAAAAAACCTGTCAACTTCGTTTAAAGTAACTTTGTTAATTAATTGAACTACTTGAGAAGGCTCTCTCTCTTTACAGCACTTTTAGGCCCGTATTTATAATCAGCTCTCAAGAGTGATAGCGAGTTTGAGTTCGTATCAGAAATGTCATTCCAGTACAAAATTACCTGTCAAATCCGCACTCAATATTGCTCTCAATCTTGAGATCGCTTTATAAATACGAGCCTTAGATTTTATTGATCGCATGTGCATTGCAAATTAATACACTTATGATTATTATTAATATCTTTTCCCCATTTCAGAGATTAGACTGTTATATTGTACAGTAGGTAAAGGTACAACTGATTTCTAATTAAAAGTTTTGAAATTTTCGCGATTGTTCACAACAATTACATTGTTATTTTGTTATTTTCGAGGTAACAATATAATCGCGGTAATAATCTCGTTTAAAATAATAATCAAGTTGTAATCTTTGAAGCATTTTATTACTTGCTGCATAATGAGATTGAGTTATCATTTCCATAAGATAGAAAAGGTGGATGCCTTTTCTATCTATCTTTGTAAAGTCTAAGACGAATCCAAACAAATGTTTCTACGTGTTCCTTATCTTTTATTTATCTAGGGCTTATATTATAATGTATAGTGATGTTTCGTAGTCGATGTGTAAGATAAAAATATACAACGTGTAACAGAAAGGGTATATGCATCGAGAAATGTGTGAATCTACCCATGAACCTGAACAACTTTCCCTAAGGAACATAGGTCGAAAAACGAAAAAAAAATTGTGACCTTTCATACAAAATGCATCAGCTGATAGCGTATTTAGTATGGGCAGTCAATTTTTTTTTTTCGTATTTCGACCTATGTTCCTTAGGGAAAGTTGTTCAGTTTCATGGGTAGATTCACACATTTCTCGATGCATATACCCTTTCTGTTACACGTTGTATAATTAACTTTTTACGATAAACAGTTGAATTTTCAAGTGGGTATATTTGTTGTAAAGATACCGATTAAACTATCGAGCGGGAAACTAGTATAACTATAGGCAAGATTTAAATAAAATAACCAAGAACATTATGAAAATACTGGTACGTCTTCAGTTACCTCGATAGACATGTCAAAGTGGTTGCACAAAAATATTAGTTTAGAAGAAATTTTAAGATAGTGAACAACAATAAAAATCTCATAACTAAAATTTTACATTCTTACAAGGTATCAAATAAATAACACAACAATTTGATAAATAGAATCATTATTATAAATTATTTTATCACCTATAAATTATACACAGCGTAGGTTAAGTTAAAGTTAATCCTCTCATGAAGATGTACAAGTATAGCTACCCGTACAAAATTTAGCATTAGGATTGAAGTAAGATCCAGATGGACATGTAAACTCATATTGCATAAATGATCCCGTAGCCAACTGAACACAATAGTAATACGTTGAGCAAGATGTATCTGCAGTATTGGCAAATCTACCAGCCGCTGTACAGGTCAAAGATGCAGAAGTATCAGACGAACAAGTATAACTGCTAGTACAATAACCAACAGTTGGATTGAAGTAAGACCCTGAGGGGCAAGTATATTCAAACTGAGCATAAGATCCATTCAATAGTCTTACACAGATGTAATATGTCTCACAATTTGAGTCAGCAGCATTTGCAAATCGTCCAGCAGAGGTACATGCAAAACTGTTTGACTCTGTCGTAGCGCTGATTTCTGTTGTCGTGGTGAATTCTAATGTAGGACAAGTATAACTAGTAGTGCAATAGCCGGCTGTAGGATTGAAATAAGAATCAGACGGACAAGTATACTCAAACTGCCCGTAAGAACCATTTGTGAGCCTTATGCAAAGGTAATATGTTCCACAATTCAAGTCATCTGTATTGGCGAATCTTCCAGAAGATGTACACGCGAAAGTGCTTGATTCTGTAGTTGTTGTAGTTGCTTCAGTAGTTGTTGTTGTAGGCTCTGTAGTTGTTGTAGTTGCTTCTGTAGTTGTTGTTGTAGGCTCTGTAGTTGTTGTAGTTGCGTCTGTAGTTGTTGTGGTAGTGGTAGCCTCTGTGGTTGTTGTAGTTGCTTCTGTAGTTGTTGTTGTAGGCTCTGTAGTTGTTGTAGTTGCTTCTGTAGTTGTTGTTGTTGTAGGCTCTGTAGTTGTTGTAGTTGCTTCTGTAGTTGTTGTGGTAGGCACTGTAGTTATTGTTGTAGCTTCAGTGGAAGGCTCTGTAGTTGTTGTAGTTGCTTCTGTTGTAGTTGTTGTAGTTGCTTCTGTTGTTATTGTTGTAGGTACTATAGTTGTTGTTGTAGCTTCAGTAGTTGTTGTTGTAGGCTCTGTAGTTGTTGTTGTAGCTTCAGTAGTTGTTGTTGTAGCTTCAATAGTAGTTGTTGTAGGCTCTGTACTTGTTGTTGTACCTTCAGTAGTTGTTGTTGTAGGTATTGTTGTTGTTGTAGCTTCAGTAGTAGTTGTTGTTGGTTCTGTAGTTGTTGTTATAGCTTCAGTAGTTGTTGTTGTAGGTTCTGTAGTTATTGTTGTAGCTTTAGTAGTAGTTGTTGTAGGATCTGTAGTTGTTGTTGATGTAGCTTCGGTAGTTGTGGTTGTAGGTTCTATAGTTGTTGTTGAAGGCTCTGTATTTGTTGTTATAGATACAGTAGTAGTTGTTGTAGGTTCTGTAGTTGTTGTTGTAACTTCAGAAGATGTTGTTGTAGACTCAGTAGTAGTTGTTGTAGCTTCAGTAGTTGTTGTAGTAGCTTCTGAAATTGTTGTGGTAGGCTCTGTAGTTATTGTAATAACTTCTGTAGTTATTGCACTGCGCTCTATGGTTGTCTCATGGCAAATATAATTAGATGCGCATAATGTCGAAACAGGATTATAGAAGGTGTTAGAAGGACAAGTGATGGGAGTCTCTACGAACTCCCCGTTAATTTCAGTGCACATAAAGTATGTGCTGCAATCAGGTGAATTGAGATCTGCTGCGAAACCTTCTTCGGTGCACGCTGTCTGGGTAGTCTGTCCGTTCACATGCCATCCTGGAGAGAAGACCTGAATTTAATAGAAAAAGATTTAAAAATGGTTTAATATAAAATATAGGTACCACCGGCTTTAACTATAACTAGCGTTAGCTAATATTATATTTTCTTTGCTATAACAGAAACCAGAAGTAAACTGCAGGACATGGGCCTACCTCAAAATGACAAACGTAATAGTAGTTTATGAAGCTGCTACATATTGAGGGGCATTACAATACGAGTGTGGTTTGTGAAACGAGCTTTAGCGAGTTTCACAATAGTAACGAGTATTGTAATGCCTAGATATGTACAGTTTCATACACTATTTTATCTACATGAATACATTAAAAATTAATTACTTACAGGTTTTCCGAAAGCGAACTATCCCAATGTTTTTCTAGACTAGACTTTGCTTCCTTCCGTCACTATCCTTCCTTTCACTTCCATCTGCGTCACACACACACTAATTTATAAATAAAAAATATCTTCTTTGTCATTACACATATTTTTAGGCTCAAAATAAATAATTTCCCACGAAATTAATTATTTCTATTCGTACTAATAATCAAATGGCGCCATTTGCCGCGCGCGCACGCATGCGCTGTAGGAGTTGTTTAGTTATTTAAAGAACGGATACAAGGTTTTTTAGTATCGATTGTGCATTTTTTCCTTTCTTTACTTCCATGCCTATGAACATTTTACTTTTCGTTGCATCTTTGTTAGAATTTGTATGGGGAAGGTGCAATGAAAAGTAAACTTTTTAATTTTTTCAGCATACTGTTTGTAAAGTACGTCAATATGAATTCGTTTTGACGTTTATAATTCGAACATTACTCTATGATATTAGATAAATAATTGTTTAAAATTTTGCAGCTGAACTTTTGTTATTTATATTCAATTTTGTCGAAGAAAATCGAACCAAGCAAACAGATTTATCTAAGTGTTCTTAAACTTGACAACCCGACAGAGAGTATAAATAATTAATTACAATCTTACAAGACAAGTAATAAATGCTATCTTGGCCTCCATTGTGCATAAATGAACTAATACAGTTCTGTGTTTTATACCCTAATCTTAACTGAGTAAATAGATAAACCAGTTAATCATTATTATATCTGTTATCTTATCATTATCAAATTGCTGTGTCAATAGAAATAAGGAGACTATGCGGATATTTTAATTTTAAACATCAAACAAACTTTTTTGTTGATGTCACAGCTGTTAGTATTTTTTATTTAAAAAAAAAACCAAAATCTTTTCAGGCCTATAATAGTACCTTACGATACAAGTGCTGTGCGTTGATAGTTACAGCCGAGGCGATATTGCTAGCCCAAGCCGTAGGCGAGGGCTATAAGAAGGCAGAGGCTGTAATTATCAAAGCGCACATATGTCGTACGACGTTTTATAACATGTTTGCGAGGAAATAAATAGAACTAGATAAAAAAAATTAACAATACAGTGAAAAGAAAAAGCGCGCGGAATAATTTTACTTTTTTTTTATAGAGTTTTACGGCTCTGGAATCTAGTCCTTATGAGCCAGTCTTCTTTTCATTTTTTTTTTATTTCATATCATATATCATAAATACGAGCCTTAATAACTTTTCCTTGATTTATGTTTTATAATCTAGTCTTTACTAAGTAAATACATATATCTTTGATATCATATCAACGTGTCGTCACAGCTGTTTTAAATATTTGCACTAATTTTGCGGTTCTTGCACGAGTTTCGGTAGGTATGCTCGGAAGATTTTTGGACTAGGTAGATTATTATGTAAACTATAATGACAACTTTCATCTACGAATGTACCTAGTTATTTTGATTAAAAATATTCATTATTCTATATTTTTTGTTAGTTATGCATTTTGTTAGGTATTGGCAAAAAAATTACCTTCATTCAAGAAATTAACTATGATTTTTATCGATACTTTTATCGACATTGCGTTAAAGCCCTTTCTCATCTGAATAAGTAGGTACCTTGCTTTGATAATTGTTGCACAGCATCCATTATTATCTCGCGAGATATGACAGAGAATTAAACTATAATTGGGTAAAAACATGGTAAAAACCCGTAGTAGTGTGTTCATTATATTATAAAGAATACGACGACATTTTGCACTGTTACAACTTTTAGTAGTTTTTAAAATATTACTGTTGTAAAAATGATCCTGTGGATTATTTTTTTGATCACGGTAAGTGCGCTCTTAACATATAATTCGGCTTAAATCGTACAGCCGTTATTATATTAAATCCAGATGTGAAATCTGATTGTCTTCAAATCATTTTGTTTTTGTAGTGTATGATGCAAGAAGTTTTGGTGCAATTAATTGAGAAAGAAATATAAATATTATGAGTAGTAGGTACTTATCAGATTTAGTTTTGGTGTGAAATAATTTATGTTAAATATTGTGTTGGAAATTAGGCCGAATAAAAGAATTATTTTCACGACATTTATTTATTATTTAATTGGACATATTTTTAACATCCCTGAGTGTTTTAAAACGACTGCTTTTAATTTTTATTTTTAGGCAGTTTAATAATGAACACTAGGGTGGCAACGTGGTAACAACCTTTTCTAGTAGTACCATGTAGTACTTAAAAGTTAAAACGATGGTGTAGTGGATTGGGCCGCTGCCTCCTGAGCGGGAGGTCGTGGTTCGAATCCTACCACGTACCATGTGTTTTTCGGTCTTCGCATTTTAAATGTACATTTATTTGGCGGTTTTTGCGTGCTTTGGAATGCACGTTCCCGGTTATTTTCGTTTAATACCGTAGGTATTAGATTAGTCGTTAAGCCAAGTCAGAGGCCAGCGCTAAGCATTGGCGGCTTGAAAACTCTGACCTAATCTAGGATTGGGTCTGGTTTTCCTTCTGGGTTGCGGAGGTCAGATGGCAGTCGCTCTGTGTAAAAACCAGTACCCTCATACAATAGGTAGCCGACCCCATGAGATACGAGATAAGGCTAGGGAAATGATTACTTAAAAGTTAAAAAATAGCATTTGACACCGCGCACATTTTGAACATGGTTCGTGTAGAATTTTAGGATACGTATATTTTTCACTTCTTGGGTTTACTTCCTGGATGAGGTCAATGTAGGTTCCTACTTGTATAACTCAGATATAAATATCTATCTATCTATTCTTCCTATGCGATAATGTTAAGTTACTTTTCATTTCACACTAAAAGTGCGACGATGACGTGGTGTGATGCGTGATGCTCTACAATTTGATAGGACGATAATATTCTCTTGGCATTGTCATTATAAACAAAGCATTATTTTTATGACTGATAAGAACTGTTTTTAATTGCAGGGCTTGTATAGCGGCGTGAGCACAGAATGCATGGTTCGTGGAAGATTCCCGAACGATATCACCGAAGATTGTCGAGGATACACCACTTGTATAGCCACAGCCACTGGCACGTTCTACCAGTACAACCTCGCATGTCCTCCTAACTTCGTCTACAATCATTTTGATAGCCAGTGCTCCAACGCGACTAGTTACTATTGCCTCCCAAGTTACAACTGCACGAATATTGGCAATTACCCGAATCCAGACTCTACTGACTGTATGTCGTATGTGACCTGCATTCAAGGATTGGATGCGCTGACAGCTAGGCTGGTGGAATGTCCGTCCAGCACGGTGTATAGCCCGATTGAGGAGTTCTGCGTGGAAGACACTGTTTACACGTGTCCCAGTGCCACATCCAAGCCAGATGTGGTTGTAAGTGTACCAGATGTTAGCCAGGTGAACGCTACCCCTGGACCTGTAACTGGAAACAAAGCTTCTGTCTTCGGAACGCAAACTTTAGTATGGCTGTTTTTGTTGTATGTTTTAAATATAATAATTTGATAGATTAAATGTTATATCATAACTGTTGTGTTTGATTTAACATTCTTTCTTCTTCTTCTTTCTTAATCGTGTGGGTTTCGAGTCGATTGACCCGATGAACCCTGAT
This sequence comes from Scrobipalpa atriplicella, assembly GCA_029255725.1. NCBI lineage: Eukaryota > Metazoa > Arthropoda > Insecta > Lepidoptera > Gelechiidae > Scrobipalpa > Scrobipalpa atriplicella. The sequence continues at coordinate 25,041 of JARACY010000002.1, forward strand.
GTCAGAGTTTTAAACCACCTCATTCATAGCACATCTAAAAAATAGGCCTCAGAGCACAGCTATAGCCTATATTAGGCCTCATTAATTAATTACCGCATTTTCAAGTACGCCGCCGGCGGAATCTAGTCGGAGCGAGCGCGCGCGCGATAGGTGCGTTCCATTGAAACAAAAAGCCAAAAACAAAGACCAAAAGTTTAAGGCCATTATAACACTGCACCGTGCACCGCGGCGTAGCGCGGAGCGGTATCGTTCTTTGTAAGTACATCGGTTTGTATAAAAATCACGCGGGGTATGGCACACTGGCTCCACGCCAACGCGCGGAGCGGCGCGGAGTGAAAACAATGGAACCATAGACAATCACGCGCTACGCCGCGTAGCGCGGAGCCCAATGTGAACACCGCCTAAGACTAGACTCTTCTAATGCCGCGTCTCCTACCTTATGTTTGGACTCCAAACATACCCCCGCGGGGCAGAGAGGGAAAGGGAAATGTTTGGAAAACCCTGCCCCTCTCTACCCCACGGGGGTATGTTTGTCAGGTGTTTTGCAAGCAGGAAACAGGGCTTGCCGGCGGCGGTTGCAGAAACGAGCAGTCCGCATGAAACTCAACCTTACGGCGGCACTGTGTGTAAGCGGCTTTAGGTTAGCCCCGCGGTGTTCACACTCGCTCCGCTATACGTCGCGTAAGGCAAAATAATATTGTCTATGTATCATTGTTCAACACAATGGGAGCATAGACAATCACGCGCTCCGCCGAGTAGCGCGTAGCCAATGTGAACACCGCCTAACATAAGCAAGGAAAGTGGATTTTATTTTGAGCCAAAAGGCCAATCATACACTGCCCCCTCCATTATGCACCATATGGTATTAAATTTAGACTAACCAAATGCAGAGTAAAATTCAACACACTTAAATCATGCCTGCGTTTTCTGCAAGAATGTGAGAACCGCTTAAAACAGTGCTGGGAAAGTTACTCCATGCAGTGAAAATATTTAAGGCTGACAGAGGCTGGCAGTTTCTTGAAGGGCAATTTAAATAATTATTTAAAAGGGAAGTGACACATAAAATATTTTTTTATAGGTACTGAGGTACATTATTTATAGGATATGCCATGGTCACAAGATTATTTCTGTGACTGGCGAATGCGAACATAAAGAGAAAAATTGAGACTATTAATATTATGTTTACAAGTCGTTCACCCTGAAAATGAACAATGCGTGTAATTGCCTCTCATAATTTACGTACCATTGGTACAAAGAATTTTCTTGAACAAAATGTAGCATTTAACATAATGTTGCAGCTAAATACTGAAACCGGACATTTTATACCTATACATACCTAAATAATCCACCTAGATTCCCTAACTTCAAGCCGATAGTCTTTTCTTTTAATACGTATGTAGGTATCTTAAATAATAATATATAGATCCTTAAATTTTACCAAATTTAGCTACTACTGTACTGACTACGCGACGGAGCGCGTGATTGCCTATGCTCCCATTGTGTTGAACAATGAAATATAGGCAATATCTGCCCTACGTGACGTAGCAGTCGCGCGGTGACCCAGTGTGCGCACCGCCTAACACAGAAACTAGTAGCTACATAGATTAGTATACAAACCTGCATTAAAAATACATTTATCATAGTATCACAAATTTATTTGCTGAATTACAAATTATGTTTTTTTTTGTACGTAATATTATAGATGCACTATAAAAATAAACAAAACACTACACAATAATACACAAGGTGCAATGAAAATACTGCGATCTTTTAAGGTTATTACCTACAGCTAAAACCACATTTTCTACTAAGGAATGTAGATTGTACCTATATTAATAATTTTTGCCTTTTTATTCATTGATAAAAAAAGTAAAACAATTATTGATTTTTTTTATTTATACAGCAACATAAACAATTAGTAACTTCTTTCAAATTGAAACAAGTAGGTACCTACATGAAGTTAAGTAATGAGTTCAGTAGGTACGTCAGTAATTTCTTCAGTTTTTTCACAATCAGTCTTTTGAAAGTGTCGCTGAAAGAAGCTGTTTGTGCGAAAAAAATATTTTATGCTTCTTCTATATTTCAGTAAAAGACAATATTAATAATGAAGTTGATATTCTGTGTTTTATTGCTAACGTTAGTAATTAACGGTTTATGTGCTCCAGTAGATGGTAATAACAACGGGAGAGTACCCAAATCTAAGTTTAACTGTTAGTTTTTTCTAAATTAACATTTTTTATTTTCAGAAGATGAAAACCAAAGAGAATCACCTCAAACTGGAAATGAAACAGGTGAAAAATACAAAGTAGAAAAAAGCGTTAACGAAGTAGAAGATGGTTTCAAACGTAAAAGTGAGGATAAATTGCTCCAACATACTGAAGAGGCAAACAGAGCTGAGGAAAAACAAAAAGATAAAGAACCTGAAAAAACTGGTGATCGTGAAGGAGATAGCAAAAAAGTGGATGTAAGAAACAATGGAGAGGCAACGCTTAAAGAAGAAGGCCATGAAGATAGAGGAGATGAAAGTCATGAAAAAGCTAAAGGTGACAGGAATGAAAAAGATGACAACTGTGAAGATGGTGAAAATAACGGTAAGTAATAAATGTGCGTTTAATAATTAAGTTCTAGTTTTGTATTTTAAAGCAGGGGAAGAAAAGCAGCTAAAATACTTATTTTTCTATTGCTCCAAGTCCAGTATTTACGTAATGGCTATTGGACGAAAACGTAGTTTAATGATTTTATATTGAATTATGCGCCAAATTCGCCCAATTCTTGCCTTTTTTCAGGTCGTGGAGACTCTGACTCTGAGCAAGAAGAAACAGAAAATATCGTGTTCTATAGCTTGATAGATACTCCAGCTCTATACGACATAATTTCTTTCGAGGAACCCATGAAAGATTTTACAACTGATTAACAAAATTTACTTAAAGCTATTAATGTGAATAATGCAATATTTTTGCAAATTTTTGTATAGGTAACTTATTATTTATTATGTCTTATCTTTCATGCACTAACCCGTTTTCCTTTGTTTATGGTAGTTGCCTGTATGAAATTGCTACCCTAGCAATAAGGCCGCCTGTACCTATTGTGCTTACTGTGTTTTAATTTGTAAATTGTTTTTTGTTGCAATAAAGGATTATTGTATTGTAATAATTAAAATTGTTAAAATAAAAGTTTTAATCATCATCATATTTTATTTACTTACCCTTCTAGTCTGATACTGGTAGCAATTCGTAGTTGCAAAAATCAAGATTTAACTAATATAAGTCTATATTTGCCATTTTCTATCATGAGAGAACAGAAAGGGATGAGGGATTTTAGTCAAGATTTAGTTAAGTAGTGCTCTCAACGAATCGATAGCATTGATATATATATGATATGACTGTGAGGGGAGGGTGAGGTACCTTTTGAGTACGCAATACTTTGGGCGTTTGTACCTAATTGATTTCACCATGGAATATCTAGAATCTACATACTTAAGACCTAAACATAATGACCTATGAGAACTCATCCGCCGAATCTATCCATTCAATACAATGCTCGATCCGATATAACGTAGTAGCTTAGATTAAGAATTGGTCTCCGCGCGCGCGCTCCGACTAGTATAGATTCCGCCGGCGTACTTGAAAATGCGGCATTGGTAGAAGAAACTTAAAAGGACAAAATAGTGAATACAAGATTTAGCGACACGTTTTTTTTCTTTTTTTTATTTGTTCAGAACACCTATAGTCAGCTAGATTACAATATCATAATTATTATCAACAAAGCCATTTACAGGTGCCCGCAGGTCATGAAATAATAATAGAGGTCAGTGTGAAATAAAAAGTAATACACTCCGATTCGACTGACATGCCGAAACTCGGCACCAGGCTGCGTAGCTGCGTAGTGCCGCGCAGTATGTGAATCGCTTTATTTGTTCGCAAAGAAGAAAATAGCATGATGCGAAGACTATTGCTGTCTTTTTTTTTTTTTTTTTTGTAATATTTGTCTAACAAACGTAACACACACGTCGTCTTGATTTAGAGGTTAGGAATGCAATAGTTGAAAATTTTTATGTATAAAATTGAGTAAAAGGATATAAAATAACTATAAATAAGTAAAATTACATAATATGTATACTAACATTATTAAGCCAAGGTAAGTTTATGTAAAGAAAACTTTTACACGTCGAGTAAAATCGAATGTTATCTGTTTGTTATGTTATCTGCTCTTATTTCTGTTGTTTTCATAACTTGCAGGCAATTATCGCGCTTAGCGTGTATTTGTCGATCGTCGTCTACCACACAGGGGCAAAAGTTGCCTGGGGCAAGTGGCTCAAGCGGCGCTAGTGATGGAATATCACCCCCTGCCTACATACCGAGAGGTGCCTCTGATCTACTCCAGGCCTTAGCCGCTACTGTTGGTCCGGATCCAACCGCTGCACACTATAAGTAATTATACACTAGCTATACTATGATTAATATTTTGAGAGATTGAGCCATTACAACACAACCCAACATCCACTGTTAGGTATGTAATGATCTATTGACTGCTTAAAAGGGAAAAAGTTTTCAGAATGTATGGCTCTTTTATAATACATGTTGTTGGCATTTAAAGCCTACAGTGACCGCTATCTGAAAGACAAACTGTATGCTTGTTTCTCACTTTATTTATTAGGATAAAAACATGAATACCAGTTCAATACATATAGGAGCCTGTGTTATTCAGGATACTTGACTCTCTGAACTAGCTTTCTAATGGTGAAATTTATTTGTTACAAACGTAACCTTATTACTTACAAAAAAATTATAATATTAGTATAAAATTATCTGTGGTGTAGATAGACATAAGACAACTATTTCCAGGTACCATGATGACCCATACCTCATTCCTCTATCGAACTACCGCAAGAGAGCATACGCTTTATCTGCTGAGGCTGGACGGAAGGCTGCAGCGTGGATCAGAGACGAGCACGCAGACTTCTTCACGCTGCGCACGTGGGACCCACCGGGCAAGATGAAGACTCCATATTTGAATGCTGAGCCGTTTATTGAAGCTTATTCGCCTAGACCTATTTATAATGATGAAACTAAGGTTAGTTTAAATACTGTGTTATTTATGATTTTTAGCATATAAAATTTAAAAATAAAAATTAAAAATTATATAGCAAAAGTGTAGATGAGACTAGAGAAATTGGGTGCTTTTCTTTTTGTAATTTTTTTAATTTATTTTATTTTATTTCAATTGGTACCTGTATTCACCATAAAGAATTAAATTGCAACAGCAACACACAAGATCAGCTCTTTGTTAACTATGAATTTGATATAATTTGCAAAAAAAATTGCAAATAAACAAATCTCACTAACATTTAATTATTTTCAGGTTACTGAGGCTGACCTACAATACACCATAGAGAATGCGCTAATAGATGATTCAATCAAAGTGTTTCAATTGCTCGGAGGAACAGAGAATGTAAATGAGAAATTGAAGGTGGCGTTCCTCCAACTCTTATGCTTCTACAATGAGAAGGAACCGGATTCCATGGAATGGTTGGAAGAGAGGTGGTTCTCAGCTAGCACTAGAGATAGGCAAGCTGCTACATGGAGGTAAGTGTTACAAGTTAATAGAGAATGTTCAAGTTGCTACGCTAATTAATTCAATTTAGAGAAGTTGTATCAGAAATATTGAAAGGATTCTTCTTAGAACAAAAAAAATTATAATATTCAAATCAGTGAGAGGTTCAAACTAAACTTTATGATTATAATTTTGATTATTTACATTTTAAGGTTGGGTGGTTTAGCTGACAAGATCTTTGCATCATTGGATCCTAAAACACCTGAAGCTTACTGTACCATAATCCAGGGTATGGCAAAGTATTACCAGGTAAGACATTTTTTTTAATTTAAAAACTAAATAAGTTCAACATTCTTTTTAAAAGTTAATGTTACAAGGGCTTATTCCTCAAACTGATAAAAGTAACTAGAATTACTATTAAAATAAGCCTAAATGATGTGTTTTCTCTTTTTGTGCACTAGAAATAAGTCCCATTGATTTTATAATAATGAAAACTTTTTTTTTTGTGTAGATGTAGGTAGACTATTCTATGCTGGACTGGGAGTGATAGAAAAATATAGAATGTGCCAGCTGCATCTCTTCCCGGTCATGCTGTAAAACTAGCTAATGGATTTGAGGATTTCAGTGTATTGCAATTTGGGCTGACAACCTGTCACTAAAGCAATACTATAGGTACATAATCTGTAATAAGCCTCAAAATTTGTCAGATGTGGCCTTTAGGTCGTTTTCGCTCTGCCTATCCCATTAGGGATAGAGGCGTGATTTTATGTATTTTATGAATGTAGACTATATTTTTAATGAAATATTCCAGGCTGAGCGAGCACATCTACTAGCACAGGAGGCGAAGGAGAAGGGCATTCGTCTTTCAACAGAAGTGTACAACTCACTTCTTGGTTGTGTCGGGTTCTTGAAAGAAGGCACCGCGCTGCGAATCGACGCCTTGAAAGACTTATTGAGTCAGATGAACGAACAGGTAAAAATACCACATAATAAGTTGTTGACTGCCGACTGCACTCGTGGTCAGGAGGTTAGTGCTTATTCATTCCGATAAGGAATGTTGAGCAACCTCCGCCGTGGCCAGGCCAAGGATGGGTGACCGGTAATAGTTGAAAACTCGAGCGTTTCCGTGCTTCGGAAGGCACGTTAAGCCGTTGGTCTCGGTTAATATCGTAGACACTAGTTGTTCAGCTATGGAGGCCAATGCTAAGCAGTGACGTCCTGAAATCTCTGACAGCTGGGTTAGCCACTAGACTGGCAAAAGCCTAATCTAGGATTGGGTCTAGTTTCCCTTCTGGGTTGCAGAGGTCAGATGGCAGTTGCTCCATGTAAAAACCAGTATCCTCGTTCAATTTCCTTAATTAGATAGCTACCCCCGTAAAATATGGGAAAAGGTTAGAGAGATGATGTCGACTTGGTTAGGGCAATGCAGACCGAATCATAAGATTGTATGCCAAGGGCACGACGTTAAGTAGTCGATCCCAGTCGCAAATGAAGACAAATCAGCAAATACTTCTATAATCCACGATTTTTAGCTACACTTCTGTTTTTTTTTTTCATTTAGGATATATCACCAAACGAAGAAACTCTCACAGCATGCCTGAGGTCGATCTCAGTTTGGGGCGCTGGAAAGCAACTGCAGGAGGTAGCTTTGCAGGTGGTCGCAGAGTTTAGGAAGCTGGGCATCCAGCCTGGACTCTCCGCTTATTACTACTTACTCTGCCTGTTTTGTAAGGAACGTAAGTGTACTTGGATATGTCGTTTACTAATAATTCAGACTTGGGTTCTACTCCCGTTTTTTTTCTAGGGATTTGCATGATACCTTACCTATGTGAGGCCTTACTCTATCCAAAATATTTTCCACACTGTAGTATTTTATCATTATCAGTTTTTTTTTAAATCTTAATATAGAATCCAAAAATTTTGGATTTGATCCCACGACCTTCAGCAAACCGTACCGCTGCTCTAACTGCTGAGCTACCGTGCATTCAAATGCTTCCGGCGAAATTTTTGGTTTGATTCAAGCGTCGTAAGTTTAAATCCCTCCCGTGCGAAATTTTTGGTTTCTATATTTAGATGTTAAAAAAAACATTAACATTTTAAGTGTAATAAAATCAAAAATAAATGATGAAAATATTCGTAGTACCTTCGTACCTATTGTTATTATATAATTTTTAATTCTTTGCTGTTATTCAGGAGGACCACGCGTAGATATATTTACAAACATTTTGAATGACTTGGAAAAAAGAGAGAGTTTGGAGCCCAAAGAAGCCACTGATACGAATTTCTTTATCACTGCTATGGGTGTATGCAGTGACCATTTACAGGTAACAGCTGATAATATTACAATACTAAAAATCTTCATAGTACAGTCAGCAAAGCGATTGCTGTACAGGGCTGCTCGAAACAAATCAAAATTGTTTCAGGAAATTGTTAATGGATTGAAAATATTGGATGATTTTTTTTATATTTATTGAAGTAAATAAATTATAGCAGCATAAGAATTTTCATGACAAACCATAAATAACCTCCTGAAATAACTTCATCCGTCTCAAGTGGGCCTGCCTAGATATCTCCTTTGCTAACTATACCTGCAATTTATGTAGACATTTTCACAATGCTCTTCGTTTTTTTTTTCGAAATTATCTATGTTACCTATTGAATAAACAAATCCACATATAAATCGATATATTTATTCAAATATAATTTTATTTCCAGAACATAGATTTGGCGGAAAGAGTACACGCGCTATTAATGAAAGGAGACAACTATAAACTAGTCGGTGACGCTTACAAAGAGAGCATTTACTACAGACATTACGTCACAGTTGCCTGCAGGTAAGATTGCCGAGTTATTTTTATTTTATTTTAAATTCATTAAAGGTAAACAAGTTATTTTAAGTCGCAGTTTCATCCGCGCCTTAATTAGTTTTCTTAATTATAATCTGTTATTTTCCCGCGGTAAAAAGCCTCTGTTACTCAGGGCATAGCTCAGGGTCAACACGTAGCTTTCTAGTGGTTAAAGAATTTTTGAAGTCAGTCTAGTAGTTTTTGATTTTTTTCGTAACAAAAAACTACTTTCCTCTTTATAATATTAGTGAAGATTTACGGAATAACCGAGACTGAGGCCTGCTGGCCAGAGAATGTGCCCACCGAAGCACGGATTCATCTTACTTGTCTGATAATCATGTCTGACCGCATCCAAAGTCTGAAAATCAGACCCAGACCCATCCTAGACCAGTATACATAAAATTATTCTTTTCTTATTCTTAAATTATTCTTATTTTGTATATTTTCCAGACACGCGCCGTTTGAAAGGACTACCCAGTTGCTAGACACCCTTATACCAAATGTTTATGTACCTGAACCATCAGTTATGGAGGAGGTTTGTTTTTATTTTATGCCGACTTATTGTCTCCTAATCTTGCTGCGCTTTTCTAGAGCAAAATTTCCCACTTTCCGTTTACCTAACATTTAATTTAATAAGTTGGTTTATTTTTAGTGCTTTGCGTTTTAGCCGTGATATGCAATATATAGTAAAAGTAAGATGCCCCTCAGGCGTAACTCCTTACAATATCAAAGTTGATGGAGTAAAAAAATCACCTCACCAAACTATAGGGTGTGATTTACCCAAAAAAACTGAACAACTTTCCCTAAGAAACATAGGTCGAAAGCTAAAAAAAAAAAATGGTTGTGCAGTTTCAAAGGCAACTTGACACCCTAAAGTTTGGCCAATTATATACTCACGGTAGAATTTACCAGTCCATTGTGCCCACAGATAATCAGAACGCTAGAAGTGGGTGGCGCGGGCGGGCGGCTAGCGCAGGCGTGGTCGCAGTTGGTCATCTTTGGCCACGCGCGCCGAGTGAGGACAGTCGAGAAACTACTCTCTGCTATGTGCAGTTGCTACCAGTATCAAGGTATGCAATCAAACATCCACAGTATAAAAAACACACCCAGTATCAAAACACCCCTAGTATCAAAAACACCTCTAGTAAACAAACATCGTTGGTATCTGTTTCTGTTCTAGACGAAGAAGTAAAGTCCAAAATGCGGGATGCTGCGGCTGACATACTGAAATTCGGTCAAGTTACGGAAGAGCAAGAGGAAGCGAGAGACCAAAGGACACCTAGTACACTCAAGTAAGAAAGATTACATATTTATTTTTATTTTGCTATGTATTTTCTTACGATTTCGTCTTTTATTTGCGTTGAGTTTGCACCTGCTAGTAATAATTGAGACAGAGTGGTAAAATGCAAGCTATTTGGCGCCCGAACACCTCCAGTACCTTACATCGCAGAATGCCCCTTTCGTAAAATGTCCCTTTCGCATAATGTCCCTTTAGCAAAATGTCCCTTATAAATAGATTTGTTGAAATCGTAAGCCTTCTAAAAAGACTTTCAAAAGTGTCATTTTGCGAAGTTACCGGTGTAAACATGTCTATGATGCCATTGCCCATTGGAGCTAGTTTGTTTTTACAAGTGTCTTGGTCAGACAGAAAGCTAAAAGCATTTCTTATTTTCACCACACCAGATTATCAGCAAACGCAATGTCAAACATCATAGAGCTGTGTTCAGACGCGAAGGACAAGGACGACCCGTGCTGGGAGGCTGTAAACGAGGCTCTAGAACGGTTACGCAAAGACGAAGCCTCGGGCGTGCCAAGTGATCCGCAAGTGCTAGCCAATGTGGCTACCAAGGCGGCGACCATTGGCAAACAGGGTGTCGCTTCTGTAAGTAATATCTTATAATCTGTGGTATTAGAGTAATATCGTTAAAAAAGCGCATGATATGACCCGGTTACGCAAAAACGAAGCCACGGGGGCACCGATAGCGAGGGAACCAGCAAGTACCTACTCGCAAATGTGGTGACGACAAGCAAATAGGGTGTCGCTTCTGTAAGTTAACTTTAATACTCTTTGACGACACAAATATCTTAAGTCTACAGAAGTGACTTTCAAGTGGACCCTGTATAGATAATTTGCTTCTCTCAACACGCAAGCAGACCAAAAAGAATAATTATGTTTTTTCTGAATCTTATATTCTTCCTTCATAGGTAGCAGTAGCGTACCTAGCGGAATGCGGTTTCGAAGAGGCAGTATCCGCAAGCGTGGCGACGCTGGGCGTCATGCTGAACCGAAGCGCGGAGGAAGTGCAGCAGATGCTGGAGAAACCTCCCACTGAGCTCGCGGGATCATTGCACCCGTCTGCTCTGGCTGTTTTCGAGTCGTACCAGATGTAAGTATTTTTCATCCGATTTTTTTGCGATGTATTTGCTGTTGACGACTGTAGGACTGTGTAGTAATGTAATATAGGCGAAAACCAATAGTAGTGAAATAGGCGAAAACCAAGAGATAGCCACTACTTATGTGAGATCGTTCAGCACAACCATGATCTTTTAGCCTATAACTTATCAGGATAACTAGAACAGCTGGTACCGAATGTTACTATTTGGCCTACAATGCTTGTTAATTTTATGACATGTTTTATCTATTTACTTTATTATGTAAATCTTCACTCGGGATTTTATAGTATCGTTTCCTCAAACGTCATCCATCTCAAACTAAATAAGGAAAAGTTATATTTAACAGCCAAATGTTTGTTTAAAACTTTCTCCGTTTTCCATTACAGTTTTCCTTGTAAAACGTAAGCAGGTTTCTTGACTGAAGATTTTGAGTTTATCCGTAATAAACTTATCTTACGGTTTCATTTGTCAAAGGGTTTTGGAATTAACTAATCAGCAATAGTAGGTTTTATTTGAGTAGGTTTGTTAAGTGTGTGTTAGCCACTGGATGTATAAAATAACTTTAAATTGAATCATCCAACAGGCTTTTCATACAATCCGGGTTACTAATATTTGATAAGTGACCAACATCTAACTAAACAAACATGTAAATTAGAACTATAGTGATAATAATAATTTTAGTGAATCAGTGCGAGATGTTATGTGGTCTCTCAAGCAGTGTATATGTGACGGATTGTTTATAAAAACTTAAGTTCTAGTTTCCATGTCTTTAGATTTTAGCAGACACAGCTTAAAATTTAAATTAGATGTGGGAAAATTCAGGTAGCTTAGGGCGGAATTACATTATAAATTCTTAGGCATTGCTATTCGTGCCACGAAGAGCATGACTTAACTAAATCTTAACCAAAATTGTTGCCGCCGTTCCTTTCTGTTATCTCAGGACAGACAATGACAGGTGACCATTTTAGTCAAGATTTTGTGATTTTGTGCGCATACTAATCGATACCATACCCTTGTTTACCTACAACAGTCATACCACCGAATAAAGTAGGTGGAGCGCAGCGAACATACAAAAGTTAAGACAACACATTCGGGCTACTGCAAACACTTCAAGATGTTCGTACAAAATAATTCTATGCTTGGGTTATACTACGTTATACTACTAACCCTGGGCTTGGAAAAAATGTAGTCTGTCACTTCATCTCGGCTGATAATTTCCAAAATTGAGGGGCTAGCTTTCTAACTATGCTATTCCATAAATCACAGGGCGAAGACGGGTGGCGCGCCGTCGTCGCGGTCATCGCCCAGCTCTTCGAGCTCCGACAGCGACGGGGAATCCACTTCGTCCGATGATGAGTAACTTGTCTGTATTATTTGTCTTGACATAATATTGTAATAAAGTATGCATTTAGGTATTTATATTCTGTGTATATTATTTCTTTATGTATGTAGTGGCTTTAGATTAGAATAGAACTTGGAATAGAAGGGAATCAAGATTTTCGATATCAAGTTAAAAAAAAATAATGAACATAGTTATTTTAAACTACTAATTAATTTAAAGCTCTTAAACTTTATTTTATTATAAAAAAAAATACAATGTATCATGCATGATTCATGATTGATTATTATATTAAAAATCACCATCATCATCTCCCTTTCCCGTATTTCACGGGGTTTGCTACCTAATCTAGGTGATTGAACGAAGATACTTTATAAAATATATCTATTTAAAACAAGTGAAAGAGAAAATTAAGGTTATATCGTACAAGGAAGTCAACGAGAAGGCGGAATGTAAGGAGAGCTGGCGATTACTTCATGTACTCAACCAACAATAGCGAAGCTCTTTCATAGTTACATGAGAAATAACAAATCAAAAATTCAACCGCAGACAGGATTTGAACCTGCGTCTTTGGAATACCTATAATTTTTAGAAATAAAATAGCACTGTGAGTGCAAAAAAAAAAAACCATTATAAGATTTAAATATTATAAAAAGCTTGATTATTTCCTAAAATCTTATAAAATATCAATAAATAACTTCTATTGCAACTGCACACACACACAACTTCCGTAACCGTCACAACAAACACACAAGTACCCTACTCATGATAAAACCCGCTAAATAATAGGAGTCCGAAACTTGGTGACACGGTAACATGTGCTCGTTTGTCCAGCCAACACAAAAGGTGTTAAAAATGATAATTGACTCTAAACCGAGGAGCAGAAGAAAGCTGCTCGCTGGCCGTTAGTCGCGCGTCGCCTCTCTGTGTCACCACTCTTAACTATTCAGTTCTCCCAAAATCCAAAAATGTTTTCTATGAAACTGTGTCACGTCACGTTGCTGGTGAGTCCTTGATTTTTTGATACGATAATAAAGATTACTTAAAAATTATCAAATAATTAATTTGGATTAAAGTTTTCGTGCTCTACTTTCACTATCTTTTGAAAATGACTAATGAATATTGTTTGTTCTTAGACTGTACTTTTCATAAGTACCGTAACGGCATACTTACATCCGAGGAACTTCGAATGCGGTCCGTACGGTTTCGTCTGCGAGGGAAACGGCAAAATCAGACTTTGTGAAGGAGAAAAATTACTGGGTCCCGCCTTCCTGTGTCCTGCCGGCTCATTCTGCAACGAAGACTCCAGTGACGTCTGCGAAAGCATCATCAACTACATAGACCCCGCGATCAGATCGATCAAGTGTCGACGGAACGAAAGAATGGCCGACCCCACCGTTCCCGGCTGTAAAGGATACATCCTATGTATACCTAACAAGGACCGCTTCCAAGGCATCAAGTTCAAATGCACCGGGAATACAATATTCAACGGTATCACGCGCACTTGCTCAGCACCTAATACCTACAGATGTCCGATGGCTAATGCTACGAAATCTGTCATGGATATATTCGGGGATAATCGCAGGGTAGACCAAAGCGCCATTGGTTTCGACTTGGTGCCTCACAACGGTGATAAGACGAGACCTATTGATTGCAAGAATTACAAACTAACAGTGACTCAAGAGAAGGCTCCTAACAGAGCTGCGTATTTCTGTCCGCCGCGACCTGTAAGTCCTGGTGTTGGACTCAAGTGTACTGTATTTTCCAATTATTTCTGTATTATACTACAAAGGGATGACGGTGATCAGTTTGCTGAAAACTTGGGCGCGGCTTTTCGACGACCTCGTAATGAAAAAAATACAGTAGAAAAGTTTGAATTAAAATCTTATTTATGAAAAGTACTGTGGACACGTGATCAACGATAAAATATATATGGACTCAAATTAAAAGCACAACTTTATTCAATGAATAAACGTTGTTGCTTGTATGAATTTATTATCTTATACCATAGTTATACAATATTTATTTTATAATAAGACTTACTTTCTAAAGCCACATAAAAATAAATAAATAAAGTTAACATAACAAAGAAGTTTATTTTAATTTCTATTAATAAATGAATATTTCGAACAAATTCAACAAGAAAGTAGCTACGTAATTTTTATCTCAGTGTACAACTACATACACCTATTATTGCTAGAATAAATACATCTTTGCTTCTCTTCACTGAAAACTTGATGTCTGCTACACTTTTTCTGTTTGCGCTTAAATCTTCGTTCACGAGTACGAGAGTTTCTCTTTTCTTTACATAAGTAATACCTTCTGCAGTCGTTTGGATCTTCAAATTTGCCTTCCTCTTCACACTCAAATGAACTTCGATTCTCATTTCTACCGGAACTCTTCTCTTGTGGTACATCCTCAGATGTACTTTTAGAAATATCTTGAGATTCTGACTGACTTGATGATTCAATTTGCCTCTCACACATTACCGTTTTCATATTTAAATGGTAGTCGTTCTGGCACTGGAGCTTGTAGGTAATGAAATTTGGTCCCCTCTTTATACGAACATAGTAAATATTGAGTAAAAGTGAATCGCAGTATCTGCCTGAAAACACATTTCAATTTTATTTCAGATTCAGTATAATTAAATAATTAATGTTAGTCTAGCATGTCGCTTGCAATTTTTTTATATTTCTTTATACCATTCACTAGCAATAAAGCGGAAGCCCAGAAACCTTTTTATAAACATAGGTACTAACATTCATGGCTACTACTAGCATCAACGCATTTTTTCTTTTCTTTGTGGAAAATTTCATCTTCGTCGCATTTCTTATGTTTGCGGCGGTAGGTTTCGTCTGATCTATTTTTCAGCTTGCAAATGTAGTATCCTCTACAGTTATAAGGGTCTGGGAATTTGCCTTCATCTTCACATTCGAAAACTTCCTTGACCTTCTTATCTTTGCTGGATTTTTGTACTTCTTTTTCTTGAGACACTTTATCACTCGTACTTTGTGAGTTATCAATAGATGCCGATTGACTTGAAGGTTGGTTGTTCTTATAACATGTTACAGTCAATCTATTTAAAAGATAACCCTCTTGACATTGAAGTTTGTATCTTAAAAATGATTGGTCCTTTTTCATGCAAATGTAGTAAACATTGGACTTTAGATAATCGGCGAATCTCCCAGATGAAGTGCATTTAAATTCATTATTACGAATGCAGTGCGATAGGTTTCTAGTACATAGTTTTTTGATATCACTAAAAACTGTATTGACGGGACATGATCCAACAATAATGTGCGCTGTACCACTGCAAATATAAAATTTACTGCAGTCATCGTTGTCAGCGTACCTGCCACCAGGACGACCTTGGCAATCAAGTTGCTGTTCGCTTAATGTATTGTCGGTGGCAGGAGATAGAGTTGAAGATTCAGCATCTGAACTCTTCGTCACAGTAGTAGCAGTTGTTTCCACTTTATTGGTAGATTCTGTTGATGTAATTATGGTTGACAACTCGAAAACCAGAGGCATGTTTGTTGGTTGTGTATCTGCTAAATACGACATGGTTCTTATACCTGGGGATCTAGTGTTATCGATTGGTAATGTTGCTGCTGAAACTCTTCTTTTATTTTCCTGCGTAGCTTGTGAGTTTTGTTGATTTTTGCCTGACAACTTCATAATATTTGTAGATGTCGTCGTGGTAGTTACAATGTTATATTCTGTATTATCATTAAGTAATGCTTCTGTGACAGTTTCTGTATTTACATTTGCACTTGGAGCGACATTAGATACTAAAATTCCATTTTCTCTATTTTCTGAAATATTATTATTAGAATCTGACGTCACATTAACTTGTGACGTTAAAGTGAAGACAGCTGTGATTTCAGAGTTACTGTCAAGCTTCATATTATTATCGTTATCTTTTGATATATCTTTTACCAAATTTATCTTGTTGTATTCAGGGTTTGCACTCGTTATTTTCATCTTGTTAGATCCGCTACTGGTATTCTGAGAACTATAAATGGAAGAAAGTTGAGTTCCATTTAGTACTGATGTTATATTAAGGCTGTCTTGTATACCACTAGATATCTTTGTCAGTGGTCCGTTACTTTCATTTTTTATTTGGAATGTATTCACGAAAATATTTGTATCTGAGTTTGTTGGTGCTGTTTCTTCATTTATATCATTTTGTAAACGCTGTGTGGGTTTATTATAATCTGAGTCTGTGATTCCGCTTTGCCCAATAGACTTTTCTTGCGGACCAATCTGTTTTGTGTCACTAAATTGCATTACATTTGCGATAGTATTGTTTGAGTCAATATTCACTGTTACAGTATTTTCAGCGAAATAATCTTGCGATCCCAAAGATGTGTTGGTGATTTGTTTAGTTGTAGCTTGTGTGTCAACCAGCCCGTTTTCACTGTGTTCAGTTCGTGCAGTAATATTTTGTTTGACGAAAACAACGTTTAATTCAGGAAGTGGAGAGACATTTTGTGTTTTGTCTCCTTGCAATACAGCGACACTTTGTACAAAGTGGGCAACTCGTGATCCAGCATTTCCTATAATATCTTGTTTATAGTTAGATTGTTGTAAAGTCGTTTGGGGTTCATTGTTATTTTGTTGAGATGATGCACTCTGTTGTGCGATATATTGTGGTGATGTAGCTTGTGTATCAGTACTTGCATCGATGTCTTTTTTGGATAAAGCTTGTGGTATAGTTTGCACAGTGATACCCTGTTGGTTAATGACTCGTCCACTCAAATCGTAGGTGCTCTGTTGCAAAGTGGCTTGTATATCAGGTAGATCAAAAGTTCTTTGCTGCAAGGTAACTTGTGAATCAGTAGCCTCTGTCGTAGCTTGTAAACCAGTAGTAGCTGCAATGTCTTGTTTTGAAGTAGCCTGTGAACTAACCAAATCTGAAGTGCCTTGTTTTGATGTGGTTAGAGAATCGGTAGTCTCAGCTACGCTTTGTTGTGAGGTAGCTTGTGAATCAATTGGTTCCCAGGTGCCTTGTGTTTGTGAACCAGTAGTCAGTTTATAACCTCCTTGCAAGGTTGCTTGTGTTCCAGTCAAATTATGAGAACCTTGTGAATCAGCTTTCTCAGCTATACCTAGCTGTGGGGTGGCTTGTGTACTATTCAGGTCAGAAGAGCCTTGTTGTGAAGAAGCTTGTGAACCATTTGAATCAGAGTTGCCTTCTGAATAAGTAGATCCAGTGATTCCTTGGTGCGAAGTAGTTTGTGAACCAGCGAGATCAGAAGTTCCTTGTTCCATCATGGTCTGGGAATCAGTTGGTTGAGCAAACCCCTTTTGCTTAGTAGCTTGTGAACCACTCATATCAGACGTGCTTTGTTGCGAGGTGGCATCTGAACTAGCAATGCCATCAATGTTTTGTTGGTAGGGGGCTTGTGAACCAGTAAAATCGAGTGCGTTTTGTTGCGGTGCGATCTGTGAACTAGGCAGATTAGAAGTACTTTGTTGCGAGGTAATTTGTGATCCAGTCACATTGTAACTGCTTTTTTCTGGTGTGTCTTGTGTTCCTGTAGTCTCATAAATATCTTGTTGTAAACTGGCTAGTGAACCATTCTCATCAAAAATTCTTTGTTGCGAGGTAGCTATTAAATCAGTCGTATTGGTGATATCTTGACCAGATGCAGCTTCTGATGAAGTCTGTCCAGCACCAATATGTTGAGATATAGGTATAATAAGTTGTGATACAGTTGTTTCAACGATGGATTTTTGTGTCACAGACTGTGATTCATTCAGGCCAGAGATATGTTGATCGGATTCAAGTTGTGATGCAGTAGGTCTGGTGTAACTTATTTCAGACTCTGTTTTTGGTGCAGATATGTCAACTTCGCTCGTTTGTGTGTTAGCTTGTGTAGCGGTTATTTCCTCAATATTAGATTGTGGTCCAGTGGGTACAGCGTAGTTTTGCTCTGTGTTAGCTTGGGCATCGTTAAATTGTTCAATACCTTGTTCAGTGTTTGTTTGCGTCCCACTCTGTTCAGTGGTGCTTTGCTCAGTGCTAGTTTGGGCAGCTGTGATTTGGTAAATGGTGCCTTGTGATTCAGTCACTGTTAGGGTAATTTGATCCAGATTACCTTGTGATCTAATTATTCCAGATATGCCTTGTTTAGAATTCGTTGGCGATTTTGTTGGTAATATAGTTATTTGCTCATTGTTATCTTGAGATTCAAGCAGTTGGACGCTGGTTCTAGGTGATGATGTAGCTGGTACAACAGTAGTAGTAGTGTTCGTTTGTGCAGCAGTGATTGGTTCACCGGTAACTTGTGATTCAGTCACTGTAATAGTGCTTTGATCTACATTGGTTTCTGACCCAACAATTTCTACAAGATTTTGCTCAGTGTTAAATTCGTTACCTTGTGACTCAGTCAATACAGTGGTACCTTTTTGTATATGAGTTGTTGATTCAGATAGTTCAGCAATGCTGATTTTTGTATTAGCTTGTGGTACGTTCATTTCAGTAGAGCTTCCCTCAGTGTTAGCTTGTGATTCAGACGTGCCTTCTACAGTGTTGGCTGGTAATTCAGTTGCTTGAGAATTGGTTTGCTGAGAATATCCTGCAGTTTCAGCTGGCGCAGAATAAAGTTGTGAGTTAGTCGGTCCGTTTTGCTCAGGCTCAGGTATTACAGTATTCACTGGCGATTCAACCGGTGTAACAATGTGTGATTTAATTGATGGTGTAGTATTTAGTTCAGTATTTGCTTGAGGGGCTGCTAGTGTAGTATTATCTGTTAATTCAGTCACAGTGATTTGCTTCGTATTTTTTACATGTAAATCAGATACGCCAGAGTTGGGTTTCTCAGTTTGTTCAGCTCCGTCTTGTGACTCAGTCCATGCAGTCATGCTTTGCTCAGTAATAGCTGGTAAATCAACCAGATAATTTGCGCTTATTTCTGTGTTTGTTTGTAATATAGTGAATCCAGACTGACTTGGTACTGATTTAGTTTGGGATTCAGCCAGTCCAGTGTCATCTGTTAGTGTTGTATTCATTGCATTACTTAGTTGTAATACCGCAACCGATGTATCATTATGATTTATGAACACACTTGGTTCAGATTTATTTAAAGACATAGCAAATTCAGTACCATTTAGTAAAATAGTTTCTCCTGTGTTTATTTCAAAAATAACCGAAGTATCAAGCGCTTCTGTAGTTGAGTGCTCAATAACTTGGGATAAAGTAGAATTTCTCAAAATATCTTCTTCAGTTATTGGAGTAGTTGTTACGGGTCCTTGCTTTTCAGTAGTCGAATTATATTGTAATGAAGAAACGGTGCTAGCGTTGAATTTGGATGATACTATTGTTACTTGTGTCGTTGCTTTCGTAGTATCGATCGTTGTTCTGAGTGGTTCTGTTGCTGTGCTATCTATATCTATAGCGCTTGAATTAACGTCATTACCACTTAATGTTGAAGAAGTATCGAGACTTGTGTTATCTGTATAATTTGACAATTGTTCCATTGTAATCGTGAGGGTTGTTGGTGAATCTAAATCTGCGGTTACAAGTAGTGTATCATTTATAATTTCTTCGATTTCTGTCGTATTTAATTTCGTTGATACCTCATTGATTGCTTCGACGGTTATTTCTCTGTTTTCAGAACCGGTGTCAATGTTTATCATAGAAGTAGTATTTATTGATGCTAGTTTTTGAATCTCACTGTCCATTGAATTGATTACATCTATACTAACCGTGGATGGAGTTGTTCCAATGTCAACAGCAGTATTCTGTTCTTCTTCATAATTTGTACCTGTTGAGACTGTTGTTGTATCTGCAGGAACATTTCCTTGTAAATATTGATTGACATTATCACTAAGCGTAAGCACAGTGATTTCAGTGGTTACTCGAGCTTCTGAATTGTCTAATTGAGTATTCTTTTCTATTGTTCCTGAAGTTAAAATAATGTTTTCAGTCATTTGTGTTGTATTAAATTCATTTGTATTTATAAGTGTTTCTGTACCGTTATTACTTTCTGGTATAATAACACTGTTTGTTGATACCTCCTTTGGTGTTGTAGTGATTTCAAAAGGGACATATGGTGTGTTTGTTATATCAGTCAATGTATCCTGGACTAAACCCTCACTTGGATTAAGAACTGTAGCAAACTCAGTTGTACTTACAGCATTAGAGACGAAAGTTGATGCATTTCCTGGTATGGTAATAAACATTTTATCCGTACTGTTATTTACAATAGCACCCACTGTCGCACTTGAATCAGTTGTAGAATCATAGTTGTCAAAGGTATTTGTTGTATTGCTTAGCACGAATGAAGAATCTGTCGTTGATACAGAACGTTCTGATAGTGATGATGCTTTCGTCTGTTGCACTATTATAGTAGATAAATTTGTAACACTTACTGGAGTGGGTACAAAAATATTTTCTTTTTCCGTAAATTTCGTATTTATATCACTATTGTTCACTGTCGTTATTTCAGTTTTATTACTTTCTTCTATAGTTATTGTAGGCTCACTTAGAGTTGTAGATCCATTTTCGTTCTTTGTTTTATTTGAAATAGTTATGTTGTTATTATGTTTAATGTCGTCTAAAACTATTGTCACAGAACTTGAATTTTCTGAAGTTGTAAGGTTATCCAAAGTAGTATCGGTATTTGTTAAAATAATGCCCGTTGGTGATGCATCTGCACTCTTGATTGAGATGTTTAATATAGCTTGATCAGAGACTGTCGTTATTTCTGATGATTCAGTGGTAATAATTGTGGTACTTTCAGGTCCTTTCGTGTTTAATACAGTTTCATATCCAGTTGTATCTGTCGAAAGAGGTATAACTGAAGCATCTGTAGTTGTTTCTTGTGTGACTACAGTAGTGCTAAGTTCAATGTTTTGTACAGGTCCTGCGCTCCATGGAAGTGTATCTACAATAATTTCTTCAGTAGTAGTTTCTTTTTCTACAGTCACTGAAGATTGAAGAGCTGGTTTAAGGGTCGTAGACGTCGTCGTTGTCGCTAATTCACATTCATATCGATTGGTTTCCAAGCACACAGTTGGCGGTGGACATTGTATCACAAAGTCATCAATAGTATAAGATACTCCTCCACCGAGATCCACACATATCATAAAATGAGTCGAATTCAGACAGTGGAATGGTCTCCCACCGCAGTCGATATTTGTTGATGCTATCAGTGGAATCCCGATGAGCACCTAAAAATAAAACAAATTAAAAATTAGACATAATATATTTCTATGACCTAATTGTAAGTAAACTGAAAAATTTTGCACGTTTATTAATACACACTCACCACAAATAAAATTTTTAATTCGTAAATATTTTTCTCGAAAGCCATTGCCACATTTCGTCCCTAATGTTTATGGCTACGGTAAAATAAGTTCGTTTCAGTGTCGTTCAGTCGAATGGCTTGCCGGTACGATGTTCAGATAATTTCTATGCTCGCAAATAATTCTACTGCTAGAGTAAATGTTTACACTACGTACATCCCCGCTGTAGATTACACGAGACTACAAATAGTGTGACATCTTATTTCCTCCAAAGACTTGTTTTTCGCTGTACCTTACTCTGATTGATGTGACGTGTTCTGGCAGGATGAGATGCCAACATCTTATTTTTTTTGGACAACCGAAGAAAATACTTAAGTTAAATTAAATTGGAATTTCTCTTTTAAATAAAAAAATCTTATAGCCTTTCAGAGATAAAGGAGAATCATAGATAAAATCAGTCAAGTTAATCAAATACTAATGTCATCAACAAAGCGTGTACAGTGGCAGATACACTTCAAGTACTTAATAATGTTTATTGCATTAATAATTATTATCTTGCACTTCCTTTGGAGAGGATGTTTGCATTGCAGATGAGATTGTTTACATCATTATAGTAGGCAGTGGTCTGGATTTCCCACTATGCTGTTATGATACTGGTATAATTTAAGATGCCATTATAAACCGAGAGAGTAATTGACATAAGCTTACACTAATTAAACAAGATATAAATATAATAAAGATATTACGAAAGTGTTATTTGGAAATCATAAATAAAATAATATTTGCTCAGAGTACGTATAATTTTGACAAAGAAAATTGTATTTATGTACAAGCATTACACTTTAGTGTCTATTTTAATTGAGTAAATAAATTATCACATTACAAATTTAATTTAAGTTATTAAAGTTAAAAATATTATTTAAGTATCGTTCGATGATGTATAATTTCCTTTTTGTTCAATTTAATAAATTAAATAACGAATACAAAATTTTCATCACATCACATTTAAATTCACAACCGCCAATGTTTGCCACAATTGAAATAATTAAAATGATTTACATAGATAGAAAGAATCGATAATATCGTCCAAATAAAGGTCACTATTGATAGCACTATACCGACGATAAACATAGAGAATTGTAGATCACTGGCTTGCTTTATCACGAAGGAGAGTCCTAGCATCAAACCAGTTAGTAGAGAGACAGAGATGGTTTCCAGAGTGCTGTGTAGCTTAGGCCATTTGCGCGCACCAACAAATTCCTGTACGGCAGTCTCCCAGCAAGAGGTGATAGCCCCATAGCCTAGGCCGGCAACTACGCACCCGAGTGAGAACATGTCGTGGTTCTTAGCCTCTGCCATCACTGAAAATAATAGAGAATATTTTTAGAATAAAAAAGTTGAGCAAAAAAGAATAGTTCATTTATAAATACAGTTGAATAAAATAATTGCAGAAACTTACTAAAACAGGCAGCAGTAGAGATAGCTAATCCCAGGACAGTGACATATTTGTAATTCCTCTTGGGAGTCAGTGCGAGCCACGGCGTGCTCAACAAAAAACATGCCCAAGTGAAAGCATGCAGTGTCATCAAAAAATTCGCATCCGTTATAGAAATTTTTGGTCGTATCTGGGATGCGATTACAGGCAGCAAAACCACTGATGTTGCTGTCAAAATTAGCTTTGCAAGACATAGCAACAATGATGGATAAAATCTCCAGCATGATAGTGACCTCGTCAAAGGTTTGATGAATGTATCGTTTAGATTATACATACAATACGTTGTACGTCTTTTTAATTTATACATTCTATACGAAGGCATCCATAATCTCCGTTTCATACTTGCGTATGCTGACTCACAGCGAAAACTTAATGAGTTGAAAACCTTTTCTCGTTGAACGTCGGTAACAGGAGATATATTATCATACGTTACTTCTACTTCTGTATATTCTCTGTTCTCACTTTGACTACTATAACTATTATTACTTATATGACTGGCCTGAGAATCCCTTCGAACCTGCTTTGTTATGTAATCACTAAAGTTATCTCCCATTGTACTCAGTCTTTTGATTGCTTGACTCAGTCGTTTTTTATTACTACTTAGTTCTGAATTAGTCTGTGATTCATCATTATCCGTGTCAGTGTCACTATCTGTACATTCACTTTCCTCTGGTATCTCCGGCAAGATTTCTACCCCAAATATGTTTCTTCGTTTTTCTTCAGGACTAGGTGGGGGTGTAATTGTGACATTGCCTTCATTGTCATAAACACTAAAAAATTCTTCTTCTTCGTCATTTTGATGTAGACTGTCGTCTAATGGATTTTTCCAACTCTTCTTGCTCAAATCGTGCATCTGTAATTCAGCTGTATATGGTCCATCTCCCTGACCAAATAGAGCGTATGTTTTTGATAAGTCGCCATATCTTGAGAATGATACAGGCCGTGAAATATTGTCTGCTACTTTCAGGAACATTATAGCAGGTAAAGTTTGAAGTACAATCCCAGCTAATAAAATGAATGAAAATGGATATCCGTAATAATTTATTAAACTTGATATTATGTGAGGGAATATAGCCATTCCAACCGCTTGACCGGTGAAACATAGTCCTCTGATTATACCAAGGTGTGAGTCGTATGTTTCGAAAATTACTGCGTCAACTTGTGCAGAAATTATTGACGACCCCAAGCCTGCAACAGAAATAATAACGACGTAAGACAGACATAAAAAAACGAATTTAACAAATATTGCACAACTTGGTATAAACTAAAGGAAATAATAGGTACCTCCAAGAACACCGTAAATTATGGGGTGCCAGTTGAATGGGGTAAATGCGCATATGAATAGACTGGCCACCACTAACATCAAACCAAATCCTGCCATCAGCCGATACCCGTTTGGCCCTCCCCACGAATCCGCGGCGTCTCTGCACCAGCATTCTGGAATCAACATAAAATACAAGACAAGTTTTTAGGGCGATAAGTATGTATTGAATCTCTGACTAAATAGACCTAGTCTGTAAAAAAACGATTTCATCATCATTATCTTAGGTAATTTTTCTTTGAATAGATAGACTTAGTATGGAAAAAAGTATTTCATCAACATTATCATCATCATCACAGCTCATGTTCTTTTTGTTTTCTGACCCTAACCAACAAAATACAAATACCATATAAACCTCACGTGTTAGTCCGTGTGTAAGTATGAAAATAGTAGGCGTAGCAAAACTCAGCCAAACAGGAACTCCTAGGCTTACGGCGCTTATTAGGAAGATTCCGTACGAGAGAACCAGGCTAGGGACGGTGACCTGGAATTAGCAAAGATACTAGGTCTAAGGGGTTTAGAGCGAATTGTTCATTGACCGAAAAGAAATCAACATTTCGCGGATTGTGCGTTGCAAAACTGACAAGACCCGAAATTCGGGTATTGTGCATTTCAAATCGCTCATTCCGCCAAGTGGCAGTCACCAAACGCACAAACGCCGAATTTAGGTCTTGGTTTCGACTCGACGACCCACGTTGATCTAACGACCCATACCGATCTTTATATTGATCCACAACTGTTTAAAGTGAATGCCAAGATGTTCTGAAAAAATAAACTACCGGTGGGGACCTCCTGCGCATGACCAAAATCCGAATTAGGAATTTGAGCGTGCCACTTCGCAGAATTAGCGTTTTGCAATGCACAATACCCCAATTTCGGGATTTGTGCGTTGATTAATTCACAATCCAAATGTCCCTTTTTTCGACCAATCAGCGAATTCGGGGATTGAGCGCAACAGTACTTTATGAAATGGTCAATTTCAAGCTCTCGTCATGCTCATGAATTCCAATATCTTCAATTTAAAATTTCAGATATCAAAATAATCCTACGCCTTTTAGCTTAAACGAACATTTTCAATTTATCTTTGGCAAAATGATAAAGAAACCTTGAAAATATCATTTACATCAATCAAACGTGTACAGATACATCAATGCTACAACAAATTTATCATATTTAACCACGTGACGTAAAACAATACAGTAATTTACTTTCGCTAATTTTCCACTTCATTTATTGTACCTATTAGTGGAAAGATACAAAGAGAAAGACTGAGAATTTCACTATTTAAATACAGCGTCTATCATTTGAAACATTTTTTGTCGAATATTAACTATAAATAAGTAATACCTTTGTTGAATATAAAATATTAATTAAATAGTTATTTTGGGCAAAAATTTTGCTATACAATATTCGATTCAAACTAATCGTCTGTCAAAGACGTCAATAAGGATAATATTTATGGGACATCTAAAGTAATAACTCCCAACACTTCAAAGTTAGAGTGAACAGGCAACTTCTGTGTGAGCTCGCTTCATCGTCGACTCCGTCTCTGGAGCTCCCGACCTAGCAAACCCTTTTCTAATGAAAAAAAAAACATATGGTTTTGAATAAAATGTTTTCGAGATGTTGAAAAGGTTATGGTAGACGAATAAGTCATACATACGTTTAGCAATATTACAGAGACGAGTAGAGGCCAACGCCAGGGCGTTCCCTGCGCTCTGCTGTTACTTTCCATAGCTTACTTCCAGCATTTTCTAATAACCTTTTATTTCTCAAACATCACTAAATACACACACGTTAGATTCCACGGCACTTTTTACATTTTCATTACACAAGAAAAAGCTATGCACATGTTGTCTTATGAACTAACAACTAAGAGACATTAAAAAATGTGAATCAATAGCTAAAGGCTAAAGTGTGATATTGACAGTTACGTATAAGCAAAGACAATAATACCACTTGTACAAGTAAATCGTTATCAACATACTCACTCGATAGGTAGGTAGGTATGTACCTAGTTATTTTCTCGTTATCTTATCATCTTAGTGCAAGAACCCGAGACACCTCGAAATTATTTAAGTAGTTTTATTTTTTGTAAGTAGTGGATTTATCGTAGACTACCTTTTGTTCTGCTGTTCTGCTCGCGGCTTCATGATTTTTCCCGTGGGAATAAAATATTTAACTACAGGGAACAGTAGCCGATATTTTGCTTTAGGTGATGTCGTTTATTAATGGTAAAAGAAATATGTTACAAAACGTGTAGATTAGAGCAGATTCATAGTTTATGGATTACAAACAAACGTTTCCTCTTCATATAATATTGCATATTATATTATGTAGTTTTAGATGTATGTATGTAATACAAATATGTTACAGTCAAAACTTATTCCCGGTTAAATATCTTGGTTTAGACCGTTTTTATTTGTCAAATTAAGTTGTGACCGAGAATAAGATTTGACTGTAACATATTACAACTTATGTACATAAATGCTTCTATTTTTTAGTGTCCTTAAACTTATTTTATTTGTATTTTGAGTCTAGTAATTTTAACGTATTTAGTGCGTCAAGGGATAATGTAACATCGTACCTTATATACTTTCAAACAATATTTACAGTATTTACCTTATAAAAGAAAAGAACTGTTTCAGTTGTATTTTAGCTACACTGTACTGTACAGTTTAGTTCTAAACGCCTGTGGTTATATACTTAGCAATATTGAAATATGGATAGAAGAAACTTTAATTTTAAATATGGGTAGGGATTTTACTAAATACTACATGCTTATTTCTAAATTGGTTGCAAGAGAACTAGAATCGGAATTGATTACAATTTTAAAGATGATTAATCATTATAGTTACTTTAATCAAATTAATCATTTCATGTCAATTCAAATTGCATAGGTACCTACTAGGGAAATAAAAAAGTCAATAAGTGCCAATAAATATATTTATTTAAAACACACAAACGTATACTATGTAGGTATTGAATATTTTATTTATTTGTTAAGGATTTGTTTATTTTTTGTTAATTTCGTTATTTACCTACGTTAGTAGATAAAAGGTACCTAAATAAAATTATCGGTCATACAACTCATTTCTTTAGTGTCGTTAGTTTTTAGATTCTCCCAATCCTTTCTTCAAGCCATTTGCAATTCCTTCCGCTGAAAATAAAAATTAAAAAATGAGAATAAAAATATGAAAGGTTTTATACAGCAGAAATAATCAAAAGAAATACTTAAAAGCTTACCCATTCCGCCTCCCATTTGAGCAAAACCTGAAAAACCAATATAATTTTGAGAAGTAAAATTTAAGGTAGTTTAAAGCACTGGCTGTAGTGGATTTTCATGATTTTCCTTTTTCTCGTTTTAAGCCACTTTAATATCCCGCTCTACAATTTACATGGAAATAGTACCTACTTATAATGAAAAATAAAAGTTTAATTTTAATCCTCAATAATCATCATCATCATCAACCTGTACCAGTCCACTGCTGGACATAGGCCTCTCCCATGGCAGGCGTCTCAGCACGGTCTTCAGCCGTTCTCATCCGATTTCTGTCCGCTTTCTTACGAATATCATCGCCCCACCTAGTTTCAGAAATAATAAGTACATACCGTTAAAAATCTCTCCTGGCATTCTTGCTCCGTTTTTTATCAATGACATCCAAGGTTCAAATAGTCTACCACCAAGTTGTTCTTGCCCCTTGGTAGAATCTGGACATATAATACGATTACTTAATTTTTCCAATCTGGACTGTTTTATTTTTGCAAGTAGTAGTTTATCAACATAAAGGTTTAAAATTTATCTAGATAATCAGATTGGATTTTAATTTAAAGATCTGCAATGGGCTGTCACAATTATACTTTGTACCTAATTTAATATTTTTAGATCTGTAATAAATTATTTGTACCTTGATAACATGGCAAACAAAAGGTTACGTGCTTCAGAGGGCACGTTAAGGTAGGCCTAGGCCCTGTATTATGGTTTTTATGAAAACTATAATTTATAAGGCTGACACGAGCTTATCGGATCGTTTGCCAATTATATAAGGACAAAAATAATAATTGTTGATATAAATATTTACCATTTACTTTGTCCTCTGCTTTTTTTTCGGTGTCCTTTCCCTTCTGAGCAACGCTGTCTTCAGCTTTTCTCGCATCAGAATCTAAGCAAGAGAACGAAGATAACATTAACACTGTTTTTTGTCTATCACTAAAACCTAATAATACAAATAGCATTTCCCAATTTTCTTGTATCACATTCCTGTGACCACGTTTCTGTTTCAAGCTTAAAACATTACACTCCTGTGTTTTAATTCCGCGTTAAAAAATTAAACTCTTAATTTGTAGACAATTGGAAGAGATTAAATAAAATAGAGTCACTTACCATCAGCTGGCATAGCGACCTGAAAAAAAATCGTAAGTTATATTATAGTATTGTATTTATTAAAAATTAAAATCAAGTTCATTTATTCGCAATTTTAGTTCTAGTTTAATATGACGGATATTATAAATTAAGTGAATTAAAAAATTTACATATGTATGTATGTAAAAAATATTTACACTTTATGTAAAATATAAATAGTGAAAAAATAAAAGTACTTACTATGTAGCTGAATAAGGCAAGGGCCACTAAAATGTATAGAAAATTCTTCATGGTTAAGAGTTTATTCTTGTTTCAAGTTGATTTTCGATTTACTAGTTCAAACGTATACGGCCGAATGTTGTGTACCTATATTGGGCTGTCTTTTTATACAAAACCATACATGACAAAAACTGTCCAAGAGCGAGACACACAAACTGAGATGAAAGTTCCCTAGACATCATCACAAGAAGTCGTCCATTATTACAAAAAATCCAGTTCTTTAATGAAATAATGTACCTTAAACTTGATAAAACTAAAGGCTACTCAACGTTCTATCATAAAGAATAATTCTTGATCGGAAGGGCTAACAAGATGTCACTTAGAACACTGTGTACATTTTATTTTATAACTGGTATTTAATATCTTGCAAGAGACTAAAATAGGGAGGCCTTCAGGGAGAATTTAGGCTGGACAAACAAGACAATTAGGGACTATAAACAAGAAATCATTTTCGTTTGAAAATGCGGAACCCCAAAAGTGGCTTTCCTCGTGACCATAGAAACAAAAACAAACATATTTTATGAAGACAATATTAGTGGAGTAGTTTTAGCATTGTTATTGAAATTTGGCGAGTGAGTTGACTACCCAAACTCATCAATCTGTTAATTGTTACAGCGATTTCATTCTAGGAATTGTATTATTCAGATCTATGGTTAAGTGAGTTTTTTTTGTTATGTTAAAAGTATTCTAAAGGCGGCGGCAGTTCAAGGTTAACTTAAAGACCATTTTACTTGCGAAAAATATTATTCTACTGAAAGTTACTAGGTTAGGTATAGTCTAAATTAGTTACTAGATAAATTCTGAATACCTACCTAAATGTCAACTTTATTTTATTAAAAGCATATTTTAATTCACAAGTTTCTTGTCTGTCAAATAAACAACTCTTCCTTTTTTAAACATCAAAAACTCTTTTGACGTCATCGTCAAAACTTTTGCTAACATAAAACTTATTTTATATCATATTTATTTATTCTTTGATTCTGTCAAATGTTTACCATCTAACTATTCATAGTAGCGTTGTTCACTATCTGATTAGCATCAGGACTCTTAGCGAACGCAATCTGCAGTTGCATAGTGATGTACACGAATATCGATGACGTCAGCCGCAGCATCAGCGCAGTATCGATGTAAAAGATGTCATAGATAGACACTCGCGGGTCACGGAACTCTAGCATGCGGATTATGGTGGCTGTCAATTTGTAGATCTCATCTGGAAATTTCAAGACTGATTTGTAGTATTTGTTGACTGCAGTTAGTTTATGCTAGAGGAAAGTGTGATGTAATAGTATGATTTTCTTTCCATTTAATCCAAAAATAAGAAAATTAGGTTAGTTTTGCTTTCATCTATCAAAGGTGCATTAGTAAAACTATAATAATTTAGACAGTATTTAAAAATTAAACCATTTTTACAAAAAGAAAGTTTTATAAATAGTGAAATAATTAAACCTGTCTGCAATATTTTGTGAGAAGACATATAAAAGTTCGATAGTTATAAATCAAATACCTATTTAAGAAAATGGAATAGCAATTTTTATTTTATTTTTTACCAGGCCGATGAAATATTATGATAGAAATTTTAGGAGAACTAACAGTGCGGTACCTACGGCGTAGCAATGTTGCTACGCTGCTGCCTATGCCGTAGCGAAAAGGGAAGTGAACTTTATAATAGTACTTATTTCAAAGTGAGCTACCGGGATAATTAGGTTTGAGTTGTATGTAAGTGCAGATAAGGGTGGTTTGATTGATCTGCCGCTGGAACATGTCCGTCTGAAGGCTGGCTCCGAATTGGAACGCCCAGCTCAACTGACACCACCCAGTCACCGCCAGGATACGTAAAATATCCACATCCTGCAAGTAAAATTAAACTAGTGATTAAAGTAATCAGTCCATTTTATTATTAATCCAAATTGGTATGTATATTGATGGCTTAAAGTGTTTTTAGATGACTTACAATCTGCAGAATCATCATCATCTTCCTAGCCTTTTTCCCGTATCTCACGGGGTCGGCTACCTAATCTAGGGGATTGAACGAGAGTACTGGTTTTTACACAGAGCGACAGTCATCTGACCTCCGCAACCCAGAAGGGAAACCAGACCCAATCCTAGATTAGGTTACACACAACCTTTGAATTTCTTCTTAGGTGTGTGCAGGTTTCCTCACGATGTTTTCCTTCACCGTAAAAGCGCCGAATAAACGTACATATGAAATTCGAAAACCGAAAAACACATTGGTACGTGGTGGGATTCGAACCACGACCTCCTGCACAGAAGGCCGCGGCCCTATCCACTTCACCATCCGGGCTACGTATTTTTTTAACTTAACTCTATGTAAAACAAATTTGTATAGCTAACTTATCTTATCGATAAAATTCCCAAGTTTTTATAAGTATGATTATTGAACACTCGTTAATTATTTAAGTTTAATCTAATCTAACACTGGGAGTGACGTATGTACGTCATATAGGGCACCACATAATATCGGAAGGAAAGTTTGATAAATTGACCATTTTTGTGTTTGATTTTACTTGCCTTAGATTTTGCCCAGATGATCCAACTTTGTACTGTGATAAATGTGCCAAGTGTTAAATATGTCACACAACATAACAACTGCAAAAAACGACAAAATTAACATTACCTATTATTTACTAGCTCCATAATAAGTCGACACAATAAAAACCGGGTGTAAGGGACAGCGTACCGAATACTGACAGGGGTTGCTCAGATAACGAAACCGAACTACTTTCACTAGGAAATTCTTCCAGGTTTTTTTTTTTTTCGTATTTTCCATACAAATTGTGTGATTGTAAATGAAAGAAAAAAAACCGGTAAGAAAATTCTTTCAGGAAATCCTGGTGAAAAGTTGTTCAGTTTCGTTGACTGAGCAACCCCTACCAGTATTTGGTACGCAGTATCTTACACCTCGTATAACGTAGACGCTGACTACGCAGCTAATACTTACCGTAAAACGATAACAATTTTGTAAATAATGCAGTTGTTTGAAAATAAGGGCGAAAGCTTTCGGAAAATTCTCCGTTTTTACCCTTAAATGAAAATCGACCATATCATCGCATTTATCACTCCAGAGAACTGTATTGAAAGGAAATTGTTGCGGCATGTATTCCAACTTCACATTAGCAAGCTTCATGATTGCCACGTTCATATAGCGCACTCTTACAGTGAGAGTCGAATAAAGTGATATAAAAAATGTTAGATCATAATAGATGAAATATAAAAACAAAAAGAGAATCCCACCAGAAACAAACACAGCTAAATCCACTACGTAAGTGAAGAAAAGAACTAAAAATATCACTATTTGTGAAAGACCTACGCCACAACTTGTATAAAAATAGACTTGACTGAAAATTTCTCTCATGAACGTAGTTTCTTCTGCTCCTATAAAAGCATCCAACTCTATACCCGTGTTCAAGAAAAGCGCAGCATACTTTCGGTCAATGAAAGTGCTTATCAACACAAATGTGTGGAAACCGAGGAAATCCACCAAGATCACCGGTTCAGTACTGATGAGATAATCAATTTCGATGGTCAACGCGTAGATGAGGTAGTAGGTCAAGCAGTGTATGATGGTCAGGATCAGGCAACTTAACAAGATTGAAGATATTCCTTTCTGTTTGATCTCGCCGCGAGTAATCTCGAGTCGTCCGAAGCCAAGTAGTTTTATAGGCCAGTAGTAAACCGAGCTTAGTCTATTGATGACGTCCTTACGAATCTTTTTTTCGGCTTGACTTTCGGTTGATTCCATTATTGATTTTTATAAATATTCCTGAGATAAAAAAATTTCAATATTTTGTAGAAATGGTCTCCTTTGTGTGACCATTGACCAGACTGAAAAAACTGTACTAAAGAAAATATTATGAAAATAATAAAGCTTCCAAATGTATTGATAATTGATTCCCAAGGCTCTAATTAAAACCTATTAGGTGCTATCCCTTTGGTTTAATATAAAAAAATGATCCTGATGTTCACTTTGATTGTGTTATTGCGTGACATGTTGTCATTGCTTTTTAAACATATTTAGGCTCTTGTTCGTGGTATCAGTTGTATGATGTTTAATGTGTAATTTGCTATTACTTACGTGGAAGGCGTTGTTCACATCAACTTAACTTTACTGACCGAGTAAGATATTTCTTATGTATATCATCTACCTTTGCAGTAACGTGCTCTTATAAATTAGGTTCAATAATGATTGCTTATTAATTTTGCTCTTTTTCTTGCAGAAATCAGATAATGTACACATAAAATACACAAAATATTGTTTGTTGTTTGATCATTCATCAAAGCGGTTTTGGAATATTAGTTTGTTATAGTATTAGTATTTTATATTGTTTGCTTTATATTTTATTTTGTATTGTTTTACTCATTATTTATCTTGAATTTGGCTTAGTTATCTTATGTTTCTTCAATATCTTCTATATTTTTCTAGTATTTATTCTTAACGTCTAAAGGATAATAAAAAACATAATTATCTTTAAATCATGATATATTGCTTATCAATACAGAGTAACAAAGATGTTTCGTCTTAAAATATGTAACTATATAGTCTGACAATGACAAAAATGCTAGTAAATGCAACAGACAGGTTTAACCGAGGAAAATGCGCTATCACAATATCTATTGTACACTGACCGAAAATATGATAAGCCAATATAAAAATCCAATATATCAAAACTTACATAATTGTTCAATTTATTTATGTATAACAGTTATCATTTTAAAAATCTCATATCGCTAATTAGGTACCTCTAAAGTTAAGTAGGTAATATTAAATTTTCTCAAAATTTTACTACATTTTCTAAATTTAGACATTTATTTACAAACATATACTGTATGAACAATTTCGCCGTGAAAGCGCAAATTATTTCAATTGAGCATCGTAGTCTTTTACCCTTCTACTCTACGGAAGCTTCACAGATCCTTCTCTACCTACATTTATACTTATTACAAATAACAATCGACACTTTAAATAACTCAATTACACAATAGATTTCTCACACACACTCACAGCACAGACTAAAACCGATCAATATTTTAATTTAAATAATATAAATATTCGTAGAAATGCAATAAAACTTGGTACGACATTTTGTGAACTCTTTTCGAGTTGACACGAATGATTCAAATAATTTTGACATCAAAATAATAAGTACAAACAAAAACAAACATAACATCATATACACGTAAAACTTGTGACATAATTTGTGTTAATATTTTGAGAGATAATTAGAAGCTAGTATCACTAAAACGAGGAGAGATTCCTTAGTGTGGATTATATCAAAGTCTTCAAATGCTTCGATAGCGATTTATGAATCGGACAAGAGATGTCATCCGATCCATACTGCTTCATTTCAAGTCAGCGCCTCTCACTTGTCGTGTTAGCACCATCCTATAATCTCTTTAGCAATCCATGGCTGGTTTGAAATGAAACTCACAATCAGTTTTCGACAAGTCAAATCCTACTGAATAATCCTAATTTTAAATCTACTTAGGGCTAACTTATCAATTAACCCCGAACCATCACCAAAGATTGCACATAATACCCGATACTTTGATTTTTTAATTGCAGTCATGCCTAACGCATAGGCGAGAATTCCATCGACTGTTAAAAAATTAAGGTATTTCATTACAACAAAATATGTATTTTGTTCATGTTTTTCAAAAACACTGTAGTTTTAATAACGTGGAATGTCTACGTTTATTTTGGAAGACAAATTCGATTACTTATCTAAAAGGATCTTCATGCGCCTCAACTGAATTTATCAGTTTGAGCACTGGGTGTGTCTCATGTTTATGTTATGTTATAATTTACTATGGACGGAATAAATTCGTATTGTTAAGTACCTTCTTCTTTAAAGTTTTTGATGATTTATCGCCAAGTCAGTCATGTTGAGGAATAAAGGTAGTTCAGTTGTGGACTGGCATAGGAAGCTGCCCTAGCAGCTGGTTCGCAAATGTGGCGTTTGTGAACTTGAAGTGTCGTTTGTCGTAGAACTTGAGGAGTGCAGGGGAATAAGGGTGTTGTTTTTTTAAGTGCATGTAGTGTTCCTCTGGTTCCGACGTTGTGTGACCGCATTCTTCGCAGACGTACATCTGTAACAATAATACCAGCAAACGTTAGTTAAATCATGCTAAAAGAAAATGAAGAATTATGCTTTTTTTAATATGAATGTAATACTCTTCAAAAAGTTTTAAATTTCAAAATTACCTTAGTCCTTCTTTCCTTGTAGGCATATGTGTGCTGGACTCCATGAACTTTCAAGCAGTGGGATTCTAATGAACATCTTTGGGTAAAGGATTTTTCGCAGAGATTGCACTTGTAGGGTCGGACGCCGGTATGTGTTCGCGTGTGTCTCTTTAAGTCAAAGGTGTCGTTGAAGCCTTTTCCACAAAACGTGCAGAGATATCGTTTCACATCAGAGTGGCACTTCATATGTCGGTTCAAGAGCCTTTGCAGGCTGAAGTTCTTTGAGCAAATTCGGCACACGAACTTAGTAGGGTCATCTTCACTGACTAAAACATTCTTGTTCTTCTCCTCTTCCCGCTGTCTAGCATTAGCTTCAGTCGCCAGAGGGTTCTTCACACCGTGCCCGCCGTTGATGAATTCCAGAGGAAGTTCGGCTGGTAGTCCCAACTGCAATGGAACAAAATGAAGAAATTAGATTAAATATTTTTAAGGACAGCTATGTGTTTTAGATAAGTATTTTCAATATTACTTGAACTCTATTATGATCCATATCAGTGTGTAAAGCTGAGCTAAATCAATAACAGCTGTCCTTTACAAAACACAATATTACACAAATAGGAAATATACACAAAATAAATGCAGAAAGTTAAAGCATAAGTTGATTCAGGCTCAGTATTACATACTTTTTCATTAAACTTCAATATCGTTGTCTTTCCAAATTATTAACAAAGTATTGGATGACATTGAAGTAGAAAAAGCTTCGCCTTAAAATCAAGTGATGCTTACCCTTTGTTGCAAGACTTGTAATTTGCCATCGCCCTTCTTGAGACTTACAGCAGCGGCGGGGCTAAGAGCCGAAGACTCGACGTGACTGCTGCTTCCGTCCAGAGAGCTGTTGCCGCCGGGCGAGGGCAGCGACACGCCGCCGGTGGGCGAGTCCAGATCCAGCGAGTGACTAGCGAAGGGGAAACCAGGCGACAGGATCTGCTGCCTTTGCTGTAGTTGCACGTGTATTTGCAGTTGTTGCATCTGTCCCTCGTTGTGTTGCAGCAAAGCGGGGTTAGTCAGTTGCATTAATAAATCCGGCCGCTCTTTCGCAAAATTATACGACGGACTCTGGTCTTGGTTCGCAAATGCTAAATAGTTAGCTTTCTCATAATACTGTCTACTTAAATTAACTTGTTCTGCCAATGACTCTACTATGTCGACTTGGTTGTGAACTGAATCAGGGGTTATTGATGACGATGAATCTCTTAATTCTTGGTCAGTTAATGACTCAACAATTGGGTGAGTGTTCAATAAATTTGCAAAGTCTTCTGTGGAATCAGAGAGCGTTCCCAAGATGCCTTCATTTGGAGCAAATGTAAGGGTAGTGTTAAAGTCCTCTCCCATGTCCACAACCATGGAGTCGACAAAATTGCTGCCATAATTAATGCCACTTAAATTTTCTAATTTATTTTCATAATCTATTTCTTCATCCTTAAGAGCGAGCCCATAATGCGCATTTTGCATTAGTGAATATTGTTTGCTTTGCTCCGAAAAACTTGTTGAGTTGTCATTGTTTTCGCAGTCCATGCCGAAGCCGTTAATCATGTTAAATTCATTGGAAAAGGAACCATTAGCATGTAAAGAGTTTTGACCACCTTTTGTGGATGGTCCAAGAGTCTCATAGAAAGGTGGAAGACTTCCTGTTGGTGGACTGTTTGGTCCATAGTTGGACCTGCCATCTCGGCCATTACCACCACTGCCTGAACCTCCTCCCATAGCACCACCACCACCTGAGGAAGGAGCAGTGCTACCTCCACCAGAGCTAAAACTTCCAGATCCACCGCTGCTCTGAGAGTTGTTGTTGTTTCCGCTACCACCGGTGGATCTTCCATGTCCCGCCGCAGCACTTAAGATGCCTGGGACTTTGTTTGCGGGACAATTTCTGAGAACTAAAATTGGTCTAGCTAAAATTCCATTCGCAATCTTTGAACTACTTGTTCGTCGCTGTTCTCTTATCTTCTTCTCTGTTTCTTCGTCTTCAGATTCACC
Source organism: Scrobipalpa atriplicella (assembly GCA_029255725.1). Classification (NCBI taxonomy): domain Eukaryota; kingdom Metazoa; phylum Arthropoda; class Insecta; order Lepidoptera; family Gelechiidae; genus Scrobipalpa; species Scrobipalpa atriplicella. The sequence continues at coordinate 62,122 of JARACY010000002.1, forward strand.
CCTCTTTTTTGCGATTGCGTAGTCAATGGGTTGATCTTGTTCTGGCTCGGTTGTGGGCAGTGTCGGTGGTAGACTTATGTCTGATAATTCCTTTTTGTTGTCGCGGAATTGAGATTGTGATGGCGTTCTTTGAATAACTGAAACTTTTTGACATCTGATACTGTTATCAATTCCTGGTGAAGGAGCTAATTCTGGCGATGGTGAGTTCCGAGTTGGTATCACCACAGGTTCTGTCTCTAATGGATCTTTCTCTTCTTTTATGAGTGGTCGTTCTTCTTTTTTCTTTTCTTCGATGGGTAAATACTGTTTGCGCTCTGCTTGTGTGAGAACGTGTCCTCTGTGACTGCCGTAAGGGATGTCACCTCCGAGAATAGAAGATATGAATCTTCGTGGTTCTTTTGTGCGTCGTTCAGGTGAGGATGCTCCATTTCTTTCTCCAAAGCAATCACGATCTGGAACAAGAAAAGTTAATTTTATTTTTACAAAGTTTAACAATAAGAAAACGAGAAAATTATTAAGGTTGTTTTTAAACAACAAGTACACGATCGCCTAGTATGTTCTCAGATAGTCACTAACGTATTCGTGTGGCGTTGGAGGCTTGAGGCCTGGTTGACGTCACTGGTATGTGCCTCCATAACGGTAATGCTCGCCTCCGCATACACACCTACAGTAATAGCATTTGTATGTGTGCATGAGTATTCGTATCGCATTATTATAATTGTCGCGCCAGGACAAAGTGACATATTCAATCTCGACCCAAATCTGCTGACAATTGAGTTTTAGCCATTCAGTTAACGCCGTAGTACGTTTCCTGTCTGCCGATTGATATAATTTAGTCTCTGGTCATTATTTCATGATCATGGTGTGACATCGCCACAAATTCGTACGAGCGGCGTATTATTTGCGCTTATTGAATAACAAACCATTAATATATTGAGAAGTATAAATGAATTAACACGTTTTCAAACTTGCACTATTTGTTTTGTAGCAAAAGTGCGTAGGTAGTCAGTGAAAGTCCCAAGGTTGGCCCAAACGAGTTCCTTTGCCCTTTCTCGTCTTTTGTTAGGGATCCAAGGACGAGGACTGCATTGTTAGAGCTGTTTTTTGTACCGGGTCCGTAATTGTATGCGTCTGCGCAGCCAGCCATGACGGGACGGACTCTAATTTGGAATCTCTCCATAGTTCACAATTTTGTTAAACGGTGATTTGCGACTTTCAAAGCTATGTTTGACAATTGTATTACGATGAAAACGATCAGATAAAGAACTGATACAAAAATAATAGAGCGTCGTCAAACGTTATAGGCATATACCAATTTTTTTTTATACTGACGTTCTATTTGTATTTATATAAAAAATACTTTGTTTATAATAAATACCTATTTTAACTACATATTTATAAAAAAATACCTGTATAAAACCCAGTACCTTAATAAAAATGCTAAATATCTGCATACGTTTACTAGAATGTAAATAAACTTAGCAGTAGTGGTTCTGCAAAAATGGAGATAAATGATCTGGCTTTGAAATAAGTCACGAAATTGGAATAAAATATTCCGTGGATGGTCAGGAATGTTGAAGCTGCTAACTGCTCAGCGTGTATATACTGCGCAGCGGGCTGTACAACCAAAGTTGACTGAGTGAGATGTGTCACTAATCGAGGTTTTTTATGAGATCAACGAATAAAAATGGTGAACAGTGTTGTATAAATTAGTAGGTAGGTATGTTAAGTGTCAACGGTTGTAAAATACTATTTTAGCTATGAATATCAACAAGATGAATAACACTCTCACATTCTTTACATACAACAACACATCTAAATTTAAAAAGATTGCTAGCTGTCTCAAAAATATGAAAATAATTTGAATTATTCTACTTCATAATACACCCGCTGTACAAGCCATATCTTTTATTACCTATCTGTATTTTTAGGTACATATATTTATTGGTGGTATTTAGATGTAGAGTTGCTATGAGATTTTTATTTCGTCATTTATTTGCTATTTCATTAATTTTATTACCTTCTGCAGATGCCACCACCTGCTCTATTTATTTATTTTTGTTGAAAGTAGTTAATGCTAATGAATAGCATGTAAAACTTGATTTGCTTAATTTTATTACATCTTTTATAGTTGCCTACCTAACTGTACCGACAATAATGATAGCTGGTAGTTTTTTTCTATATTTAGACAACTTGACAATTAACACGTGTGGGTAACAAAAATAGATATTAAAACATTTAACGTTTATTTTCGAAAGCATTGTCATGAACTCAAGTTTTAAATGCGTAAATCAGTCTTAGAAATTTGAACAAGTTAAATTACAAGTGAGATCATTGCTGAATAGGCAGAATATTAGCGGAATAGAAGCAATTTTCGCGAGCTCTATTTAAATAGCGCAGTTTTTATTCTAAAACGGTAAGTCAAGGCCTCGTAATTGCCGTGTCCATATCTATTCTGTTACTTGGCGTTTCCTGTCGAGGAGCAGCGAGGCAGCCTTGAATACGAACACTCATTATTTACCCATTAAACTGAGCTCAGCGTTCCTCACCTCGCTTTTTTGGCAATAATTAGCAAGTCTCGAGAAGTGACGGCTCCAAATTGAACAGCAGCTCAAAAGTCTTAAAGAACAAGGCTTTGGTCTATTAAGAGCGACCATTAGTAAAGGAATTGCCAAATAATCACGTATCAAAGTTGAAACGCAATCGATCAAACAATTACTATGTCATTATTTAGATAACGTTTATAACCTTACTTATTTTGCGGCTAACCATAATTTGAACGCGGTATAAGGTGTTCTTGTTCCTTATAATTATCAGCACATTAATCTCCAGCAAACTGTTCTAATACGCCAAAATGATTAATTATATACTTGCTCTACCATTACATACCACAATGTTACAAACTTGGTGCGCACGCACAATCATTATTCGATTATGTTATGACCAAAGCCTTCGACTACTGCACGTTTTCCATTGTATCTCAAATCAAGAAGTGGCTTGTTAACAAAAAGTCTAGTTATAGCTATTTAATCAATCAACTTTTAGTTGAACTCGTTTGTGAGTATGTACAATTTCTTCGAGAATTCTAAACTAGCTCTGTATATTTCCACAGTGCGCATAGCTAGCTAGCTAGCTATGCCACAAAGAGCCGGCAGTAAAACTTGCCTGGGGCATTAATAAAAACTAGCGAGGCTCGCGGAGAGGCGCGGGCGCAGGCGGCCGGCCAGCCTGTCCTTGCGCGCGGGGTTATCGGACGCTGTTAGCATTTAACGCGTTACTCGAAGACAGCTATGAAGAACCGCTTCGGTCGGAGAGCACATAAAATTCCGTTGAAGCCTTTTTTCCATAAGTATAAGTACCGATACCACACGGTACTCGGCCTTTTTTCCATAAGTATAAGTACCGATACCACACGGTACTCGGGAGCGCGCGCCGAGGATCGGTTAAAAGGTCGTTTCGAAGGACATTTTTTGTTTTGAATTATTTATCGCGGACGCGTACGCAAACCGCTTTAAACGTCAATATTTTTCGCCGAGAAACTAAAGGACGTATGTTTCGCAATCGTTAAATGATATGTAGACTCAGATTTAAATGCATTACAGTTAGCGCAAGGCGGAAAGTTGTGTTTGTTTCCTTTCGATAAGTTTGATTTATGCGTGCGCTCGCGCCTGGCATTGGGGAAAAAGAAGTTCTTATTATCAAGCGTTTGGTACAATGTAAAGGTTTTCATAGGCCAGTAGTATCTGTAGGTACCTTTATTAGTGTCTAGCTAGAACTATTAACTCGTATATAATCCGATCTTCCTACGCACACAAGTCCCGCAGTACCTATCTATTTGACTCTACCAAGCCAAGGAACAGCTTAGCATTCCGGATATTTTCAACAGTGGCACAAAAAATAATGATTCTAAACTTCAAGCCTCAAAACGAACGGTCACAAAAACTGTTCAATGCTATATTATTATTGTGTTCACGAAGTGAATCACAACCAGATTTGTCTAGGGTTAATGACCCAAATATGTTTAGCAAAGTGTTCAAGGCTAAGAGCCGACTTAATTTGGCAGTCAGTAAAAAAAATCCGGTATCTAAGAAGGCGATCGACGCCTTGTTTTCGTCGGCATGTTTGGTCCGACCCAACTCGATTTTTATTACCTACTTATCCGTTAAAATGTTACCGTTATTCAAATTTTCGAGGATACTCGATAAAGTTCCGTGCTTTATGGAACGAACTCATAAAATACTTATGTTGACCGTTTTAAAGCTCTCCTAATTTTATAATTAATTACTACTGTTTATATGTAAATGTATCAAAAACTGTAAAATGTACTGGAACTGATTTTCTCATGCCGATACAATAATTTTCGACAGTGATCTCGATAATAATTAATATGAGAAATAAGTTCAAAACGGTTCAACTTGAAAAACAGTTAAATAATATTTCAGGGACATCAGTAGGTATTAATAAAAACCATTGCACTTGTCTTGATTATGCTATTTAACATTTGAGTGTTTACAAGAACATTAATTGCATGGGAAATATTGATATAGTAATGAACTTGGAAGCTCTTCAATTCACGTGTACGTAGCTACGTACTACGTGCCTAAACATTTGCACGTTTTTCTCAAGTGCCTCAAGAGTTAGCGAGGTCCCACACGGGTGCAGTAAATTGCTCCAAAATACACGAAATGATTATCTTTTATTGCGCGTGACAACACAATGGTGGAGATGACCTTACACTGCTGAGATGTTGCAGACGGTTACCACTTGCCATTTTATTCCACTCGTATTCTTTTGTGTCCTATTATTGAACAGCCCACATATACCCGAACAAAAACGAACTCTATCAGGACGACTTTAATCCACTAGAGGTTGCTTTAGACAACTTGTACGGAACCTTTTGTCTTCGTAATCCGGCTTCATATATCATCCACTTTTATTTTAAGGGTAACCATTCTTATTCCACAAAGATGGATTTAAAACTTCGACGATTTATCTGATAAACACAAAAAAGTGTCATGCTGGTGGTCGAAAAGTATTCGATAACACTAAAAGTGCTTTCAAAAATGTACTTATTAGTCACTGTCGTAGATATGTTTCTTCCTATTAATGGTTTAAGTAAAAATAGAATTGACGCTACATTTCGAAACATTTACATTTTTTACAGTTTATTCTAAATCAACTTTTGCTTTTAGTACTTTGCTTTCATGGATACTATTTATTTCCGTCTCGTTACTTTGTAATAATAAGACCCTTTCATAGCTATAGCATAAGTAGGTAGTTATAGTGCTTATGTAATTTAACCATTATGTTCAAATCAAATCAAGTGGCTGTACACCTATTACGATAAATTTGTCACATGTGTGGCGTCCACGTGCGTTTGTTTCTGCAATCGGAACAGTTATTCGCGACGAATTTAAATGAATAGCTGTATAAGGCGACATCGGCGGAACTAATTCATTTTTTTTTCTACACGTGTGTGAAATTTCCTCAAGTACCGCTTTGTTAGAATAAAATCGAGTGGCTATACTGAAAACATTCCGAATAAAACAATTTTCTTCTGTCAAATCCTCAACCTAATCTATGCATATTTCTTAATTTTTTGAGCACAAAATGTGAATTCTTTTAATTTCTTTCCGCTCTTGAAACAATTTATACATATACAATACAGTTCTATTTGACATTTCTTTAGAATCAATTCCAATGAATCAGTTTTTCCTATTGAATGCTTTTATCAAGATCAAAGTTATTTCGCAAGAGAGCCTGTAGAACTTGTGTGATCGGAGGCAGTTACTAAGCGTTGATAATGACCTAATGATAGCACCATTTAGAAGAACACTTTAGTGGTTAAAGTTGCGGCCAAATGTTACATTTTATTTACGACATTTAATGTATTTGGGCGAATGAAATTTACTTTAATGGCAAGATCAATTTTAAGAACAAAAATGTGCCTAAAGTAGAAGTAACATTTTTAAGGCTTTTGCCAAAAAGAGTCATTGGTAAAATTTCTTCGAAGAGTTAGTTGAAGTTCTAGGAAACGCAGGTAGAGTTTTGAAGAATGGAATTAAGTTGTGTATTATGCACCCAAAAACAAAGGAAGCATGGGTAAATGCCACGGTTTTTACGAATAACGCTTTTAATTTAATAGAAAATTATACCTACAGATGCAATAGGTAGTAAATAACCAGGCAGATGTCTCTATCGCCGCGCAATTATTGGCAGGCTACCCGCATCTTGTAATATAGTTTTTAATAAATATATGGCTATTGCTAAACCGGTGTTTGGCGTAAGGCGTATACTTCAGGGACATGTGTTTGGACCGTTCCTAGAACGTCGAGCTCACGTGCGACCCATCTTGACTGCCGCAAAAAACAAATGCCAGCCCATTACCTAACCGACACTTAAGTGTGGCAATGTGGGATGTTGACTGTTTTATGTCAATTTCCTCTTTTAACAGAAAACTTGTAAATGCTTTAAGCAAGCTTTGTTGCTTAGGGCAGAACACGAGTGACCTACAAGGCTCTAAAGCGCAATTACAAACATCTGTATCCTTAACAGGTCAGGAAGCGAAAAATTAAACATGCCTCAAACATTCTTTTGTATTAATTTCAATTGCCCTTTTTCTAAATTCTTATCAAGGTATTCATGTTTTCAAGCCTTATGTAGTTAATTTATTTGAAATACCATCGCCAACATAAATGAAACCAATTTAATCTAAATCCCACCTATTGTAATTTGACTTCCTACAATCGCAGAACGTTAAAAATGGCAACAGCCAAAATGGTGTTTTTCAGTATAAAATAAAAAAGACCAGAACCAAAAAAGGCAGGTTGAGTACAATGGATGAGGATACAATAGTGGCGGGCGACCACATGGCGGAGAGCATTTCTTCTTTTTGGCTATTCATAAAGATGCAGATTTACTGTTCGCAAATGGCAACACACGATAACGATCGCCATTTTGTTTTTTGCTTTTGTCCTGTAGATTAGTTTCGAAACGGAATAAAAAATGTTTCCACTGTGGTATTGAACTTGATTAGGTGCAATCAATGCACGGATATTATTATGACCAGGTGTCTGAGTGTGTGTTGTGATTCACTTTTTAATAGGTATACTTATGATTATGATATGATATCATTTTTTGCATGTGTTGATCCTTGAATGTCAATTATGAAAAAAATATATAATAAAATAATTTGCAAATCATCGAGGCATATAATTTTCATGTAATTTTAATCACACGTGAACATTTCACAAAGCCCTTGGCCTTAATTATAATAAACGTCAACAATATAGGTAATTACATCGAAAATATTGCTAATTAATACGTGATCTGCGTTTTATACTAGGAAGCAACGTTCTTGGCCTGAATAAAATCTATCTTGAGAGTATCATGTTACCTAGTGCTAGGACTTAGGTCGGGTTGAGGTCTAGTCTAGACTTGAAGGCACACGATCCCTCAGCTAACCGCAGTGCTCGTTCTGAATACTAATTCGAAGCGATGGGTTTACACGTCGTCATAATTAATCTTCTAAAGTATTAAGTTCTTGTGACAGTTCGTCTATGAAGGTTATCGCTGACCGTTGGAGTGAGCCCGGGTTGTTTTTATATGATACTAGCAAGTAGCAAACTGTCCTAGCTTTGCGAGGTAGGAATCTTCAGTTAGTTAGATTATAAAAGAGTCAGACACGGAGGATGACTTCTCTTTATAGCCTACCTAATGGTTTTTTTTATTGATTGATCGTGAACCTAAAAAAGAGATTAACGCGTATCCATCGCCGTAATACATATTATTATTATTCACGTACCTACTAAATCTCCTAGTTATTTTAGATTACGAAATATGATAAATGATGTCTTATTAAAGTTAACCTTTTAAGTTCACTAGATTAGAGCTCCAAGGCGTTCGCTTAGAATTTGAAGAACCAAAAATTAATGATTGCTCTCTGCATCGCATTTTATTGATTTTTAATTGGGAGTAATACTGGTTGCCAATACGCACAGGTTGGTGGTTGGTTAAATACATCTTTAAACTGAACCTTATTGCATAACCTGTTTATTGTTACCGTTATTTTTCTTTGAACGCTTGTAGGTAAATCACTACTTTGTTTATTGACTAAATTTTTTAATTACTTGATGGTGTGGTGTTATATTTCCCGCTTTACCTATATTACTTATTCTGAGTTTAGTCGTGCCTATACATTATAAACTTTTATGCACTCAACATAAGTTACAATAAACACGAATAATTCCTATCTACCTATACTATTTATATTTATAATTATTTATTAATCAAGCATATCACTATCATTCTTCGAATTTATACTATTCTTTTTATAAAAGAGTCTTAGCAGCAGCAAACGATCTCGATTTATGTTATTATAATGTAACATTTAAAAACTTAGTCATGTCCAAACGCTATGCCAGATAGATAAGCGAAAAACGGGGCATCGCGTTGAAGTCTTTTGTACTGGCGTTGGTCAAAACAGAGCTAGAAAGTTTACTTCCGCCATTATTACGTAATTTTGTTAATTTTATTGTTTGATAAAATATTATAGACTTATGAATATACACGCACAGTAATAAATGTCCTGAATTTGAAAGGAAGTACGTAAATAATATTTCCTATACAATAATGAAATTTGTATGTAACAAAAGCACTATGCGATCAAGTGAGGGGTTCTGTCTTGACTTTACAATTCGAAGCCCCCTTGCACCCCTAACTCTATGCGGTAAGGGTTGAGGTTACACGACCTTCCTTCGTATTCACTTGCCCTTTTACCTACAGGTGCTATTTCACCTGTAACGCCCGATAAAACTCTATTTTTACGCCCCTCTGCGTATGAAATGACGATAAGTATACGCGAATACGGGCTCTTTTTGTAACGGTACGCTCGGCGTGCTTTTGTTTTAGCCACATAATTGGCTTGTGGGTAAGTAGTTTGTGCGTTTGCATGTAAACAGCTGTAACTTTAATCGGCACCGGTAATTTGGCACTGTTTGGATTACATTTATATGCACATACTAATTTGAAATGTATGCAGTAACAAAGTTGGGCTAGTATTGGGTAGCCTTGAAGACATTTTATTGATAAGCGCCCGTATATTTGTACACAATTGTTTCCGTTACATTTTACTTGCAAAACATGCAAGACTGCATAAGTTGACAACAATGCGTCACGAAAGATGAACAATAAAATCTTTTCACTATTCGATACGTGTTAATTTTACTGTATCTTTTGATTTACCTATAGCGAAAAACTACCGGTAATATTCCTACATTTATTAACACCAACATACCTACTGATTTCTTTGTTAGCATAGACCAAGAAGATCGATGTTAATATTTCCTTATTTCGCACGACAGTGGCGAACTTTACAGCATAGGAGGAAACAAATATAGCACCGAGTTGAGTAACTGGTATATGCAAATAGTCTTTTGCATACAACGGCTATACAGGGTGTTTCAGGTGTACCAGCGAAGACCTGGTCAGGAGACACTATAATACTCATCAATTGGACCCAATGTATGTTCCGCGATAAATTTTATTTTTGCGAGATAGATAATAATGTTTTCTCATAATATATCGAAAACTACAAAATATCGTAGAAGATAATACCTATAACCAAGGTCCAATCGATAGCATCGGGCACTAGTGTTGCTGGTACAGGTTACCACGGACACCCTATATGTATAGTTAATTAGATTGAACAAATGACAGGCGAGATCGCGGTGAGTAACCTAAATACAAAGCCGATGGTAGTGGCCGGCAGCCGCCGGAAACTGCGCCATTGTGCCGCATTCATTGACACCTACTGCCTACATCATCCGGTCAATTCCTGTCTCGTACTCGGAGGTACCAACACTCACAAAAATCATCGACACCTCAATGGCGCACTAAAATTTTTATTCTGTGCGCTTGCGATTGCGCACTGAATGTTGAATGAACTCCAAAAATGGTTTAGTTTAGTTATGTAGGTGCGATTGACATATGAAGGTGGTAATCAATATTTTAAAAGTTTTTAAGGTTTGTTCTATTTTAGAATTTTAGTTGTTCTAAGTCCATCTTTGTGTTTTTCGAGTCGCCTTAGAGAAACAATTTCGCAATCCTGAATTTTGAGAGACCATTTTTGATCCTCACCTTGGCCCACTGGAAAAGCGTATCATGCAAATCTTAAGCCAGCTGGCTGTCAAATGTCTGCACATAGAAATTACCGGTTACAGAAAAATGACATAATATCATTGTCCTTTTTGTTCCCGCAGAAAATTTTACAGTCTACTAAAATGCAAAGCAAACGACGACTTTAAGTTTTTAGCATGTCGACGAGAGCAAATATTTCGTGGAAACGCAAAAACACGACAGTTATATCAGTGATTCACGCTTAGTAACTCGTAACTACCTGGACCGTTAAAATGACCAGTGACCCAACCAACGATGCATGTTTTTGTGTGGATATTGTAGAAAAAAATGTCATATTATTACGGTCAATATGAGTTTGACCTCTATGACTGTTGACATGATGTTCAGATCTGGTTGTGGTTCTCCAAACGCAAAGTACAGTCAATATTGTGTACTTAAATCTGAACGAAGTACAATTGCGACTGTAAATAATCCTGTTGAAGAAAAGGACATAAACGTTGACAAAGAAGGGACAGGTTGGAATCACGCAAGTCACACATGATCTCAGGTAGATTGGACCGCAGCCGAGAACAGGATTCTGCTCAAGTGTGCGTATCCTTTTTTTTGGTCTTGCAGTGGCCGTTATGAAGGAAGTGGCAATTATAATTCTTAACGTTATATTATTCAAATCAATAGGTTTTGCTACATAAAAAATACATTGATGATGTGCTGCGGTAATGCAACCTTGGCTAACTAACTACACAAAAAAACTATGTTTGATACAATGCAGAATACCTATATCAAAGTAAATGCGAGAGATGAAGAGATGATAAACGAAGCCGTTGTTAATTTTGTTGAGAGGATGACAGGAAGGATTAAGTGTATAAAAAGCTGTCTGGAGCAATGAATGGATGCATTATGAAGCAGTGTTTGGCTGGAGACTTACCGACGCATTCCTTATCCTTTTTGGAGAGGAGCGGGATGGGGCCCTCGCGGTCGTCGAGCGGGGAGCCGGGGCACAGCGTGTCCGCCTTGCTCGCCAGCAGCTCCTGCCCCTCCTGCAGCCCCAGCTGCTGCTCATGGAGCCGCTTCTTGATCAGGAAGATTTTCGGCATCTTCGGCCTCTCAGTTGCACTTCACACGAATCCTAAATTAGTCTTAGTCACTGTGTCCTCAAAATTCACCTTAACTAAACTGTTCCACACAGGATAATATGAAATCACATTGCACGGTAAGTCTCCTCGTTTTGTTGATGTTTATTTGTTGCGTAGCAGCTAGCGGCACATGCGGTACCGTTGGCCGCTGCGAAAGGACTGAGCGCTAGTGGGTGTGCGGTGCCCGCGACACCGTTGCCCGAACAGGTCCGCCCCCGCCCGCGCCCGCTGCGCCCGCGCACCGCCCGCCGCCGCGCCGCCGCCGCCGCCGCCATGGGCCAGGGGCACGGACATGGGCATTGCCCACCGCACCACTCAGGCTCTGCACAAATACATTCCTGTAAATTTGCTATTTGGCCTAGGGGTAATTTCCTCTACTTGAGTTATCATAATAAACATAGGTATAACTTTTGCATATTTGTTGTTTATTATGGTTTACTTTTATTTGGTCTTTATTTTATTGTATAATGATAACAAAAAGTTTTAGACATGCATGCATGCATGCAATACGCGTTTTCGTTTTTCCTCATTGAGTAATTTTCCTAACTTGGAGGATATGCGGTTTTAAGATTGTAAATTAAAAGATTAAAAAACAAAAACTGCGTGTAAAATAAAGCTTCGAAATTCCGAGAACAATATTCAGCCAAATCTGTGTCAGTCGAATCATCGGCTCATGAATCACTTTTTTCTGAGGCAGTGTGTAAGTAACGCAGAACAGGTCTTGTGCAATCTTTATTTTTCTTCTTAATGTTGGTATTGTACATTAGACATTGCCTGTAAGCGCCCTGAGAGTAAATAAAGTATTGAAGGATAATCTTTTGCATATTCATAAGTTATTATGTTGTCAAAACTCAATTACACAAGCAGGTATGGACCTCACAGATTTTGCTGTCGGCAGCCCTTCAATCAACGGTAACGTTTCAGAGCAATAATGCTGTGTTCCCGAACGGACACTGGGCAATCAACGATGGGAATTTTTCAAAAGGAATAGGGAAAACAAAACGGTGGTTGTAAAGTATTTGTGAAGTAACGTCAATAAGTTTTACGAAACGCTTTGTCTGATTTTATTTTCCCCGTTGAAGTAATAAAGGTTTTGTTGGGCTTATCGCAGTGGGAGCAGCGGCGCCTTTGTGTAGAATCCTCGCAAGACACGTCACATGCTTCTGACGCCATGCCCTATTAAAATTTTACTGTTTTCTGTAATATAGACAATTACATCATATAGTTTTACGGCTAACATTCGGTGGCATTCAAAAATAAATGGTAGAAGAATCGATTCTACATATCCTTTGTGTAAAAGACTTTCGCTATTGATTCGGCACGTCTTTGATGTAAACACTCTCAAATGTACTGGTTTCATATTATCTCAAACTTCCGTCTTACAAGCGGAAGCGGAACATAACATCTTCGGGATTCTTAAAACCCTTTAAAAGTTTCTAAGACTTTAATTCAAGTGTTTGCATCAAACACTTCGCATAATGCACTTCCTACTTAATAAAGTTTCTATTCTTATTTCCGACAATTTCTTCCTGAGGATATGATAATAATGAAGCTGTAGAGTCCTCAGTGTGATTGCCAAAGTTTTTCGGAGAAATGGGTTTGAAATGGAGACGTGGTGAAGAAGAATATAAAACACGACAAGCAATAGAAACTAACGAGCTGTGAAATTTGTTTGCGGGCCACAATGAGGATCCCTGTTGTTAGATCTAAAAAAGAGATTATTATATCTTTATGTCTCGGAAATCCTACAGACAGACGACGTAATCCCGAAAACGGTTTTGATTTTTTGCGAAAGATTAGAAATAGAGGTTTTCTTGGAGACAGTTACGATTACGAGGTATATAAAATACTATCAGCTCACTAGCTTTAAATATTTTTTGTGTGCTTTCAAATTCAAATATTTAGTCAAAGTTTTAATAAATGTTTAGTTTTGTAATAAAATACGTAACTTATTGATTGCTGTTATGCTTGTGTTGAAAAAATAAAAGATCAAGTTACCACGTGGACCTGATGTGATGCGAAATTCATGGTAGAATAATCCAGCTTAAAGATCATAAATCATTTTCAAAAATAAAACGCATCTAAAAGTCCATAAAAGGCAAGGAGTTGTTTTGCTTACACAATTAAACCAAAACTGTAACTTGCTACCGAATTGGTTGTGTTAGTTTTTTTAAACTCCAATAAAAAATGGTAGTGATTTTGCGTTAACCATGTTTTAACAGTTTTTTTTTTTCTGTAGGAGTAAATAAAAAATGAATGTGAAGAGGAATGGGTTTAGTAATGTTGTTGAAATTTATGATCTTTGGTTGCATAATGCTATACAGTACACATGCTTTTTGCTACCTTCCGATGTTAGCTAGTTATTATATACTTAACTGAAAAACCATCTACAATTTATATTCTGTTTTTATATTATTTATGAAATATTGATGTTTTGTGAATTTTAAGGGATCTTCTTATAACAAATACTTATATGTTTTTTTTTTACATATTATAAAGCAAGCAGGTAATCTAACCTTAATCCAGTACAAAGTTATTTAAGTAAGGTAAGCATTCAACAGAAATTATAAAACACCTTACGTTGCTTTCAAACTATTTTTATAATAATTCCTCTACTCAGTATAAAATGCGTTTTTCTTTCATTCCCAGCGATACACGTGTTTAAAAGTCGTGATGAGCCGGACGTCGTGCAACTTCTTCTACACAGATATTCAACATGGAGCTGCAAATGCCTCATTTTTCTCTGTGCTTTGGAGTTGGTTACATAAAAAGTTGCTCTTCCAGCTCTGCCTACGGCTTTTAAGTACCTACTGCTATCCAGGCTTTGCTTAACGCATTTGTAGCTAGAGCTTTCAGGCTTTGCTTACCTTACCGCTTTTGTCGCCAGAGCTTCCCGTTTTCTAACTAAACATATATATTTTTTTTTTGTACGTGTGTTATCTTTTTTAAAATATGTATCATTAATTTATTCATTTCCATATAAGGTAAATATAAGTAAGTACGAGTAGTACCTAGTAACTACCAACTTCCTACTATGTTAAATTCCTTTCAGCAAAAATCTCAAGATTCCTCATATCAGTTCTTCTTGCATCGTTGTGCAGGGAGCGCAGCAAATAGGGCAGCGGCGGCGGCGGCCGCGTGCCTGCTCTGTGCGTGTATTGCGCAACCCGCCGTGCGTGCGCGCCGGTTCCGCGCCGGTTCCGCGCCGCCGCTCGCCTCAAGTTCTCGGCAACGCTAACCCCTTTCAAGTTAACTGGTTACTAGAGCCGCTGTGGTTGGATGTTATAACGTGTAACAGATTAGATACATTGATCTCTATCTTGCTGCTGTATCTGACAGACTGCCACAGTGATTTTCGTATGCTTCTTTATCATATCGCTTTAATAGAGCTATATAAACTCATGCTTTCTTATTTTGTTTGTTTTAATGTTATTCATGAATTGACCATTAAATATCTATACATACATTAGCTATTATTAAATGGTATAAAAAAGTTGATTCCGTTTTTATGTACGTAAAACTATTCGATCCCTTCCCTTCTCATCATTAGCTGAAAAACACCTCTACATCTTTATAAAAACGTATCAAGTGGCATCATGTACGTTCCAGACAACTCCGCTAGAATTTTTTTTCTCTTCATCACTTAGCCGCATATCAATCAGTTCAAAGCTCGGAAATGCATCAAGTGTGTCGCCGATACAGATCGCTGAACGGTACCCATAGTCTCGATGATTGCTCTGCGCACGCGCTTTGAGAAAATTGCAATGGTATTAATGCTTAGAACCGGTCCGAGAATTACCCTCGCCAACTGTCATATTATTCAATTGGACGACATGATCGGGAGTCAGGCTGTACTGCATTTCATTTGAAGGAAATTGTGCTAAGTGCTATATAACTTAGATGTTTAGCAGTAAAATGATCGCTTTAATAAAGCTTAATATGTATGTGCATTGCATCGCTTACAGATTTCTGGGAATTTTGTGTATACTGTTTCATAATGATGTGAGTACTTCAGTAGGTATAATAATATACCTACCAATATAGCCTTATGAATATTTAGCTTCTTGTTCATAATGGATCAGGAATATGTGTGTAATGAATGATATTGCTGTTTTTTACTAAAGTTATACAGCAATACAACTTCACATATCACGTAGGTCGTAGACAATATTTAGCGCTTGTAGCATAAACATGACCACAATATACTTTTCATGAAATGTTGTTATGGAGGTATCCAACCATGTACTGGTATTAGTTAGTTATATTAGGTTTAGATGTAGAAGAAATGTAACGCATCTTTTACTTAATCATTTACTAGTATATTTTTAACAGTGTGACATTTATTATCTTTGCTGCTCTGTTTGTAAATATCTATAGAGTTTCAGGAAGGCGTGAGTTGAAATGCTAATGAGGCTTAACGCGATCGACGCTATCGCCCGCATCTCACATGTAACCAGGTTACTCTGCAAACTCCAGCCAATTGATAAACGTAAATCGAACATCCTTCTTATACTTAGTTTTGTTTTTATTAGGTTGTTACCAAGACGATGGTAATGCTGGAAATATTTGTATTACATATGTAAACATTACAGCGGCACTCGAACATGGTAAAGGACCCTTAAACAGCAAAAGCTTTTAACAAGAGAGGACGTGATGCAATAAAAACCCCATTACGAGTTGGATGGTGATGTTGCAAGTACTGGGAATGGTTCGTTACGTGAATTAAACGTCAGAAAATTCTCAAGCGCGTGTTCACGTGTACTTATATACCGGTTGTCAAAAGGCTGTGGCTCTGAGCGCGGCGGGGTTCGGTGTGGGGGTCGGGGGGAGCGGCGGAGTACAGCGACCGCAATACTCGCCGCAGCGCCCGCGACGGCCCGCCATTGCCAAGATCACGGACCGCGCTTGCGCGGCGAATGTCAGCCACGTCACGATCGAGCTTTGTGCTATCGCGATTGGATCGTTTGAATTTAGAACTCTGAACGCAATCACGATTCGTCAGTTCAATTGTTGTAGTTGAGTCGGAAATTAAAAATCATTCGTCTACTTATTTGCTATGTAAGCACTTTATTGTAAGTAGGTAGTACATACAGAACTCTACCTACTTCTACGCATTGTTTTCTGATTTTAGATTAAACCAAAAGTCATTTTAATTCAAATTTGCATACTCCCGTCCCGACTGCGCCATTACAAAAATATTTTGCAAGTCGTTTTCTACTTAAATTTGCCTTTGAACAGCGCTAACACCATCGCAGTCTTCCTGTTCCCCATTATGCAATCGACTCACATAAATAACGTACGTTTTTGTCCGCGCATCCCCATGGCACATAACGTCCAATTCTCCCGAGCTTTGCCTCACCATGTCGGTATAATAGCCCTTGCCCTATCTTTATATGGGCCGAGCCGTAGCCTCCCGCAATCCTCATTCAATTCACGTAAGGTAGCGGCCCTAAGGACCGGGTTTTTGTAACAGCGCAACAGGTAGAAAGGAAAGGATTGCGGGTAGAACGAGAGGGTATTATTATGATGAGGTTCTGTCCCGCTCTGAGCGCGGGCGCAGGAATGCCGTACGATTTGTGCTTGCGCAGTGCGGGCCCGCGACTCCGGCGCCCGCGCTGCAGCGTGGGTAGAGGTATCGCCGGTTCGCCGGTGAAGCCAACATGCGCTGGTGCCCTAATGCGTATGGGTCATGTAGCGGGATCCACTCAGTTTAGCCAGTGAAATTATATTGAAAGGGAGTCTGATGATTTTTGGTCACCTCCAGACTCTATTGTTAAGTAATGACCGCTTTTTACATTATAAGACAAAACAGGTACTATTAGGTGATTTGTCTTTTATAACCGTTAAAATGACCTTGCTAAAGAGGCGATTTCAAAACCTGAACCTTATACCTAATGAATTAGCACCAAAGCAAATAAAAAAAACGTACATTGAAAATGATATCTAGTCTAGAGCACCTTGTATTTCCTCTCTTTCAAATAAAATTTTGTTTGATTTAACAGATCTATGATAACAAGTCACTCTAAAACTGAATAAGAATAACATTTGAATGTCATCTTTATTAATTAGTAGGACTACCTAAATATCCTATTAATAAATTCGAAATACTACATATTAAAATGAACTATTAGAAAATAGAGTTACATAAATGCGATGGTCTTTCATAGTTCTTGTATTCATTCTAACAAAAAGTGACAGGTACTATACGCCTGGGATTATTCGTCCAAGATAATGAGTTCGTTAATATTACTTTCTGAATTATACCTAAATGACTTCTTACTAGTAAATGAATTTATTTTGCTTGCAAGAGTCAAAGTTTTAACCAGGCAGGTTCTCAGGAAAAAACTGGGTAACGACGCGGCTGTCTTTCAAGCTGTTATTACAACCTGAAAATCCACATTGGGGTTGACCACAAGCCTACACAGCCTGCACTGGCTGGCAGGGTATAAATAAGTTCATTATTTTTAATAAGTTGGTGCGGGCTGTGTGCTGGGTAAACAGGCAAACATGTAGCCGGTCCGTCGCCGGTCGAGGAGTGCGAGCGGCATAAAAACTTCCTCCGACCGGTCGCACTGGTCTGCAGATCGACGACCTCTGCGCCATTTGACTTATGGAAATTAATTTTCTTGCTTCGGCTGGTTCGGAAAATTTGTCATCGTTTTTAATGAGCTCCAATGATAGCGGTTAGTTCGTAGAATCCTATTGTAGATACTGAATTGGATATCAATTGCTTTGTATTCGTTGTTCTACAGATAAAATTGCTCACACCAAGGAACAGATGAAAAGGATTGCTAATTTTTAAGCAACCAATAAAATTACAAAGAATTTTTTTCAAAATTTTCTTGGGTACCTATGTCAAAGAAAATATAATATTAGCTAACGCCTATGTGGAGGACTCCGATCCAGAGACAACATGTCGTTATATACAATTATGATTTTGCTTATAGGGTGTCACAGTGGGGCCTATCAAGTGTCATCTGTTTCTGGTAAAAAGTATTAACTGCCGAAGCCTAGGTTCATCACGATGTGCCCGTTCTACCATCGGTCTGCAACGTGGAGGCTATGTATGTACAACTCGCTTACATCAGTGTCGGTGCTATAACGTTACGCGACTTGTGCGACCGGTTGCACGCAGCTCGGCATGTATGGCACTGGGGTCCGCAGTTAGATGCACCTGGAAAGATAAATAATGTCTTTTGACAGGTTTTGTGGAAAATAAAAAAAAAACTAAATGAATGTAAACTCTTGAGTTTTTTCGAAATTCAGTTCAGAATCTAGTGAAACTGAATAATTGCTATCCTTTTGATGCAGTAAGTAGGAAGCGTGATTGTACGTCCGTACAATGATTTAGAATCTGTAAGAAAGAGAATCACGAAGGGTGATAGAAAGACGTAACAAAAAACGTGCGATGTTGCAACTCAAGAGCCGCGAGTTTAGCGGTCGCGCTCGGCGGTGCAGCACGATCTAGCGTTCCGCTTTGCGCCAGTGCAGCCCCCCCTCCAACCTCTTCACCCCCTATTCACTCCCCCCCTGGTCCCCCGCGCCTCTGCCCTCTCTGGCCCTGACCGAGACACAGACCTCACGGAGGCGAAATGTTACGAAATTGCCCACGGATGAAACTTGTTTCTAACCTCATTGGACCGCCTTGGGATGGGCTGGTATTCGATTTCCAAGTGGAATGTGCTGTTGTTGAAGCATAGAATTCTGTTCTAAAATATGTAGTAAATCTTGGTAGTGGTAAGATTTGCTTAGTTGATAATAAATTGCATTGTGGTTTCTGCCATCATTGATAAGTACCTAGTCGCTTAGTTATTTTTACATTACCCATAATTTTAAATACTTCAAATGCGTGTGCTGCCATTTGCTTAAAAGAATTTAAAGTTTATTCACACATCCTTTCAAGTAATTACGAATAACTCTCTAACAAGTATAATTTGTAACTTGCTAAAATTGAAAGAGCACTTTATAAAAACTGGCATGTGAATTTAATTAAGTATTATACACCTGCTACAGCTATCCGCTTTAAGAATTGGCGATAAACAAAAAAGTTATGATGACGCAGAAGTAATGAAACGATATAGAACGATAAAGATCATTAATTTGAAAAGAGTGTCTTAGCTATCATGAATACTATCATTTTCATCTTTATAAACAGCACAAACTGACATCTATGTTAAAATTGATAAGAAATGGTATGAAAAGCCAAGCTATGTTAACCTATTATGGAATTACTGGCACATGATGAGCTTATGCGTTGTGCTGTTCTATAATTGTAGCGTTTTTAGAACCTGAGCTAATGTTGTGTTTGTAAGAGCCTATAAATGTTAATGCTTTGGCACCTCCCAATCTCAATAACTATCGTGATTTAATTGTTAGCCAAGTCATAACCCATTATTATGGTGTCTGGGGACCTATGATAAAACAGGGTTGACTATGATAAAACTAATCTGAACACTTTGTTTTGAGTGCTCTGCTCCTACATAATAATTCGGACACAGGAAAGTATTTAAGCCCTGCACTTAATTAATTGGCTGAATTGGCTCGTTTCGTGTCGGAACTCAATGTGTTTGGCAATTTTAATCATCGTTATTGCAGGTGGTTTGATTTGAGATTCCATCGCAAATTCGGGGGCAGGATGCTACTCTAATGGTCGCTTGACAGAAAGTACCACCTGCCTCTGCTTAAGAAATTTCAGAAAATATTACCTACTTTAAAGGCTTAAAGTGGAGCTTGGCAGATATAATGCTTAGCTTTATTTGCCTCTCCTACATTACAAATAGCTGAGTCGGGACTTTGGCCAACCGGGAGGCGATTCTTTACCCCCCTTTAATTTATTTGCGTTTGATGAAGATTCCAATGTTTTGCTAGTGTTCTCAAGTTTTTAATCTATTGAATTATATCCATTTGGTGACCTAAGTCACAGGCATTTAAGGCAACACTGCACAAAGTAAGAAAAATGTGAGAGATCTGAATCCCACAGTAAATTATGTGCAGTAATTATCGAATTAATGTTCACAAAATTGCAACCTCTTTTTACTTGTCCATT
The DNA here is from genome assembly GCA_029255725.1 of Scrobipalpa atriplicella. NCBI lineage: Eukaryota > Metazoa > Arthropoda > Insecta > Lepidoptera > Gelechiidae > Scrobipalpa > Scrobipalpa atriplicella. Next base: position 82,438 of record JARACY010000002.1, read on the forward strand.
ATCTTAATTAATGGTTTTCACCTTGATAACAAATGGGCTAGTCAATAAGGAGATCAATGCACTTTGTTACTGGATCAAGAAAAATGATCCTCTTTCGTTCATGCAATTTACTTCTCAGACAATCTGTCTTTAAGGACCACCGGGATAAACAGAGTCTTGCTGAGTATTGGATATTTGGATATTGGCAGTTGCATTGGTTTGTTTTGTTCTAAAAATTACAAATGATTCGCCCAAATATTGTATTTACCACATTAAACATTTTATGTGGTGTAGACTTCAGATCTTAGTCTAAAATACCTACCTAGTTAGTATACCTAGTTAGGAAACCTTACCATGGAGAAGACAGCCTCATGTGGTAGTATATTTCTTAATTGTAAGCACAAGAGAAAATTTAAGAGCAATAATTAATTGTTGCATAGGTTCACGTGATTAAAATACGCAAGAACCCTGAATTCTCGTAAAAGAGTTCGTCCTCATACGTATTCCTTCGCGAGGCTGAAACAAGCGAAGACGAAGCGTCGACGGAACTCCATCTATACGCGTATAGACTCAGACACTTGCCTAGTATAGGTACAAAGAAGTATATGCATATTCATGTGTGCCCCCTTTACAAGTGTCGCGGCCGGGTTGGCACGGTTTCGGTGCCACTCCATTCGAGACGCTAATTTTGTTGATACATAACATTGTGAATGTATTTTCTGTCGCGTCTCGCGTTTTTGCCGGCTTGGGTCATCGGAATTGTGACTCGGTTATCATAGATGTAGAATGAAATGTGGCGCCTTTAAGTAAAGAAACAGAATAGTTTTTCGTTATTGCATATTCTTTCGTGTGAATTATTACCTACTTATCGGTTCGAACAACCCAACGGACTCTTGTGTTACAGAATTTAAACCGTCTATTAGTAGGCCTCTGACTGATTTAAGAATCACTACACTCAAAGTTACTTATGAATAAAATGACCTCTTGCATTCACCTACTTTAGTATTTATAATAAGTTTGTGTATATTTCATTAATTTCGATTGGGGTTTCTACTTACTTAATTCAACAAAAATAAAGATAGGTAGTTCTGAAATTTGAAGATTACGAAATTAATTTGATTTGTCTATTAAACTACAGAATCAATTCAAAATATAAGATTTTGTAACTGAGGGGTCACATTAATGTCAGAGGGTGCAAGTTGATCGTATTGTGTCCATTGTGTTTTTTACAATACAATGTGCAATGTTCTATTTTGAAATCAGTGACGTGTCCGGATCGAGTACAAGAGCGGTCAATGAATAGCACCAGACGGTTTATCATTAATTTATATTACTTAGTACACACTTATGAATATATAACATACATAGTATTATGAATATATTCATATTTTTAAATTAAATATAAAAAAAATAGATCGATTAGAGATTAGAATCACCTCTTAATTAAGATAAATTTTAATAGGTTGGTGTTTAGGTTCGTTTAGCTTAATAGTTATATTGTATGTATCTGCATACAATAGGGCACAATGGTGTCAGTTTTGGTTAACAGATAGTTCGAATAATTTTAAATGAGTCGGAAATGGAAAAGGATGAGAAGACGAGACCTACACGTAATTTATCTTCGAGCCGTAATTCAAAGTTTGATTTTTCTGTATCTACCTAATAAATTTTCTTAAATGTGGATTAATAATTATTCAAAGCTTGATCAGAAATGCATTAGTTAGACGTACCTATCGACTTTAATATTATACTAAGTAGCCCAATTTGAATAAATTCTAGGATCAAATTAATTTTATATGAGTAACGTCATCGCGGCTAATAAAATATATTTTTAGAGCGACATTTAATTTAGAAAAATTCTCATACTTTTTTGGTATTTCTTTATCATTCATTACCTTAAAGGCTGTTAGTGGTCTGTGGTTGTTGGTCGTTTATCCACCCAGTACTCCAACTTTTCCGTAGTTGCACAATAATTGACAGAGTAGTTCTCAGGCCATTGACAGTAATGCCAATGACCTCTTAAGGGATTTAGGGGTAACGACCGTTTACGCCACTCACTAGCCTTTATAGTTCTAAAAAACAGCGAATTACTTTCAATGACTATCAAATGCTAATTGCATTTTTTATTGCTTATCGTCGGCACTTTCTGGAATATTTTTCTATGACCAAATTAAAATTATGCATTACGAAAACCATCTGCCCATCTATTACAGATTTTGACATCATCTTATTTTTGGCATAGTACCTACCTACTTAGATAAGTACCTATCTTATTACGGATAGACTTTTCACAACTTTTATACGGTTTGTTAAAACTATTTGTAACGGATTTATGTTGTGTTTTATTTATTTTGATTTTCCGTTAAGAATTGTTTTATTAAAATGAGTTCCAGTTGTGGTGGTAAAAACGTGTAAGGTTTGTTTAAATAAGTGTAAAAGTATCAGAGTATTTTTTTATAGTAATATGAAAGCCAAAAATAAATAAAATAATAGATTATTAATTAGTCCATAATTGAATCTCATATAGATGTAACTACTACATTGTTATTCAAAAATAATATATGTTCTTACACTAGGTATGTACAGTACAGCGTTCTAAATGTCTCAAGCAGCAAAGAAATAATTTATATTATATTGAATAGGTACTATTAAATTGTAACTGAGAACTGATGTGATTATAGTTCAGAACCAACCAAAATTTCAATGAAAATGGATTGCAAACATGATATGCAGTTCCAATACAAATGTAAGTAAACGAACTAACAAAATGTTATTTTTTTGCTGCTACCTACTAGGTCCTACATCGGTAACAAATGTGTTTGAATTTAATCAGAAGAAGCAAAGAACCATCGATAGCACTATCTACGTTATGCTGAGTAATTTCTCATGAGGGGTTAGGACTGTACATACATTATAGTACCTACTATATGACCAGACTTCTGCCGTACCTTGCAGGTTGGTTGTAAAAATACTTATTTTATTTTCAATTTGTTAATGAATCCTTTTCACATTTTTCAGTGTAGTCCTGATGGACTTCTAGGATTGGTGTACCACTCCCGTATTTTTTAAAGGCAAAAATCTAAAACAATCCCTCTTTTACACTCTTTGAAGAACTATGTGCACACTTCTGTTTCCGGAACGTATGTTTCGATTCGAAATTAGCGGCATGTTAATCGATGATGCAAAACCACCTTTATAACGTAGTAAACAATAATAGACTGTTTGTTATAAAGCATCTGTTTGTGTGAAAATTGCTCTGACTGAACGTAAAATAGATACTGATGTATTTGACATTCGGCTAACTTCTGTTGCTTGCTTCGTGTATGAGGCGTTTTGTTCACGGGTTGAACCCCCAATTCCCTCCCCCTGGTTTCGCCTATGGTTGAATTATTTTGTACATTTATAACAAATGACGATACAGCTATTGGCATACCTTTTTATTATACGGCTTATATCTTGGACTATCTCTTATAAATTATTTTTCATAAAATAGGTCAAACAAGTAGTTTTGCTCGGTGGAAGGCACAGCACGTCCACCTCGACTGCGCTGGCGGAAGCGGGCAGTCATCGTCCGGCCAGACACCTGCGGACATTTACCCCCACTCGCCACTTTACTGGCTATTCTGATTGAATCATTGTACATCACACTCCGTGACGTAGGTGAGACATGACGTCATCATCATCTGTGCACAATCTGGCTTTGTTGTAGCTAGAAAACTCCAGTTATGACCACTACATCATACCATTTATATACATTTTACCATTTTAATACCGGGTGAACATAACATCACATCACTCCATCTATGAATGTCCTAAAAGTTGAACTAGGAATGAAGAAGAGGCAGCAGCATAAAATTAGGGATGACCTGAAGGAATTACCTATATTTTGTACTGAAATTTAAGCAGCTTTTAATTATTATGTACGACCTAATAGTATCAACTTTTCAAAGGATTTTATTTTCCATGAGAAATCTTACCTATTATCATATCTGTATAACCCTTTTCATACCTCATGATTCATAGGTTTTGATGTTGTTATAGTGGAAAATCATGGAATATTTCAGCATGACAGCAAAAAATCAATGAACTTTGGTGACCGCTGTAAAAATAGTAACATTATGTAAATTTTCTTCTTCGCATCGTTTATCTGTCATAAACCTGATTATAAAATAGACTGAGAGAGTCTTTCATACATATTTGAATGATTTAGTATTGCATTATTTGCTTTACGCGTCTGTAGGTAGGTAAAGAAATCATTCTGAAAATTTTAGTTGTAGTTGGATGTAAACATGGAATTTTTTCGGTGTAAAATATTTAGAAAATTGTATTTAATGTAACATCAATAGGTACCTCAACGATTTTACTTACAATGTTTTCCATTTCTATTTTCCTAATGATACTTGCTATCAGTTCCAAGGTATCGGTAGTGAAAACACGAGCTATGCGGGTGCCCTCACGCGGCGGCGGAAGTACTGAATCGTATGCAGATAGGGCCAATGAATAGTGCTGCCGTAATAAATAAACTGGATAAGTACGTGATGTGCATTTATATGAGACAGTCGCTACGTTTTGGTTTTGTTGAGAACATTCCGAAACTCAACTATTTTTAACCATTTTACAGCGTAAAATTATCTTTTATACATCTGACAGTTGGTAGAGTTTTGTGTCGTTTTGTACCTACACGTTTTATAAAATTTTTGGTACAGAATTATGTATAACGATCAAAAAGTGTGGTACATTTTCCTACATTACTACCTTGGGCACCTTCTACATTTAGCAAAGTTGCGTTATTTTTCCTAGTCTGCCGCAATTGAGGCCACTGTCATGTTTTTACCGACGCTGAAGAGGTAAAAATTCGTAGATTCTAACTTCCTTATTGCTAGACGGTCCTTGAAACTTATGTGTAAGTACGATAACTGAACATTTAAATCGCGAAACGGTAATGGCCGATACGCATAAATTTAATAAATTGCCCGCACCCGTGGGAATCGTTTACTTAAAGGAGAACTGATGATTTAAAAATGATCTTGATTTTTTTTTTCATTGCGCTTTACTTACTTTGAAAAATGTGACCAGATAAACGTTTACAGTGATCCTTACCGTTGTTGTCGCTTAAAATATATTTACTATTTAATACATTTAAGACAAGAAGTAGTTTAGATCGTACGGTAGGTACCTATGAGCTTTATTTTTCCCACAGTTTAAATATGATAAGGTTAAGTAATTCAGTATAATATATCCGCTATGGTATACTCTTAAAAAAGCAAAGGTGATTAAGAAATTTATTCCAGCGAACCTGAGAGTAAAATCATTTATAATAACAGCGGGATTTCCTTTGCCAGCTTAAAAAGAGGGCCTTGAAGGAAATGTTTGAGCCTATATTTATTGGAGAAAGATGTTTTTTTTTATTTGTGCTACCATCTGCTTCTAGAGTTTTAATTTATTTGCAGTTATTAGTCATTGTTACATAGCAAATACCTACTTAAAAAAAAATAGATTATACCTACGCTATTACTACTAACATAGTAAAACAAAGTTACATCTTTAAGCTTATTACGTTTTGCGAGATACTGCTTCTTAGTATCCTGCGGCCGGCCAATTAACTTTGCGATAATATCCGCCACACTCTAATCAATTTTACGATTTAATTTTTTATAACACACCATAACTTGGCAACAAGCCGGAGGGCTAACTGTAAACTTGGCTTAGCCAGAAGAGCAATGGAAAAACTTAATCGGTAACAACTGGAGCGAATCGGGTGAGCGCGTTAATTACGAAGCGCCAATTAAAAACAATATTGTGCAATATTCGGATCTGATGCGCGCACGGAAATACACGATTGACTTTTGATTGCATGTGTATTGAAATAAAATCGCGTTCTTATTAGTCTGATGCTTGGGAATTAAATTACCCAAAATCTTTTATGTCGAAGCTTTGTATTTTTTAGGGAAATAACATTAGACAAGTCATCACGACATCATGACTTCAACTCTATACGTACTTATATACAATGCTACCTATCTGTAAGTCAAGATATTTATATTCCAATTCACTTTTTGCACTGTTCTGAATAAATCAAGTAAGGATACTTAGTACAGCTTATAGATAGTATGTTATTTCTGTATGATACAGCGTTAGATAAATCGGCAGCCATAGTCTGAAGCCGGTTCGAATATTGTCGTCGGTGTTGCTATGATGAAGCTGTTGGCGAAAAGAGGTCGCGCGGCGGGGTGGGGAGGGGGCGATGACCGCGTCGGCTTGCACCAATGTCTAGGGTAAGGTCCTTGGATCACAAATAGAATAGCCATTCTAGCCATTCTAGTGCTGATTAGTTTCCGTGGGTGTTCTCGGCCTCTTTGACCTTATTTTTAAATTATGTGAGCTAGTTTCAGCTTTAACATGGGTTGCAAAAGAACGTCTCATCACTGGGAGCTTATACTGGCAAAGAATCAAATATTTTTACCATAATAAAAGTTATATTAAGTTCAGGATAAATTTACTGAATAATCTTACAGGGAAAACTTATTCGACGCCTAAATAAAGAAGAAGGCTCATTTTCAGTTGCTCGACTTGAAAGAAAATCGTTGATTTCATCGTCTGAAATCAATAACAACGACTCTGACGTAATGTCAGCATCTAAGCTATTATTATGCTGTACATTGTCCAAGTTTTCTATGTCAGAGAGTTCAAACGATTAGTTATGGGGCCCGCGGCCTCTCTAGGTGCTTTTCAAAGAGAGAGGGAAAGGGTAATGCCCTCCGAAGTTGTTTGCTGCAAAAAATGAGGACGCGGAGACCAGCGCTCATTCCGGCCTGGCTATGAATCAGCGTGAGAAAAACAATGACAAATGATATGGTGGATGTTATTTTTTTTTTTATAATAATAAAATGCGGCATCATTTCATACATACGTACGTACATGAAGTCACAACTTTATCCCTTACAGGGCTAGAAAACGGCATTCTCGCCACGTCTGACAAAGAGAGCAATTTTAGGTCGAAAATTGTATAGCTATAGTGACAGGTTGTCAGCCGATATTATATAGCCAATCGCCTATATTTCAATACCTAGACTGAAATCCTCAAATGCCTTTGCTGACTTCTATTCTACAGCATGCCTAGGAGGAAAAAGCTAGATTTTCTGCTAGATTTTCACGAATTTCTTAAATTTTTGAAATTGTAGAAAATACTTAATTTTAGGACAGTTTTTTTTTCTAAAGTCGTAGTAGGGCCGTCCTTTTTCTTGTTTCTCTCCTTTTTGTATTCAGTTCGTATGATATAAGGTTTTACGTATTTTAGTAAAATGCTAAATGAGTAGGTGTTTAATAAGTTGACCGATCCAATCGAAACTTATAAGTACTTAACCAGACTTAATCAACCATGCCATCAAAATAAAGCTTTTCATTATGAATTCATATCAGTTATAGGATACAACTTATAATATAAAAAGTTTCATCTACAGGGAAAAGTGAATAATAAATAGATAACTCTGTACAAATTACTACTAAGCCTTACCTTAATCCCTTATGTTGAACCTAACGTAAGGGATACAGGCATGACTATTTGTATGTACTTATATGAAGTATGTATATTTTCCAAATAAACCCGGTACTACATACGAGTACCTATATAGTGCTTAAGATTTGGTAAACTGCGTATTTTGCGAGTATTTTGCTTACACAGTGGCACTGTTGTCCCAGCTAAACTGTCCACAAGACTTCCCTGAAATGTAAAATGGCAAAATATTTATTTGTGTATCCGGGATGAGGAACCGTAAGCTTTCATAAACAAGAGCGCGCTGAAAACCTTGATTTTGCGTAAATTTGAGGTTATTGCCACCAGTCTTGTTACATAAATCGACTGTGGGATATTCCTAGGTACCTTTAAGAGAACCAGGAAACAATGGACTACATCAGGAAAATACAATATTTTTTTATGTGTTTCATCGAACAGAATGAAATATAACTACGTATTTAGAAGAAAAGAAAAATAAAAGAATATATTATACTCAAAACTATTTAAATTTAAATCAGTAATTGTGTTTACAATAAAAGTAATGGTTTAATAATATTTTGAGCGGTTTCAATGCATTGAATAATGTGCTCATTAATTTTCCTAACAAAAGACATCAACGCGCGCTGTAACATAATCTAAAATAATGTGATTAACAAAATTATTGACAAATAGGTTAGTTATGTTAAGAAAATTTAATTCTCAAATTAATCAAGTATTTTAAAATATTTAAAAAAAATTGAATAAAAAATTAAGTAGGTCAAATTAAGAAAATAAAATATTATTTAAGAAAATTAAATTAAGCAATAAGCATGTTCGTTGAAAAAATATTGTAATGTAACAGACAAAACGCGTTTCCTCTTCCCTCAAGAAATACAAACATCGACTCGGAATTGAAATTTTATTCCTTACTTAAATTAGAATAATGCAGCACTGCGACTGCAAAAATCAAAATAATGCATTAAATAAAAAGGTATTATTTTTAGAACGAATAAGTAGGTATAGTGTTCAAGATCTCGGCCAAGTCAGGATATAAACAACTTATCAACTTAAAAATTATCACGCACACACTGACATTTTACCTACAGTATACCAGCCCAGAGTTTTAAACTTTATCATCTTAGCAATAGTGCTTAATTTTCTTTGATGCCTTATTTAATTTTGGGAAAAGTATAGACAGCAGTCTGTTTTAATTATTTTTAGCTTTAATATCGATGATTAGGTAGGTGTGAATTAAAAAGATTAATATTGATTTTTTTAATCTATGGTGTTTTGGTACTTATAAAACAGATCAATTTTCTTCGCATGAATTTTCAGTTTCATATACAATCAATTGTTCATAAGAATAGGCGCTAGAAGCATCTTATTTCGGAACTTTTAATTATATTTTATTATAATAGTCCATGTACATCATCAGTAGCGACTGCTAGTTCCCTAATAATCATTCCGTTTCATGGTCGATAATTTTCCGGAGTTTTCTCTGCTGACGCTCCGTTCCTCGGATTTTCCTTCCATGTGTTGGAGGGCCGTGTGCGCACTGCGCGGCTAACGGTACCGCGCTCACGTGTCTCCGAAGCCATCGACCCTGGCCGGCCTCTGCGCAATATTCTACTGAGGCTGCTCCACTGCACTCCGAAAATTGAGCCGCTGTGTGCGATTTTTATGGAAATAAGTGGCTGAAACTTCAGAGTTGGCGACTTTTTATACAAGGTGTAAAAAGTACTGCGTTGCATTTAACCACATGTTCTATTAATAACAACGAACATAGGGTCTACCGACTCGAAAGCCACTTTACAAGAAGAAAAACGATCAACTTTCCAAAAGCACAAAAATTTTAGCTAAAAAATAAATGTTGGTTTCTTCATACAAATTGTCTGATCGTGGTGGTCGTATAGGTGGTGGTATGGCTATATTGTTTGTTTTTAATGGAATGTTCTCCCTTTTGTTTTTACTCACTGAAATGAAAGCCTTCATATCTTTTTATCCTTCTTTAGGTAGCTAGAGCTACTAAAGCAATAAATAACTAGCTCATTATAATATTTTTAAGGCCGTTTGATTAATATACTTACATAGCCTGGTTATATGTATTAATGAAGAAACAATGACGTCATAGAAAACAATAGCTATGTAGCGCTACGGAGTAACCCGCGCAACACTCTACGCGCAATACTACAAACATCAAAAACAAATGGCCTATCTAAATTCTATTGCATTCAAATTTCTATCTTTCTTAGATGAGATAAGTATTCTATTCGAACGAAACGTCCTATGGATGTTACTCTATAACACTTGTTCGAATCCAGAACCACTTCGATTGATAGGTCTTAAGCAAGATGTACCTGTTATGATTCAAGCATCTAATATAAGATGAGTAAGGTTCAGAATCGAATGGAGTTTGGTAAGCTTCAAAATAAGGTTTAGTTTATGGCTGTACATTTATGTTTTATTTATTATTTAGTACTAAATGGGTATTATTTGGTTTACACAACAGGCATGCACGTGATTTTGCTCACATAATTTTTATCGGTTAAGTAACAGTTTAGGAGCAAAGAGTTACAATTTACAATAAAACAAACAAAGAATAAATATTTTTATTTTCAAATAAAATCTGCTTGAAATTTTATTTTTTTAGGGTACAGCAATAGCATAAGATCAGTTTACAGGGAACTTTCTGCGGAAAAACTTTTATGCGATTGGACTTGTGGTTCGAAAAGTATGTGTACGTCATACTATTCAAGACCTTAATAAAATACCCGTCGTCACAAAAGCAGCGGCCAGTGAGGCGTCTGGTTCAGCTTGCTCCATCGCGACTCTGGGACCAAGACTAGACTAAAGTCAAGTGCAAAAGTATTGCAAAAAAGTGACATCATTATTATTATTGTCAAATAACTGACATCCAATATCTATTACACCACTAATATACCGAGTGTAAGAGACAGTCTCTCGCAAACTGATAGAAGTTGCTCAGTAAACGATACCGAATAACTTTTATCAGGAAATTCGATTTCAGGAAATGAAAAAAGAAATTGATTTTCCCATACAAAATGTCTACCTCGATCAGACAATTTGTATGGGGAAGTATTTTCATTTCATTTATTTCCTGAAAGAATTTCTTTTTAAACGTTGTTCAGTTTCGTTGACTGAGCAACCCCTATCAGTTTGCAGGACATGTCCCTTACATTACAACCCGTATTTCACTACGACTGAATCTTCATCTAGGTACTCTTTTCAAAAACAAAAAAAACTTGTAGGTAAAGTCTACTTTTAGTCAAATGAGACAAGAATGAATAGATGCAGCGATGTGTTGCTCTCTTTGAATTTCGAATGATGTTTCAAATTCTGAAAACGCACGTGTTTATTCCAAGGACTTGAAAAATTCTGTTTTCGGGAGAATTTTTCCACAAAATTATACAAAGGAGGCTCATTGAATTATACTTAACACTCAATTTGAAATTAAAACATATTGTAAAAGTGCAAACTGTGAATTTATTTTTGGATTCTGAATTTAATTACAGAAAAGACGAGACGGTTTAAGAGCGTCATGGTATAAAATATATGGTTAGATACAGATAGGTACCTTAATTTCTAAAATTTCGAAATATCATTATTGCTTAAGATTTAAAAAAAAACATAATTACCATATCAAAATCGTAGGTAATCTATAGTAATATTATAAAGAGGGAAGATTTCCTCGCCTTGTTCTGGCTTTTCAACATCACCGCAAAAAAACCGCTTAAACCGCGGGTAAAATGCTAGTACCTATACAATAATTTGGATCTTATGGTCATGTTTCTACAATTTGTTTCATAGTATTTTTCATTTTAAATAACAGTAGGATACAGTAGCTTCCTTTACAGTTCTATTTTTGAATGTCGAATGTTCTGTGGCCCGTACTGTGTTTAAATACGTGACATATAAATAGGAACAATTTCGTTAGTATTTAATAAATTCATTTATGTTGCATTGCTTACCATACAGTAAATTCACGTGTTAACAAAAATACACATTTTTTTTTTAAATGGAATAAAAATAAATAAATTGAAATTTTAAATAAATCTTCCTTATTAGATCATTAGTTTATCAATATAGGGACAGTATAAATTACATGTTCAATAATTACGATTTTCTGTCCTAAAAAGTCTTGTCCTGTCGTTATGAATTTGTATTTTTTTAATAGTAAACTTAATAATTACAATCGTATTCAATGAAAGTATTTTTACTTTTATCGAAGTGGAACATGTATAATTTGAAGAATTCATAATTTGAAGAATTCATGAAACATGACAAACCTTCTGAATTGACTTGCAGAATTTTCAGTGAACCTTCCAGACACGTGACGAAGGTACAGGATGTACCGTCATGCGCCTAAACGAGCTGATTATTCGTCAATTTGTGATACAGCAACATTAAACCCCTTTCAAAAATGATTTCATATTCACTATAGGTACATAAACACAGTCGATTGAGCATTGCGTTGCGAAGGCAAAGTGAAATAAAAAATGCAATTAATACATGCATTCTCTTGTATCTGTTAAGGGTACCTAGTTGTGTGTGTAAGTACCTAGTACCTACCGAGTGATTGATCCAGAAAATCCCAGTAGTCGCAACAAAACGTAAAGCTTATGAAATCTGGTTATTGAATTATTCGTGGGAGCAGTGTAACATAACAGTGTTACGTAATTGGAGGAATAGACTGTTTTGTTTACTAGAAAGAACATGTTTTCAACAAAGAAGGAAATTTTTATATTATAGGGACGCAAAATAGCTAGTCATAATTTTTGGAATAAATATGTTTTGTTTTATTTAGTTTTAGCATGAAAATTGTTAAATACAGAAAAGGTCACAAAAATTACAAAGTGGGGGTGAGACTATTCTAAAATTTGTTTATAGTTTAGCTTCCGTCTACTCCCTACTTCACCCCTTTCTTTTAAATTTTTTTGATTAATGTTCCGTTTATTGGTTTGGAACTGGATTGACCCTGGAACATCAGAAGTATTTGCATAATAGGTACCGTAATGATCTGTGACATAAGATTATTTATTACTGAGCCTTGTTTTGTATAGCTGAACTTGAACGTGAATGATACTTACGTACCGTGGAACGGTTCTTTCTGATACGTAAACTTGGTGGTTCGACAGTAGCAGTAGATTCAAACTATCATTTAGGAAAAATAAACATAAAAATAAAAACCTGTAAAATTTCCAATGAAAGTTAAATTAAGTGAACTTTAATTTTAAATAGATTTAAAAAATCAAATTTTTTTTTTTATTTGCATCCATATATTTGCTCGTAACAATAATCAAAACGCTTTTAGTGAACAAACCAGGGACTGTTACAACCAAAAACTGTCATAGCGTCGAAACCAGTAAACGCACAAAAAATCACTTCACATGGTAGGCGTGGCAAAGGTTGCGTTCGCGTTATGCCCAAGTCCCAACGTCTTTCATACAGGTGGTAGTGGTACCTTCATTCATAACTGCCTTTCCCACGCTCGGGTTATGCCCGTATTGTGTAGATCAGTGTGTGTATGAGTACACCCGCAATGTTATTCACGATTTACTGACAAAGGTTGAGGGTGAATACAGGTAGCTTCTACTGATGTAGAAGGAAATAGTAGTGATGTGGATCGATAGTGTAACTGTCGATAATATTGCTTACACATGCATGAATACATGAGTATTGGTTTTGGATTAACAAACGCGGCTGTTACATTTTATCGCACCCAGTCCAACCTGACAAATTATTCAAATTTTAATAAAACAATATCAATTTATACTGGCTAAACGGAACTCTTCTTTTTCTTCTTTTTCAGTTGAGGTGTCCTAAACAATATTGACTGACTTGACTGTTATTAGGTCTTTAAAATAACCCGAAAAATAAATGAAATAATATTAGGTATGCTATCGATATTTCACAGTAGTAAGAAAGAACTGCTGCTGCTTTCTTTTGGTACTCTATATTCATAATGTAAACTTTGCTTAAAGTTATATCTTATTTTAGGTAAGGTATAAGGTATACGTTAAATAATGATTTTTCGATACATCTAGTAGTCTGGCATCACTAGGAAATACGTTATGGCCGTTTTTACGGACTGGCTTGATTTCTTTGGTTTGAATGGTGAGGTAACCGTTTTAAACGATTTATAAACTGCATTGACTGAAACAAAATATAAATTTCACATGTCTGATAATTTTCATGTTAGGAGTGATTAAAAAATTGATTTTCCATCTTATCTATGACCTTTTATTGCCCATCAAAATATTAAAATACTCTAATGTAGAGCATTAACAAATCGTAATATTTATTTTGTTTTGTAAAACAAATAACCGTCTTATGAGCATCTACTTACAAAATAAAGGATTCAGTGTAACAAAAGAACAGGAAGCGGATGTGATTCAAAATGAGAGGCACCGCCGGTAGTACAAAGTAGAATGGCTACACAAAACCTAATTAGACTTCTGTTTAGGATATATGAACTTCCGTGTTCTGTATATTTATTTTTAAGGAAACGTATTTTTAAATATTTTTTTTTAAATTATTTTTACTTACCAATGTAAAAATCGCCTTTATACCTTACGTTGCTGAATTTTACAGTGTGCCCGAGACAAGTGTCTCTTAAATGAAGCTAATTATTAAATTAAATTAAATTATAAATTACCTAAATTTGCGGTAGCAATTCGCCGCTAAAAAAAATACGTATAATAAACTCATTACATAAAATACAATTTTATCATCAATCAGTAATATAATTTAGCTCATTACATTAGATTTTAAGCACAGATTTTTAATATTGTCGTTAGCATTTGCTATAAACATGACGTGTCCAATTTTGGAAAGACCATACACCGACTAACAAATAATTTCTAATTAATCTTCAACAAAATTATAAACAAATCATCTCGATTTAAGTAGTGTTGAGTGTGTTTAAATTGTTTGGACATTAGAAGTTTAGTTTTGCAACACAAGTTACTAGACTTACTTACCCAGTAATACCTACTTTAGGTACATTTATGTTTTTCGACTAATGGTGAATATAATTATAAGAAACGGCATTTTCAGAAGAGAGGTAGAGCTCAATACAAGGCTGTGGTATCCTAAAAATGTACGAAGAGTTGTTAGGTTGATAAAATTCAAAGTCTGCGTGTGGGACCTTTGCATCGCAAAATTATTGTAATTGGATAAATAAAATTGTCTCAAAAACGCCTAAAGGTCAAGAAATAAAATACCAGCCTTTATAAATAAAACTTGTCTCACGTATAAAATTAAACTCCACGAGTCCGGCGATTTGCGAACTATAAATCTTTCAGTTGGCCAGTGGTTGTTCCTCGGTCAAAACGCCATAAATCTACGAGGTATCGTAAACTGTAATTATTGAAATACGTGCAGTACATCCAGGCTCTAAATGAACGTGGGCAAGGGCGCTGCATCTCAAGAGAACTGTAAGAATGCATACTCTTTACTACGTTTTTAGCAATGACTAACTGAAATGAACTGAAACCTGAAGACTTTCGTCCGAGCTGAAGACAGACGATCATTCGCTTTATAATTTGTTTTCAACAAGAAAGCACGAATTCATTATTTTCTAAAATAATTTTACTAACGTTAATGATGACGCTGATTTAGCACAGCTCCCTAGGCTCCGCAGGCCGTATGGTATTTGCGTCTATGTGGGCGGAATTAGTTCCTGTTTTCGACACATTCATTTATAGCGTGGACGTACAATACGTCATAATGCGGAAACCATGGTGCGGTCGTGATTACGATAAATAAATAGGAATCGCGAACAATGGGGGTTATCGACCAGCTGTAGCATTTCGGTGAAGGTCTGGGTTTCGAGGTCGAGTGTCTACAATATTCCTAGAGTAACTTGTACAATATTATAATCAATTATGTTAGGCACCGGTAAAATGGTGGTTACCAAGTTCATAATAAGTAATTTTACATTTATTCTAGTTATAACATTTTTAGGAGAATCCCTAAAAATATTTTTTCTTGTCGCCTTGTCACTTTACCATTTGTAAACAAATTGGTAGTAGGCAGTAAATAAATTGAAGTCCTTGTGGACAAGTTTCTTTTTACTTTAAATAAAAGTAAAATAAAAAAATAGAAAAAGATATTTTATGAAACTTATTATGATTTATGATAAAAGTGCTTAGTTATATTTTCTTCTAATTATTTTTTTATCATGGGAAAATTCATTAGATCGCAGGTGGTTGCGTTGGGCACAAAAAATTGTACTTCTTCCTACTTTGTACGCAATTAGGGCCTAACTGATTTTCACAAAAACAAACCTAAAATGTAGGTATGATTATTTTCTATGATACCATAAATTGCATGTAAGTACTCTATTTAAATATCAATCATATTGTTACACAAATTTTTTACTCATTAAGCATGTTGAAGTTTCTCTGCCTCGTTTAAATGTTTTGTATAAAAAATGATGCGTTTAGGCATGAACATTATTGCTCTAATATTAATAATCTTCGCCTTAGAAAATGTGAGGGGCGTCAAGGAAAAAGAAACACATGGATTTGTGAGTATTTAGTTATGTATACAATTCAAGAGCAATTATTTCGTTTCATTCAAACAATTAGAGACATGAGATAAGTAATTATTTTTTTTGTTATAATTTCCACATGTTTACCACAAACCTCACCTAAATTGTTTTTCTACTAAATAGGTATGTTAGCATTTAATTTATTAATATGACTTAGATTTAGTACACTCGTATTTGATGAATAATGGTATTCTACTTATTGTGGCTACATTCAGATATTTAAGAAATATGTATTTTAAAATAAAGCATTTATGTCCTGTATTACCCATTCATTTTAGATAATTTTAATAAATTATTATTTTTAAAATTATTAGATGTACCTAAATGTAACCAAATAATGTTTTTTATCAAAACCCCGATTTGATCATAGTCCTGCGACATATACATAATTCTTAATGTAAGCCTTGTGTTAGAACTATTATTCACACAGAGTTATTATTTTTTTCAGGGTGCATACGAGATATATTTCACAAAATTTGAAATGTGTAGTGGTCCAAGAAGTCTTAATCTGACTAAGATAACAATAGATGGTCCTACTGCAAATAGACACACTACTTTTGTTTCCATTAACATAACGATTCCAGAAACAATTAAAATAGAAACGGTGAGTTAAAAAACGCGAGGGTGAAATATATTTACGACGATTGTATAATAGAAATTATGGAAACATATTATACAAAATGAATTCTAAAATATTTTATTTCAATCTTAAAACAATAATTTACTTACTCATTTGATTTGTGGTTTCTCATGTTTCAGTTTTTTTTTATATATTACGTTATGTTATGACACTTATGAAGTATGAATACTTGATTTTATTTTCAGATTAAGATGTTGATATTCATCATAGAAAATAATGAAAAGCATCATTTGGTAACTTACCGTGCGAAAAATCCATGTACTCATTTTTTATTGGGTCCTCTAGTGAATTATTTTATCAATAATACTAGCTCCTGCACGTCTAAAAAGGTACCTACTGATCTGTAATATATTTTTTCTCTATATGATATTAATAAAACTTTTAGTATAATAAGCGCTAAAACAAATAAACTTATGCTCTCTGCAGTTTTAGTACTTTAGAACACACATCTACTAAAAGTAAAGTCAGACGCCGTCGAGACGTGGAAAACTTACCACGGCCCTTATAACTACTATACATAATTATAATTTCATGCAAATAATACCTTATTAAGTTTATAGGTAATTTAATTAGAAGTTAATGTTTAATTTTTCAGGGCATTTACGCAAGAAATTTGCATGCATCAGCTTTTGCACAAAACATATTCAAGTCTGTACCGTACGGAAAATATGCTTCCAATTTTGTGGCTTACAATAAAAAAGGAAATTTGGCTTGTTTCATAACGGAGGTGATTATTGTACCAGCCATCAAAAATTAATATTGACCTTTGAGGCTCTGGCTACCGCATAAAGGATAATAGGATGATTTTAAGTATTTATGTCTTCAACAAACAAAATATGCAATATAGTTTGTATAATTATTTAAATCTATATTCCAAACTCATTATGCTTTAAACACAACAATATTATGACTGAAAAAGTCGATATAAATCTACATTATTGTTATTGAAAATGATTTTCCTCAAAATGATAAATTATATTCAGTATTTTGTATCAGTACTGTAGCTAGTTGAGAGCAGTTTAGTGAAATGAAACTAAAAATTGAAATGGTACCGTGGCAATTTTTAATATGTACTAATATTTTCACTAGCATCAGAAAGTATTAGTGGTGTGGACTGTAATGCGTCTTACTCGCATGTGAGTATACAATACGTACAATGTACCTACTCGTACGTACATAGGTTGTAATAGAAAAAAAAATTATGAACCCCCGTGAAATTGTAAACCATGGCCGGATGAAAAGCTCAGGTTTGTGAATGTTGTTTAGTTTCATTACTATGCAACCCCTTTCAGTTTGCGAGATTTGATGACCATAAATAAGATCAAACAAAAATAAAATCATATTTAAGATCCCAAATATTTATTTTTAGACTATTATTATACTCATCAAAATCATTTATTGATACTCATCAAAAAGGCCATACAGCCTTTCACACTTAACATTGCATAATCTCGACTGAGATACAAGTGGAAAAGGGCCCCCAGGACCACTCTGCGGAGATCATGCCCAAGGGCTGCTCCTAGAGCGTTTGATTCCGTTCCATTGGAACAAGCCATGGAACAAGCCAAGCTCAAATCTAAGCAGTACTCAGACAAAGCAATCTAAGTTGTTCTAAAGTAGATTCGCATACACGTTCACTTCTAGCCATGGGGCCGCGCACACAGAGATACGGTGACATAGAAAAACAAGCATTACGCACGCACACAGGCGCAGAGTTACAGCCTCTTACGTGAGGAACGTAAGCGAGTGCGGAACTCAAGATGGCTGACATTGGCAATGGTAGGTCGTTGACCCGCCGCGCGCGCAGCCTTCAAAGCTTAGATCTGGCGTTAGAGCGGTGTTATTTTTCTTGTATTTTTATTACCTCCGCGTTTTTCTATTACGCAAAATGTTTTTAAGTAGTTTTGCTTCTCAGTTTTAACATTGGTAGGTATGTTTTTGGTACTATGAAGCTCGCAAACTAGTTAATAAGTAGTAGTAGGTAGTAGTACCTACCTAATACTTTGTGACATTATTCAAATT
Source organism: Scrobipalpa atriplicella (assembly GCA_029255725.1). Classification (NCBI taxonomy): domain Eukaryota; kingdom Metazoa; phylum Arthropoda; class Insecta; order Lepidoptera; family Gelechiidae; genus Scrobipalpa; species Scrobipalpa atriplicella. Next base: position 101,146 of record JARACY010000002.1, read on the forward strand.
TAGAGTGGACAATTTAGAATTATGAATAAACATCTTTACTAAAAATAAATAGGTAGGTACTTAAGCATTAAATATATTGGACTAAAACTAAATTGACTGATACCAAAGTAGAGCTGTTTTTAAAATATCTTAAAAAGTTTACCTCTAAAAGTACCTACTACTACCTCTATAGGTACCTACTCATTGGAATATAAAAAAACCTAATTTACAAGGAATACTGCTTACCTACTTGCTTCTGACCAGATACTATACTTACTAACGAAGACTCAAGATAAACATGCACCGGCGCCACATCCGGATACAATCCTGTTGGTGGAGTAGCGCCAGGATGAGGTATCAAGATATAACCTGTATAGGTATTTAAAATTGTGGATCAGATGTAGGCAAGACCTTTCGTTTAAGCCTCACGTTGAAAGTGGTTTATCCATTTATGAACCGTGACGACAGAATCAGTGACAACAACAGAGTTCTACGTAGATTAGGCATCTATCACGGGATCAAGGGATCGGATCATTTGTCGACAAGAAAGAACCCACTGGAAAAAAGAAGAAACATTTCCATATTCTAAATCTATAAGTTTAAAACAATGTAGAAATAGTTTAACAACACTTTATTTTTTAAAAAACATTTCTTATAATCCAAGCGCAACGTAAGCCACCACTAACTCTACAGTTTGCTAGCGCCCTCTATCGCGCGCAGCGGCAACCGCGGAATGTAGCGCAAGGTAACGGTGCGCGCGGCGGACGCGAAAAAACCAAGTTCACTATCACGGAAGATTGCGCAGCCGCAGCCGACGACGCCATTACGCAGACTTCGCGGTTACGTTGTCGCCGGCCGGCTATTATGTTGGCACTTGATGTGTAGCTGGTACCTCATTTGTGACAAGTTGCAGGCTTTGGGTTGGATATTGCTATATGTGTGAGATACTTAGATATAGGAAGGTAGTACCTACGTAATCATTTAATACGGTTTATGAACAGAATATTCAGCAAACGGAGATCGATCGATCAATCATAATTAAGGTAAGTAAAGTATCTATAAAGCTATGTAAAACGAAGTTGATTATCACGGAAGATTTCTTGCCGCAGCCGACGCCATTTAGCAGCCGCGGCCCCTACCAAAAAGCTCTTGGCAGCGCTGCCGAAGCTGCCGAAATCAGAATAATAAGTAACTACACACATAAATTCCAAAAAAGCCGCATTCCAAAGTTTACAAAGTTCAAAAGCCAGATTCATTTTAACAAAATAAGCAATCAAAATTCTTATCTTTAAAACTCAAGATTCTCATTGCGGTGCTCGCAAAATCTTTATAATTAAATTCAATTCACATTGACATGGGATCCGCGCCTGTTAGTTACAAGAAGCATCCGGTTGCTCTTGGAAACGATCGGAAAATATGTCAGGGATCCTCGGGAGGAGACAAAATTCAAGTAAAATGATTCCGTTCTTCGAATGGCACGTAACAGTAGGTTTCCGATGCCGTCCCCATCACCATGGATCCATCGTACGAAGACATAAAAATCCAATACGACAGAAGAAGAATTAAAGATAAAGCTTATTTGCTTGCTCCCGTGGTTTCGTTTTCGTAGCCAGAACCTTGGGTTCTCGATTTGAAATTCATAGTTTTGATTTCTACTGAGACACACACAATGTGATATTATATTTTTTATTCGATGTTCAAAATCAACTTCATGATCTAATAACAAAGATAAGAAGAAGAAGAAGTATGATAGAAATGATATTTTGTACTAATACGGAACCTCGTTCTACCTGTAGCTACTCGTGCTTGAACACGAGCAATATTAACTGGAGGAATCACCTATTACGACTGTTATGATGTGGGAACCCCATTGTTAAGGCGCAGGCTTAATCGTGGGTAAATCATAACGTGTACCTACTCTTAATGTTAATTACCCTTTACTTTGTATGAGGTAAGTTGAATGTACCTACTATATATATTTCATTGTTTTTGGGTGAACTTTACACAGGTGCCGAAAAACTCAACAGCTTTTTTAAAATTGAGTATTAAGAAGATTAATGTTCTTGTAACTCTACACAACCCCCAAAAGCTCCAAAGAAATAGAGTCGTTAAAATCGTTGCCAACAAAAAACTGAAATCAGAAAATCACTTTCATTTTAATGTTCAAATAATAACTCAATGTGGAATCCAATCCGACTCCTTTTAACAAATGACTACGTTCGCAAACACCTGCAGCTGTCACCAATTTTCTACCATAAAATAATACTAATCAGATGCCATGTTTTAGAAGATTCATTACCACTGCCCAATTTCGAGTTCGGCATTTCAACCATGTGTAAAATCTGTCAGAGTAAAAATAGTCCTGATGTAAAACCTTAGAGTCGATTCTTCGTTGTGAGAAATGTTCTAATTGACCTATATTTTGTAACATATGGGTCGATGTGGGGCAGCTGATGGTAGGTCAGGAATGGGTTACTAAGGCCATAATTTTGAATGCTATTATCGGATATTGATTTGCTTTTGTTTTGGACAGTGAGGCCCCTTCGTGAGGCCCCGGGCCAAGGATGCTAATAAGGTGTTCAGTTTCTTTGAGTTTTGCACCTTGTGCTATCAAATCTTTTTCATCGATGTAAAAGGTTTATTGAAAAACTCGCCCAACAGGTGTGTGAAGGGTTTCGCCGATTTCTATTACTTTTTTTACACGTATACAACATTTTAATGATATTGTCTATATTAGTGTATCGAAGGTATTACATGTTCGATAAAAATGCTTATTTGTAGATGCAAAGATGTAGTTTATGTATTACAAAAGGTTCTTGTAAGTAACGAATGCACATCTAACGTTCAAACTAGCAAAAAGTTATCCGTGAGGCTCTATAGTCCATAGAGTTCCTTAGGTTTAGATGTCTCCACGCGATAATAATTTAAAAAAACTGTTAGGTAGCTTTAATGGAATGTTATTTTTGTAACGTATTGTCTAGCTCGTTATTAGAAGGATAATAATAAACAAGAACTTGATTTAGTGTATTTTTAATGATATAAAAAAAAAATAGCGGATAATTGGATAGGTCACAAAACAGATTTTAAAAAAAGATCTTTAATAAATGATATACCTAAAGGCTTCTTAATTCTACTCATTTATCACCAAATGACTGCCAAAATATTTTATCGCTTGCAACCAGTTTATTAATTGGATATAAAGTTTTTATTTTATTTTATTTATTTTTTATATTATCAGATGATATTTTTTACACTATCTAATTTATTTTTGACTTTACTTTCATTGGGTCAGGCTGTTGATATTCTGCCTACCACATATAATAGGCATGCTTATAATTTACTAATACTAACATTCTGCCCCGCGGATTCATCAGCGGCTAAATTAATTTTCTCATGGGATTGGGATATTTTTCTGTGGTAAAAGTTAGCCTGTTGTTGCTATCCCCATTCATAGTCAATCTTTATATCAAATGCCGTCCTTATCTAAATATCGTGTGAAAATATTTCCGTGGAAATGAGATACTTTCCCGCGGTAGGAAGTAGCCTAAGTATGTCCGTTCTATGTTGAAATTTTTATCTACCACCATGCCAAACTTCATAAAAATCCATTCAGTCGTTTAGGCGTCAAAGGGCAACAAACAAAGAAACAAACATACAGAAAGAGTTATTTTCGCATTTGTAATATTAGCTAGATACCTACATGTCTTTTTTTATGATCAAATCTATCTTCCTTATGAGTCTATGGCAAATGCATCTGCAGTGCATAGGAAACACGCCGTCTTTGTACCTCACCGCACCTGCGGCTGAGTCCCACGGTATAGCAAGCAAGCCTCCGCGCCATTGCGGGTACTACCACAGTATTGTATGCTGCACTTGGTAATGTAATGCGTTTTGGTGTTGTTGCTGTGTCTACAATGTTACAAGTGGATAGTAAGATAGTCGTACGTATTTTATGGTCCAACATTTTAGGTATAATGGTGCTTCTAGACTTCATTAGGAAATTCGACTAGGTAAATGGGTTAGCAAATGATATAATAAAATATTAGGTATAGGTACCTACATACCTGCATATAAGAAAATAGGTATAACTAAAAAATTGGACTGCTAAAAGTTACATAAATTATTTATATGGCTTTGACATTTTTCATGTAAGATACTCTGCCTCTTGCCACCGGACATACCTAATTTAAGATGCGATCATATTTTTTTCCTCTTTTAAATTTTTACTTTTTTTCTTCGTATTGTTCTTGCAGCTTGATAAATATCGGTATTTAGGGTAACAGAGGTTTATAGCGTTTCTGACGAGCATTTTAGTAGATTTTATCGATCTCATTAAAGTTATCCTAATTTGGATTTTACGGCTGCGAACACCTTTTTGAAGATAATTATTACGATTTTTATATTATCTACAAAATTTATCTGCTGTGAAATATCGATTATGATTATTATAATCATCCTATATTATGTTGAGTTAATAAAAATATATATGACTACTGAAATTTAAAAAACAAAGTATATAATATGTATACCTATCCTTTCTAATGTTACAAGCGTTTCTACTTAGTTCTAATTAATAGTTGAATATTTTGTTGTTCAGATCTTACGGACAGGAATATGTTTAGCCACAATGGTCGTCCCATTTTATTCTCACGCTAAAAACCATATTCGCTTTCACTTACTTTTTTACAAGTGATTTTTTCAATCCGATTAAACAAAAAGCCTGGTAAAAAATCCCTTTCGATTTCCGTCCGGACGAGGCGCCATCTGCTTTTATTCTTGTCATGTGTTTGTTTGAATTAGTTTTTTTTTCGACGCCGGGATTTCACCGGAAATCCCTCGATTCTTCAATGGTTGTGGTTAAACATTTAATTTTATGCATTATAGTGGGCTATGGTATGTTTTGGATAATAACCATTTCGGATGAATGAATCGGTTTTATAGTTGAAAAAAAAACTCAACTTACACTTGTAGTCTGAACTGAAAGAATAAGAGTTGAAATAAAAAGTCAATTCTTGTGAGATCGCAATATCATTCACAAGTCCATTTTATCTGAATAATATCCACTGCTGGACTGGGAGCGATAGAAAAACATAGAATGTGCCAGCTGCATCTCCTCCTGGGCATGCTGTAAAAACCAGCTAAGGGATTCGGGGGTTTAAGTGTATTGCAATTTATAGGCGATGGGCTGACAACCCGTCACTATAGCAATATACATTATCATCTGTAATAACCCTCAAAACTTGTCAGACGTGGCGGAATGACCTTTATTTAGGTCGTTTTTGCTCTGCCTACCCCAATAGGGAAAAAGGCGTGATTTTATGTATGTATGTATGTATGTATCCACTGCTAGACCTACTTTACCCAGTGATGTGAGGGTGTTTAATTACCACAATAAACTCTCCTAGTATCTTGTTAAATAAACATATCACACAAAATACGCCCTCTACTTACTTAGTAAGGACACTGTTATCAACACTAATCATATAACTGTACAATAACCGTCTGTGTTATAATGTAAGTTATCTATTTGACACAATACTGGACCGTACTCCTTTCTCATCCTTTGAAATGTAACAGTTTCAAAGAAAGCTGGATAGCAGGCATTGGACTACATCATAATACTTTTGCGTACGACCAGGTAAATATTTTTATTGCCTCACAAAAGATCAAAAAGGCCGCCTCTTTCATCACTTTCTTCCGGTCAAATAAGCACACGCATCTTTGTCTAAAATACTTTTTAGATAACAAATAATAGAATTTTCTTTCTTTGATCCATACCGACGTAAATTCCTTACTTTCATACTTATTTTTTAAGTAGGTATAAAATATTTTTTATCTACTATCATAGAGTAATGTTCGAATTATAAACGTCAAAACGAATTTGTATTGACGTACTTTACAAACAGTATGCTGAAAAAATTAAAAAGTTTACTTTTCGTTGCACCTTCTCCATACAAATTCTAACAAAGATGCAACGAAAAGTAAAATGTTCGTAGTTATGGAAGTAAGGGAAGGAACAAATGCGCAATCGATATCAACTTAATGCACAATCGATACCAAAAACCATGTATCCAGTTATAAATTAAAACTAAACAGCCCACGTAAGGCCCACAGCGCATGCGCGACACATGTCAAAGAGGCCGGAGGCCAATGGCGCCACTTGATTATTGTGTGTATAAATAGAAATAATTAATTTCGTGGGAAATTATTTGAAATTATTTATTTTGAGCCTAAAAATATGTGATAGTACCAAAAGAAGATATTTAATACTTATATAAATGAGTGTGTGTGTGTGTGACGGAAATGTATTGCACATTTAATCATTATACCAACAAAGTTTAGGAAAACATTGGGATAGTTCGCTTTCGGAAAACCTGTAAGTAAATTCATTTTCAATGTATTCAAGTAGATAAAATAGTGTATGAAGCTGCACATAATTAGGTATTACAATGCTCGTTACTATTTTGAAATTCGCTGCGCTCATTTCAAAAAACACACTCGCATTGTAAAACCCTTCGTTATGTAGGAGCTTCATAAACTACTATTGTATCACACGTCACGATTCATAATAATTAGTATTTCCGCTCATACAAAACACTTGTGTGTGTTTTAATATTTTCCCATTTTGCGAATCTATGATTTGCAAAAATCTCACAAGTATCGCATTCACCGGATGCAATACAACCCTTGCACATAAAAACGCCAAGTTTACGCTACTGTTGAAATTAAGTGACGTTTCCGAAATAGCGACTTTTGGATAGAAAGTCGTTGTTTCCTGCCGTATTGATCAATATATTGATATCGGTAGGGTAACCATCTCTTATATCCTTCGTCTGTTGGGCGGCAGGGTAAAAATTAGTGGTTTGGTCACAGATTAGATAATAGTTACCATTGATATCATGTTAAGCCGCTATTAGACCATGCGATATCAAGACAGTCTTACTAAGACAGTCTAACAGTCTAATTAGACAAGCTCGCTATTACACTGTGCTGAATACCGCATGCTAACTCATTTGCAAGGCGGACTCTGTCAGCGACGGTTGTCGTAAGAGTCATGGGAAAACTTTAGAAATACCAGAAAATTGCCGTAGCTCTTACCGCGACTATTAGTATGAATAAATATTAAAAAAACAAAAGAAGAATATGGGTAAAGAAGTATTTACTGCTGCGGGAAAAATTATCAAATATGCAAATATTGAGTGTTTTGGAACCATCTGACTCTTTAGAGTAGGAGTTGCTAACTTTGAACATCTTTTGAAATTAATTACTCCATATAATCAAAATACAGACGTCTGTCCTGTGCGGCGGATGAGCGCTGACTGAGCGGTCTAAGCGTGCTAAGTCTTATTACACCACGCGATGTCAAGCAAGTAAGCAAGTAAGCACGGCCGAATCCACTCGATCGGTCTAATTAGACAGACTAACTTGCTAAGTCCTATTACACTATGCTAAGTCTTAGTAAGTCTGTCTTGATATCGCATGGTCTAATAGGGGTTTTATGCATTATCGACTTTGGCTTTTTCCTGTCAAATTTTACACATTACTCGTAGAAAGCGTCCAATTAAAGCCGAAGCCGATATTTTGTAAATATTCAGTTTATTTATAATTAAAGTGACAGGATTTAACTTTATTTCGCTTTAGCATGTGATGGTAAGCCCACTACCAGTTCAGCACTAATTAAACTTTATAATTTAAATCTATGAGTTAAAACACTAACACAAATTATATTTACAAATTATATTTTAAATTATATTAACACACACGCAACTCACGCAAGTTTAAAAAGGAACAAAGATATTTATCATTCCCCACCTGAACGAAAATCACAAGCCTCCTACTGCAAGGATTTGTAAAAAAGCCTTCTCTAACACATCTGCCTTAGTTCCCACGGAGCAGGGAAAGGATTGAGGGATGATGGGGTGATGGGTACCATTGTTAGCCTCAGTTCCTACCTGGCAACAACCATTATAAGCCTTATTAAATTACATTATACCAAAGAAATGTAGTAAAAACTGCTTGTTTTATGATTGATTGTTAAAAGAAAAATTATGAATAATTGACTAATCTAAGACGTACTGCGAGATTGTATCAGTTTTTATATTATTCAAATAGTTTTTTCGTAGCACAGTACTAAGGTATCATCCAGGAGTTACTCACGTATTTTTGTTTTTAATAAATACTGTTATAATAAACACAAAGAATACTACTAATATAATAAATGCGAAAGTTTGGATGTTTGAATATTTGAATGTTTGAAAATATGTTACTCAATTACGCTTCAACCACTGGACGGATCGGGATGAAATTAGGCACACGTAAAAGTAGCTTGTCCTACGCTACTTTTCACCGCGAGAAAACCTTCATTTATCGTGGGCGAAGCCGCGGCCAGATAGGTAATTCACAATATGCTAAGTCAAAATCACAACATTAATAAACATAATTATAATTGAATTCAATTATGAATGCGCCGCCAAAGTTATTGTTTAAAAGTTTAATCTTTAAAACAAGGTAAAGACTAACCTAACCTAATATCAATTTTGTATGCGAATAATAAATAAATATTCCAAGATTGCATAAATTTTTGAGCACATATATTTTAGCCCATACAAAAGACATCAACGAGATACTATTAATTTTTGTAGGTATCAAATGCTTAGCATATTTTCATGAACATTCTTAACATTGTTTTCTAGGTAGGTAGGTTTATTTTGCCATTTACAACTTTTTTATACCTACCTGCTTAGCCTACCTGATGACATTTTGAGTTGTTTACGTTGAACAAGTTAAACTCGTCGAAGAAAATACGTTTCGCCGAAAAACATTTGCATCTGCTTTTTAAATACCGGATGGCTAAAACGAGAGTACTAAAACTTCCGAAATTGCCTTTATTATACTTACTGTTTTATGGATAATTTAGTTTAGAACCTACTTAAATAAACGTTCAATTTGTTCAAATAAGTATACAACAAAGTGGCAAAACCTCGTGAACTGCATGCATACCCTAATTTAGTTGCCAGTGTATCTGCTTACTGCGGACACTATTTTGAGTTTGTTACCTAACCTAGTTGGTGGGACAGATATTTGAATATCCATCCGTCCTTGCTGGACTCGAAGCGATAGAAATTCATAAAATATTCCCAGGCATACTGTAGAAGTCAGAAAGAAAACAAGGGTTTCGCAGTGTATTCTACATAATACATAGTAATCTAATACCCTGTGTTGTACATCAGACTACTATAAATCAGCTTAATTAGGGTACCGTCTTGAACCTTATTGTTTCACCCACGTATTGGCCAAACAAGTCACAACGTGCGACTTGCAGACGCGGGAATGTCTTTGTAATCATTAGATGAAGTAGGTGGTTTCCTTTACAGGGTGACCTGAATGTTCTTGAATTAGGTGATCCAGTTTTGGTAGACAGTATTTGTAGACATAGTATTCTAACATAACTTCATGTGTTTATGAACAAACGTTTGTTGTTGTTCCAGTTCAACGTTTTTAAGGCAAGCAAGGTGTCAACATCTTCAACAACCTGTAAGTAAGACTTGTACTTATTGTAATTACAGCACTTAGTCATAAACACAGATTACTTACACGGCAGGTATAAAGTAAATGCATACTTACAATTCCAGTTCAATCAACAAAATGATACCCCAAAAAGTAAGTGATGATTTATCCAGTCCAGCTGAAAATGCAAACTCTGAGTTGGCACCTGTTACACTGGTCTAACAAGTGACTTCTTTAAAAAAAACCCCGAATGCAATTTTTTAGTTAGATAAATGCCAGTATATAATAAGGTGACTTTAAAATCAGTGCATTTTAAGAGTGTGTTCTACTCACGAAACGGATCAACTTTTCTAAGTGAGTATTTCTCATAATTGGGACGCTTCTATTCTAATGATAGGTATCTCATTCGTCATATTTGTGGTACATAGTTTAGAAGTTTTGAAAGAAAATATGAACATACACACCGGTCATCAAAATCCTAACCTTCTTTCTTGCTTCGCAGTGGTCGGGTCAAAAAGTACATTAATGACCCCGTTTTTTAACTGACGAGATCATGCATTTTGTCAATTACCTCAACGTTCAAGTAATGGTTGCCCGAGGAAGTTTTAAATGTAAAGTAGTCCATGCAATTTAGGGCATGTATAAAACTGCTCATTTTCATATTTCAGTAGAGATTTTTGTCCTCAAAAGAGTACTTACTGACTCATGTCTCTCAACGTTTCATTTGCTCGTTTTAATTGAAATAATATACCTACATTATGTACTTAGTTTAGGAAGCCATTTTACACCTAAAATATGATATGTAAGTACCAATCTACGAATATTTCCTTTACTTTTTTGGGCGTGTAAAATATTGCAAAAAAATAAACAAATCTGAGAACCAAAACATTTGAACGGACACTAAGAACAACAGATGTTGTATCTTCTGCTTGCGGTTTGCAGAAGCTATTACCAAAACTGCGTTACATTTTGTAAAGATTATCGCAATCGCAACAAAGGCCCAGTAAGATGTTGTGAAACGTGTTGAATTATGTAATTTCATAAAGAGCATCCTGGTTCGGGCTTCGGGCAACCCTTTATGAGTGGTTTGTGCAAACGCAGCGCATGCGCATGCCACATGACTTGCGATATAATGCAATGGCTCACCATCGCATTACCGCCGACCGCAAGCACAGATTGCACAGATTCGACACAATACTACTTTCAGGGATCCTTTTTTGAAAGCCTTACTACTTTGCTGGCTGATACTTACTATACAATATTAAATACCGCCTTTGTAACCTAAGATAGAGATATGGGTATGTTTCATATAAAAATTTCTGAAATTATTATTTAATTAACAATATATAAATATTTTTATTTTATAAGCCACTAACTTCATTATTGGATTGATGTTTGCTAAATCATAATATTTTGTTACCATACCATAAAATCATTATATCGTTACCTCCAACAAATAATGCTCATCGTAACCAAATATAGAGTCATCTGCTTAACTCTTACTCGTATATCTTTATAAGTACCTTCCTACTTTTGATATAATATCTTTGATGTTTTTGATCATACAAAAAGGACATTATTCACACTAAATATCAAGGGTCCTAATTATTGGATGTCCTATACAGAACCATGGTTCAAAGAATACATACTCTCTTACCATTGACTAAGCTGTGTCCGCCAGATGAGACCAAGGTGTATAAGCAATGATGCGGTGCTTCTGAATAATATTCTCAAAATGTGACAGATCATAAGCCTAACAATGCGATCATGCAACTTGCTTAACTTGCAGCATATTGCGTCGTATCGCCACATTGCGCTCAAGGTGCAGTAACATTCTAAAGGTCATCCATTGGCATATGCGATCGATCTATTTTTCTATTATTTGCATGATGATGCTCTGTTGTGTCAAAATTGAGTCTTTCATTTGCACAATACGACCAAATAGCAATTTCTTACGTGCTAATGTTAAAATATCACATCGATCAAACTGTATCCTAATGTGTCGTTTAAGTAATGGTCATTATTATTCCTCGTTAAATAGAAGTACCTTAGCAAGAAGTAGGTAAGGACTCTTAAACTTGGTCATCTTTTTACAATTCAAATGCGCAGTAAATTGCTGACAAGTGTCTCTTACAGCGCGCATATTTAGCAGACTCATTTGAAAGAGGAGCTCTTACTGCATACTCATTCAAGTCATTTACATATTTTACATTGCCTGTCGAATTCTGACACTAGCTAAAATATATAGCTTATTTATTCATTGTCTCATCCAATTAAAAGACGTTTTTTTTGTTGAATTCAAATTAACATTTTTTACTTCGAACGCAACAATATTGAAGTTGAATTTGCCCTTATTATTGGAGAGTACCTATTTACCAAACTCGCTCACCAAATTTGGCAGGTGGTTTTGCGGATTAAGTGCATGTTTTTATTTTATCACAGGTATGCTAAGTACTGTCCATTTCTGAAAATCCCTTAGTAGCCTTTTACTGTTAGTATTTTTCACGTTATTTTGAGTAGGCATCATTGGTTGTGCGACAGAATTAGGGAACTCTTTTTCAGATCAGGCATCTAACTACATGCAGCCATCAAGCTGACATCTTCAAGTGGTCATTATACCACGGCTATTACATATTTAAATACTGATATTCTCATCAGCCAAACTGGGACAATACTCATCGGCACTTACCGTACTTACGTCAAGTTGAAAGACCGATTAAATGTTTGACTAGCCTTAATTACCTGGTAAATAAATGAGCGAGCTCGTGGTGTGTGCGGGTTTGCGAAATATTTGACCAGCCACGAACGAGGGGTGTTTGTCCAGAGGTAATGGCTTGTACTTAACTATCGATACGAGTACATTATAGGTACCAGGGATGTTACTGCTATAGCAAAAAAAGGTAGATTCAAATATCGTGCACCTAAAGTAGGAGATACCATGAAACGATATTCCAAAGACAAAGTAGTGTCAAAATTTTAGATGTTTTCTCATATTTTAGAAATAAAATAATAAATATTAACTTTTATTAATTAACTAGAAATATGTGTACGAAAATAAAAATCTATTTAAGTAACCGTTAGTTGGCACTGTATTTATACTACTTAATATAAAAAAAACTTAGTTGATCATTATTATTCGTCTTCTTTGTAACGCCGACAAGCTATGACAACAATTTAGTTCTACAGACTTATTCTTGTAAACATACCTATATTTAGGTACATTTTCATGTATTTACTATCTGAAACGTACTCCCAGCGTCATCAAGATAATCCCAGCACGTTTGCCAGTAATCAATAATAATTGTTATAATGTAATGATCACCAATGGTGGCCGGATTGAGATGGAGTGGCTGCCATTCTGCCATTTCAATTACGTTTTTTGTCGGCCGCAATTTCCGCGAGTAACTCTGTCCTTTGCTAGCTAGAGTGTGATATGAGGACTAGCAGGGATATGACTCTAAGCAAATTATTTTGTAACGTTGGAAAGAGTTTTCAATACAGTTTAAATATGTGTAAATGCGTGTTTTTGTTCTCAAAACTGAAAAATTTGCTTTAAATAGCACATGGAAAAGTTTAATTTGAAAAATGTATTGACCTGAGATCGCGACGAAAGCGCAACCTATATTCCTTGAGAAAAGTTATTCAGTTTCATGTCATGAGTAAGCTAAGCAGTTTGTCAATTTTAAAACTAAAGAAGTTACCACTAGGAAATATACTTACTTCCTAATTTGGTATATACTAATAGATGAAATAGCATAATTCCACAGTGTTCCAACGTCGCTAGAGCGGGGTGAATGGCCTCTCTTGTCCTCTGCGGGTTGTAACTCTTGAGGCCTCTCGCTAGAGTCCCCGCGACAAGCTTTGGGCCTTTTCTGCGAGTATATTACCAGCAAACGTATTGCAATAGATTTTGATTTGAAGGTAATAGAAATGGTAAAGAAAATTGACTTATTATTACTACTAGAACAATGACAGCGCACTACACCATGAAATAAAATGTTGACGTCATATTTACAAGTTTAATACTTATAAGATCTTCGAACGACATTATTTTGAGATTAGATAATGTGCTCATCTTTGATTTAGACGAGCTTTTTTAGTACCAGCACAGATAATGAAGTGGATTTAGATTTGAAGATGAGGAAAATTGTACATTTATTAAGACTACTATGACAGCAGTAGTACCATAAAATAAAATTATGACGTCATAATTATCTAGAAATGTAATATAAGATCTTCGAACGACATATTTTTCAATTAGGTGTTTTGTGCTCATCTTTGATTTACACTTGATGAACCTTTGTTATCATTTCAAGCGTAATACTGGACGTATTGACTAGTCGAATGGATATTCTAGTTAGACCTGGATAATGTCATTTTTTTTTAACTTAATTGTCGTTATAAATTAAAAAAGTCAGGTCCGTCTAGAATTACAAAATTGCATGTCGCTGCGGAATGCCTAAATTATATAGAGAATGGGGCTTAGGTATCTAAATAATTATTAATGAGGCATTATCATAGTTAGACGAGTTTTTGGGGCAAAGAACTCATAAAATGAGTCGCTAAACAGGTGATTTCGATGCGACATCTAAGTAATGTGATATTTTTGGAAGTGGGCGAATGTCATTTTGTATGAAAAGTAAAGTAAATTATGGAAGTACCTATACATGAATATATACCTACTTAGTTAATATGCTATTGTTGGAAGTTATTGATCTTCTGACCAGTTTGGAAAATCATTCCCAAAATGTCTTACTCCTGAGTTAAGACCAATATTTATGGATCTACATTTCTTTAAGATGTAGGAGAGCATCGTCAAATAACAAAGTATGTAGAAGCATAGAAATTGCTTCTCATCTCGACCTACTGTCAGATTATTCACCTTGTGATGGACACTCGATAGTCAATACTTAAATTTATTTAAACCTACGGAAATATTGCTATTTTCGGCCTTCGTGTTTGTAATTCAACATGGCTGGCCCGTCCTAAATCATACATTCAACAATGTCAACATACATTTAAATTTGAAGTATTATTTATAAAGATTGCGTGCCACTCTTTGTTGCCACTTTAATTTGCAACTTGCGAAAGTTCAGTAAGCAAGAAAATAAATGTTTACTACCGCATAAAGGCATAACGTCAATTCTAAGAATTATTGTAAACATTAAAATAAATAAACAAATAATAAATAACGATAAATCTCAAAAATATAAAACAATGTCGTTATGTTTTTACATTACCCTTCTCGTAGCTCAAGGTTTGTTATTGTCATGTAGATACTAAGGCCTGTTTAGCCACAATTCGCGGGTTTTTCTGACCAGTCCACTGCGCCTCAGGGCCGACCCAGATTCAGAGGAGTATTGACCCCAGAACAACCAGCGATGAATTTCGTATCGCTCACCGGGTCTGTGGCGTCATTGGTCAACTATGCTGTTTTGGGGAAAGGATAATCTGACAGAAAAGTATTTTTTACTTATATTTAAGTAGGTATCTACATGGATACTTTTTGACCAACAAGATTTCCGCCTCACGATATTACTCACTTACCAAGTACAAAATCTATGAAAAATTTAGGCTTACCTAAACTTGCAGCTTCATAAGTTTCCTTCTAAGGTTTCTTTGACAGTGGGTGGTCAAAAGTTAAGAAAGGGGAACACTAAAATAAACTATAATTTATTTTTTACACCTCTGAACTTATGCTGTGCTTAATCTGCATTAACGATCAATATTTTTTTAAAGCTTATTCTTTGCTAAATATTTAAAAAAAAACAACAAATTGTAGTATTTACCTCACGTTTCGTTTCTTCCATAATTAATATTTTTTAAAGAGTCGTGGTTTGCTATTGAAGGACCATAAATTTTCTAGGAAAAGGACAACAAAGTTTCAAACAACTAAGTACATATATTATGCAAGGTTAAAAATATTACTAAATTGTACATTACTTATTTCCATAATAATGTGTCCGAATGCAGGCTTTTGGTTGAACTTGCTCCAGCGTTGACTGTTTCGGTCACCATTATCCTTGAATATAGTCCAGACCTCGTCCCCAAAAAAAAATACCAATATTGTAAAGTTCATTTTTCTGGACCCATTAAACAGCTAGTCATTATTTACCTTTTCTTACTGTGCATTCATTTTTTGCCCTATATCGTGAAGAGTACAGCTTATCTAAGGCAGCTCAGTTCAAACATCTCGATAGTAGTAAGTCACGCGTTCTACACCTAGGTTTGTTAGCAACTTGTGTCGTGACGCGAGCCTCGCCATCACCCAAGACTTTGCCTTCTCATTAGAGTGTTTCACTTCCACGCTAGGTGTGACTGTGTTATGTTTGACACTACTTCAGTGCATGTTGCTTACCATGATTTAAAATGAAGATAGACGTATTACATTATTATGAAAAGTTTTGAAAAGTCATGTCTCTTAAGACACAAATATTTTACTAACTTATGTTAACTTGTCTAACTGTACTTTACATTTTAATGACTGGGCAACAAGGCGACGAGCAAAGCAACAACATTTATGATATTTTTATTTAGTAGCGTAGCGTCTCAATATTTATTAGATAAAGTTATCAGACTCATAAAATGAAAGAATAATGTTATGAAATAATTTATCCAAATTATCATCATTATGATTGTGTGATGAAAAGTGTTTTCAGTTAAGTAAGCAAGATAACTTAAGTTAAAGTAAAGGTGAATTATGTTATAAAAAGTTATTGGCAGTATTAAATTTAACATTTCTGAATGGCATCTCTACATCGACCGGTAATTTACGTGTTCTTCAACGATACGTTGGATGTAGCAAGATTGTTTAAAAATATTTAAAATTGTTATAAATTAACCTGAAATCACAGTAAAGGGCAGATATGATGGGTACTTTTTTTAGTATTACTTAGATCTCGAACTAAATTGAATCTAAATTCAATCCAACGAGTAGGTACGCCTGAGTTTTCCTGCTTCAAATTAGCGAGGTAGAAATAATATAATTATAGATTTGAAGCCTCTACGTACTACTATACAAAGTAGAAACTATCTATTAACTCTATTGAATTAACCTAAGGTTATTTATAACAGTTTTTCTCGACGACAGCTTAATCTATTTTTAGCTTTACGTAAAGCAGCTTTTGCATCAAAGTAAGTATTTCAGTGAAGTTGATGTTTTTCTTGCGGCCGGCGCTCGGAGCTTATTAAGTTAGCTTATTATGGTCAATGGTTCTTGTTGGCATTTTATAATGTACTTGCATTAAGAGCGTTCATCCGTAGAGCTATCGCCACTTTCCGAAAAATAATCATAACTCGCAAAATGCGGATCGAAAAGTTTATTTATACTTTTTTCTTTAGAAATAGTCAGGAATATTTAAATTATTCACGAAATAATAAATTGGAGGGAAAATAATACCATGCAGTTACTATATATTGAAATTATGGCTTGCTGTCGGGGTGTTTACTTTTTGCTTATGAATTTATTATTTTAAATAATCTTGGAACTTTTCCTTGGAAAATGAAAATTAGCGCAAGTGTGCGGCTGAAGGCTGTTAACAATGTCGTGTGACTAGTGGCCACTGTCGGCGCGGGCGCAGGCACGGGACAAGCAGGATGCGAACCGGTCCCTCCCAGCCGGAAAGCAGCTTAGTTGCTGTAAAAACGCACCAGTGTATCTACACCCTGTGTTGTTGCGTCTCAAAATTGTTGTGGCCCCTGAAAAAAATCTCTCTCTTTTTTGTTATTTTTACAATATTTTTAAGTCTGCTCAAAAGAGAATTATTGGTGTACTAAACATTGCATCCGGTATATCTATGCAAAATAAAAGTTAAAAATTATGACCCTAATTTGATGTCATACAAAGTGTGTATCATATTTCTTTGAATCCCATTTAATGAAGAATTTAATATAAAAATTTAATTAAAGATATTCAAACCGTATGGAATGCTTTCTTCATCACAACACAACCGAACACGTAATATACTCATGTCATGGCTACAAATTTATAGCTTCATACAAGATGTATGGCCCTTATTACAGTGTTCGAAGCTATTAAGCAGAGGAGTTTATTGCAGGACGTCCTTTATAAATAACATGGTTTTGCAAACAAAGTTGCGAAAATAGCAAAGTTGGAGTAAAGAAGAAAATTACGGAAATGACGAAAGCATCGTAAAATTTTAAGGAATCAAATAAATAGTAACGCATTGTGTGAGAGAGATTTAAACTTACGACCGTGGTGACACCTTTTTTGAATTATACAGTTTTCCTGTCTGCTAAAACATGAAAAGGAGAGTGAACGTAGAAGATGCGGCTCAAGCATTCTCGGAGAGCAAGCTTATAATTTGGTAGATTCACGATAAAAACATTGAAATTTGAACATGAAAATTCACCTATCTATGATATTGAATATAGCTGTAATAGTAATATAATGATAGACATTGTGCACTCGCGAGTGCGGACGACGGCGCAGGCGCGGGCGCTGCGATGATCAAATAATATGCCATTGCGCGGCATTACACAAGCTTGGTAATTTCACGACGCAAATTGCGGTCGGAGTCGCTTGCTTACTTCCATGGCAAAGATTAAGCATTGCATTTTCTTTGCAGAAGTGACAATTTTATTTTCCTAAGATTCTATGTAGAGACCATCTAGGTATCTTTCATGAAGAAAAATGAAGAGTTTACTGTTATACTACTTACCTTCTGCTGTAAGTTTTGTTTCGTTTATCTTTAATGTACTTTTATTTCAACCTAGTAATGTTTCTCATGAAGCGTGCCACCAACCCGGATTGACGGTCACGACCGGTCTGTCAAGAGTGAACCGACGAAGAAGAAGAAACAGGCTCGAGTGAAGCGCACCGATGCACAGTCATAATTGTATCCCTCAGAGGCTCGAGCAGTTTAGGTATAATTCTTCATCATCGTCACCTACCTTTTTCTTTGCTTTCATAAGGCGGCCAGAACTGGGAGAGGGGTGAAGTGGGGGGAGGTGCGCGGGAGTGGAGCGCACCGCTGCACAGTCACGGTCAAGGTCTGTATTAGCGATGGAAATGCCTGATTATGCGCAATGCGCGTCGCTCCCATCACCTTACGGTTATATATTTGTTTAGGTATTGCATAATGATGAAGTATAGTCGTGTCACCTTAGGTACAGTTTGACATTCAAATTTGATCTTCTAAGCAGCTAGCGGTCACATTGGAATCACGAGTTGATCGGAATGAATATGCTGGTTAGACTGGGTGTGATAAGAATATAAAATGCTGCTGCTTTATTTCAGCATATTTACCTACCTGCTGTAAAATTCAAGATCAGAAAGTTTTGATATTTTGCGACATGCTGATAACTCTGCACTAAAAACCTTGTTAATGTGTTATTTTGATCAACAAAACGGTATCTATTGGGCCATAGATGCTCTGCCTACCCTTGAGCGAAGCCTTGAATTCGCGCAATTTTCGCATGCGCTCGAACAGAAGCACAACAATGGAAGCGTGGCGTGGGTGCGCATGAGTTGGAACTAATATGACGCTGCGTCTACCGTTACATCGGCATCACATTACATACACCAGCCACCAACACTTATAATCATTACAATGCACATACGGAGTCTTATTAAGCGTTTTTTTTAATATTTGATGGCTCCCTTACTTCAATTTCTTCTTCTGGGGTAATTCGCTTCACCGTCGACTCTATTTCTGCAAACTCTACACATGTTTGGTCATCAGCTATCGGTAAGGCTCTGTACTATACCTAAAATACTTATCTGTAACGATCATATCCCGGCAGGTGGGTTCCAGCAAATGTATTAATCACCATACTGCCTCATTAATCACAAAAAAAACATCGACTAAAAAATTATAAGTATAAGTACTGACATATCATTTTTTACTTTTTTATTCCTAAAAATACGTGTAAAACGTGCATTGGAAGGTAGGTACTCAATACAACAAGACAACCAAGAAGGTTCTAGTAGCAATTTTCAGGCACCTCACCATATAATGTGCAATAGAAAATACATGAGCTCTGAACTCAAGACAACAAATGAGCTCAAGATTCGACTATCCGTAGGCTCGCTCTACCTTTTAATCATCATCAGATAAGCTTCTTTCTGGTGTATACCAGAATATGTATGTATTGCACTGTCACCGAATTTACATAAGCACTTGCAGATCGAAAAATGCTTTGCAAATTTTGAGGCGCAAGTAAAAAAATACTGTTTATGAGTATGAGGTAAATAAATGCAAAGTGCTCAGTAAAGGAATCACGTGCGAGATATATAGGCCTCAATTCACGCCGTCCAGTTACTAATTCTAATTCTTAGTAGCGCTGTCACTTTCTTAATTTTGACATAAGAACAGGATAGCAAACAAATACGTGAGTTTGACATTTCTTATCTGACATAAGACTGCTTAAATTAATTAAAATTAGTGAGCACGCTCTATGGTCATTCCTTATTTAAAGCGCCGTACGTCAAATTAAGAATGTCAAAGTCACGTGTTTGTTTGCTATCCTGTTCTTATGTCAAATTTAAGAAAGTGACAGCGCTATTAAGAATTAGAATTAGTAATAGTGCGTCCTGAATTAACACCATTGCCTCACTACAAATATCGGACACACGGTAGCTAGAAGCCTCGTTGGTGGAGATAATTCCACTGTAGAATGTTCCTAAGTAATTGCATGTGTTCGGTTCAGTGCAGATAGAGTCATACTTATGTAACTTCTGTTTTAATACGGTATTTCAAAGTTATATGTTGTGTCTAATGGAATAATAATATTAGGTTAATTATCATCGGAGACTTAGGTTCGTAAGTACATATCTCCGATAGTGTAACTGCTGCTACAATTAGGTTCATCTTCCGTTGTATCATATACGACTCGCCACCAAAATAGTAGTACACAAAAAGATAGAGCATATTAGCAAATAAAAATAAATAAAGCTTAATGTAATAAGTTCTGGATTTATTTATCCAAATAATCTAAATAAGTACTCGTCCAGACCTCGTTACGTGGAATTCATCCATCTCACCACGCCTGTCAGATGAGGCTTGAAATTTGAAATGAAGCTCATCCGACCCTCAATCGATCGGTTGGAAAAACAAACATTATGAGAAAGGTTAAATTTGACAGGTAAAGTCGTATGAATAAGCAAGACAACTTGCATAAAATGTATGATGCCATGCTGCTGTGACGTAATTGCTTTTTGTGCTGTGTTTTAAATCAAGGGCTACCCAAGGTGACATCTCAGACACTAAGGGGAAAAAAATCTTGTATTTGAATGACATCAGCTCAAGAAACAGTTATCAGAGCTCTGACTTCAACTGTTAATTTCATAGCTCATGGGGTTCCACCACAAAGGTCTAAAAAGTTTTTGCAGAATATAGGTATAGGTAATTTAATAAGTTCGTTCATCATTAAAAGAAACAGTATCATGATCTGCCCGTGTTAGTGTCCGTGTACTGCTGACCATAGGCCTAGCTCCCTCAAAACGCGCTACTGATCCTGGTCTTTGTCATTCTGCATCCAGTTCCTTCCACCCACCAATTTGTAGATATATCTCATCATCTTCCTAACCTTTTTCCCATATTTCACGGGGTCGGCTACCTAATCTAGGGGATAGAAAATAATTTAAATTAAGTATTTATTTTATATACCACCTACTTCAAACTGTTGTATTGTAGTAAGTATAATAACCAATAGCTTTATAGCCCTATAGGTACATGTCCAGAAAATTGCGCATGCGCAGCTTGTCGAAATTGGGCACATAATCTTTGGTAAAAGTACCGCGGTATCTTTAAAAAGAGCCGCGACTCAAACCAGTTACCAGTACAGTCGTTAAGATGTAATCCTTCCTTAAAAAATAAGCTTTGTTTATACAGTATCACGATGACATACGGCCGGTGCCCTCATTGTGGGCTGTATAAAGACTTGTTCGGACAAGAGGCGTGATTTGTCAGCAATCCATCAGGTTTTTGCCGCCTTTCAAGAGAATCCGCGTAGGAGTTACAACAAAGCATTTCGCATAAAGGCTAACCTTGAATCTGACGCAGTTTTGTGCCACATATAAGGAGGCTTTGTCCATTAAGAGAAGTACCACGATTATGATATACAAAAGCTAAGTAAATAATGTACATAATGTACGTACGTAATGTACACACGTAATCATAAAGTAAACCTTGCTATTACTGACGACAGAAAGATAATCATGTTGTGATTACTAAATTTAGATTAAGTACGCAAAAAAATATATCCTATTAAGTGTTATTTACCTACTTTTTGAAAAGTACGAGTTTATACAACCTCCTTATTAAAGCACCTAGCCAAATGATCCGGTAAATTCCTGATGCAAATCCGCTACAATGTACCAGCACGCCGCAAGCAGGTTGATTGCCTGTCCAAACGCTATCTGAATTTATATTGATGGTTTCAAAAGCCATAAACTTTTCCACCAGTACTTGTTAGTAATCTAGCGGACAACGCCTCCTACTTGCTAATGAGCCTTCTGGAATAATTATATCGGTAGGAGCAATTCACTAGCAAATATTTCTTGTACGTGAAAAACAAAAAAATATTTTTATAAAAAAATAATACAAATATCTAACCAACTTGATGAAATTGCAACATTAATAGTGCTGCTGAAGCGTTTCCGGATTTGTAATAAATGTTTTTTACCTAAACAGCGTAGGTACTTATTTTGTCCCGTTGGCTTGTGAATGATAGAGCCTCCTTGGCCGCCGTAAAGGTTATCCGTGCTTCTAGATACTTCTAAAGTTTTAATGGACTAGAACTAGAATAATGTGCGTAACTAAAGAGCAGTAAGAGTAACCCATATCAAATAAAAAATAAAAAACTTTTTATAGAATTAGAAATAGGTTTATTCCATCCATTCCCGGTAGAGCTTTTAATTTATATTTTAGCTATCAAGCACTTCTTATATTAGCTACGCAAACACGGGGCAGGTTGAAGGAGATGAATTACAGAAGATACATGTATTAGCTAATGACTGCAATCCGTAACATACACCGTTTTATACTATCAGTATAAGGAATAAATAAGTATGCAATCAAATCAAACGGATTAAGATGCTGCTATGTTAATGCTGATGCAATTCCAGGAAAGGAACCTGTGCAGTATAAATAATTTGTAGATAGTGATTCTTTGAGTAAATTCAGAAGAATTTATTTAGAAAAATTAATTTGAACAATTTACGATTTTAATTAATGACTCAAATGACCGATACAATTGGTTTATATAAACTTAATATGAAAGAAAGAAATAATAAAATCGCCTCGGGTAGGATTTTAACCTGCGACCTTCGAAATGCCGTTCCGTCGCTCTGCCAATTGAGCCACCATTGGTTTAATTATTGAATCAAGTCTAGACCATTGGTTACCGAGATAGAGTCGATAGACCCGAACTCACTCTTAGCCTTGAAAATCATGCATATGCTATATTCTTTTTAGAACCTAAACAATACTATCACTATCACCGACAGGTACCAGCAACTCTTATCTCAGATTCGAAGAGTAGCCTTGTCGGCAACGGTAAGTATCGTAAAGAAAACGGTTTGTGTGGTGTAACGCAGCGCCAACACCGTGCTAGGCCAAGGCCGAGTGACATAACGCGTTATGTGTCGCGCCGTTACTGACAGAACACCGCTATACGCCGGCAAGCTAAACACCCACACTATCAACACACACGCGTCACTTTTATCACGGTTACATCGCTCTGCTACACTGCGTAGTCTTCAAGAAATGTTTGAGTAAACCCGCAATGAACGCAAAAGTAGTTTGTAGAGTTGCGAAGTTTTTAGCAGAATCGTGAGTTTGGTGATGTTGCTTTCTTTGATGCGGAAATAATTATATCGCGAGAAAATTGCAACGCATCAATGTGTAGCGATGCCGGTGATGGAAAAACACTTGTTCGCATGTAACTGTACAGCTCATTATGACTTCTTTTGTCATAGTTGTTATTACATCGGCATTCATGTGAAGTAAACAGAGTGTTTATCATTGTGTTGGGTATGGTCAGTAATCAAAATTGTCTTTAGGTTTATTGCAATGCGAATTCTCAACAAATTCAGAATCACTGGAAAATTAATTTCACATTTGAATTTATTTAGAAACTTTTTTACGGTATACGGTAAATTCATTATTTTATTTAACTCATTTATTTCATTTTTTTAATAAGCTCTACCAACGAATAAAAAAACTTTGGTTAGTTTATCCAGCGACCCTTCCGACCCCTTCGGCATCTTTATATCCTTAAATCATGTAAACGTAAAATCGGACTCACATCCAATCCAACCCTTATACATAAAGAACTTCATCCCAGTCCACAACTTCACAAGTCATGTTGGTTGTCGTGTCATGTCGCGTCGCGTCGCACGTCGGGTGCCATCGGGTGCCATCGGGTTAGCAACGGGACCGCCAATCAGAGATTACGTGGAAACGGCGCGATGCCTCATTCGAAAATAGAACTACGTGCGTGCGCGGAATACGGACACTGATTGCAGCCTGATATGGCTGGTGCTACTACTTTGAGCACTTTGCCTTTAAGTTAGAAAAAGTCTGAGTGTCAAACTAGCTGAACCAATTCAGTAAACCAATTTAGATTTTTGCACATATAGCTGCTTGAAAGGAGGTAGGTATATCCTCACCATGTCCTCACCAATAGCATTTTATTCGCGAGCAACCCGCGCGCGCATAGATCATCTATGTAATAAAATAGAATAAAATATAAGCATATGACGTCTATAGACAAATTAGACAAGAAATAGGATAAAAAACTTGTCATATTTCTTTTATAATTAGCGCATAGCGCTTAAAATAAAACTAAATTAATTTTATGTTATGAGTTATAAGCATAAATTAATTTGCGTTTACTCCATCCATACAAAAGACATCAACGGGAGCGTACTGCAGGAGCGCTGGACAGAAAAACGTAATGTTCAAATTGTTGTTATAAAAGAAGGGGTTTTAGTACCAAATAGGTAGGTGCATATGCATTTTGTGATACTTAGAGATTGCGTTGTTATAAAGATTGAGTACGGAACTACTAAATTATTGCAATATAAAATAAACAAATGTGATTCTCATAATATTAGGTCCTTACATATGAATTGCCGATACTCATTACAGTCAACTATAGAAGAAAGAAAGGCAATTTGATATGTAAGGACCCCTATTGAGTTATTGCTTATATTTTTTGTGAATATTTAATGGTAATTTGAGAGCATTAAACTGTCAGACAGATTATCTTTAATAATAAAACGTATCTCAACTCTATTAATCATACCATAAACATGACCTTAGTTTAATACCGGGTACTTACTAATGTGTGGGTTGCATGAGTAATGTATAAATTGATACTTGAAACAACACTCTATTACCATACTACGGTATTCATGGCTTCCTATACGTGAATAACTATAAACACAATAGGAGAAAAACAGCAATGAATAGAAAAGTTTTCGTTTTACCTTCAGATCGTTCAAGCCTATACTTAATTTGGAGCTAGTCGAAGGTCCCATACAATTACTCCTAAGACCTTGCATGATATTTGGTGCAATGAAACAGATGTTTTGTGACCTCACATAGTACCTTAAAAAGTACACTGCGAATTAAATAGAAACTCGATAGGGAATAATACCTTCTATACTCATCATCATTATCTTCCTAGCCCTTTTCCCGTATTTCCCGGGGTCGGCTACCTAATCTAAGTAATCGAACGAGGATACTGGTTTTTACACATAGTGACTGCCATCTGACCTCCGTAACCCAGAAGGGAAACCAGACCCAATCCTAGATTAGGTTACACAAGAGAGGTTAGAACAAGAGGAACAGATTAATATTTGTCTGAAAATCTAAAGAATTTTGAATCAAAGATTGGACTAATTGAATTTCAGAAACAGGTAATACCAATATCACAGTAATTGTATGTGATTAATTACAAGAATCTAAACAAAGACAGTTTGTCCTGTCTATTCTTAGCATCTAACAGTTGCTGGTTTTCCTGGTATCATCAAGTGCAACCTGTTTTACTGCATGTACAGTAAAGGACCATAATATTGCACATCTGCCTTTGCTTTTGAAGAGTACCTTTGTCGCACTTGTACAATCACTGGCTAACGTCACTGTCTCTTTCAAAGTGTCGATGTGAAACATTGACCTCCCCTTACTGTACTAGACTAAGACGCAGGGTGCCTCAGCCTGATAGCTCAAGATGGAGGCGATAGTGTTGTGCCTGCTACACGAAGCTATTACTTTACTAGCTTTATTAGCTTGTTCCAGCTTCACAGTTAAGCTGCAACTGTTGGTTGTTGTTGTCTCGTCAGAAGATTTGTATGTATTTCTCAGCTAGTGGCATATATTTTAGATCTTTGGTTAGTACCATCCATCTCATTCATCCACCATCATACGTAATAGTCAAATTAGTCATTTTATCATCTATGCTCGAAAATTGGACTCAGATAAGCGCCAAATGTATGCGAAAGTGTTTTTTTTTTTTTCGATCTAATGACAGCACTGAAAATACCTTGAAAATGTGGATGAGAAAATTTAACAATCCATATTATGGCGTACAAAATAAATAATGTAGCCAGTTAGCCTGATATTGAGCTACATCCATACATGCATGCATATTGTAATTCGACTGAGTAGGTACCTCCTATCACTGAATATGAATTTATAACGCGAATTAGGAATGAAGGCCCTTTATGTGGAACGAAACGCGTGCGTGACGACGAGAACGGACCAAAACGACTTGGTTGTTAAGAACTCGTTAACGCAATGTACTGGTTTATGGTTCCCAAAAAAAAACATAACCACTAAAATTGCATGACTAAGGATCATACTGATTGTACGAGGAAACTTTAGTTAACGTGCCTTACAAGAGCAAGAATAAGACCTGTTTTGTCACGTAGTCGTATTATAGGTAGTTCATCTGCATATACCAAGAACACAAGAGTACATTTTATGACTATCAAGTTCTCCAAGACACTATTGTCCTTCTCGATTCAGTCACGAGTGAGTTGAATCGATATTTGGCGCCAAGTACAGTTAGTTATCGATTCGGCATTGTCTCGGCATTTGAAGGCACCACGACGCGGCGCGTGCGTCGAATACATCGAGCTGCTCGTGAGAATCGATGAAGTAATGCGTGCAAATCAGTATGTGATGGCTAACTTAGATTGAGTTGAATGCCGGACACGCGACTTGTAAAAATTCCATCATATTTTATGCCGGGACGAGGGAGGTGCGTGACAAAACTTTCGATTTAAAAAACAAAACTGCCATAACCTAGCAGCAAATGTTTCCGGGATAATATAAGCTGGAACTGTTTAATGCGAGACCCATATTTTGGTAAGCATATCTTCCGCATCATCACTTCTCACCACAAAAAAAAAATACCTATTTGGTACCACAAAATCCGCTCCGTACTCGCATCGTCTTCTCAAAAGTTTCCCGATCTAGTTGAAACTGCATTTATGCTCCGATTAGACGCAGCTGTTCAAAATTTACATCGGCCTAAATAGCTAGAGGAGAATAAATGAATTGGACATGTGCAGACCACCAGCTCGAAGGTCTCCAGCACACGTGGCAGCGCACGGGATGCGCGCGTCTCCCAACGTGAGGCTGCAAGGTGGTGTGCCCATTCCTGTGCTCGCATAGGTGAAGGGTGCCACGTGACGCAACTGCATAACTAAGGCTTGTATTTATAAAGCGATCTCAAGATTGAGAGCAATATTGAGTGCGGATTTGACAGGTCATTTTGTACTGGATTGACATTTCTGATACGAAATCAAACTTGCTGTCACTCTTGAGAGCTGATTATAAATACGGGCCTAAGACATTTGCTAGTTCAATCACTAGATGGAGCACTTCCATTTTTTCAATGAGCACTTCACTTCATGGCGCGTAGAATTTTTGAAGAGTATTTCACAATTGGGATCCTCAAAGAATTTATCATTTCTGAATTTTTGGAATCAAAATTTCTGACTGACTGAAAAGAAGAAACTTCTAGGTTCAAGAAAAAAATTCATTATCCTCTTTTACTAGTTTCACAAAATCTCTCTTTTATTACAATCCATTATACAATTTTATTGGATGTAAGTCAGCATCACATCCAGGATAAAAGTTACTCTATGGAATGGATGGTTCTAGAAACAAACATACTGACCTTCAACCTGGTGCATGTCCAGCTCCTCTGAATAAACCATCGTGTTCGAGTAAAAATACAATTATTCATGTTATTTTCTTGTAATGTTTAACATATATATTTACTCCAATGCCCTTCGACTTAAATTATGCTTTAATTTTTAGGTTATGTATAAAAGTAGCCTTTTATTTACTGTTTAACTTACAGCAGATACAAGTCCATATTTCTTTAAACTAATGCGTGAATGGCTATGTAGATTAGGTATGTAGTAATCTATTTACTTACAATTTATTTAGCTCGCAATGCTAACAGACAACGATTGTATTGCAAAGTATTCATGCTAGATTAAGAAATGACACATTTGAGTGGCTATTTTTACAACTCTACATTTCCCCAAACGTAGGAATGGACGTCCTTTAAACCTATTTCTGGTAACACTTTGACGTCTTATTGTCTTTAAATAATTGAAACACCAGGAATTCCAGCGAGAAATTTCGAACCGGCCATAATATTGTTGATATTGAACGGAAGGCCCTTTCGGTTTCGACGTATTGTATTTTGGGTCCGTTTTTCAAAAAGATACAAAAACAAAAGGAACGCTTTCGCTTTAACTCCACTTTTACTGGTCGATAATTTATTACCAAGTTCTGTTACATCTATGCACAATGGAGATGTATTATGTTTACCCAACGGGAACGGGAACATACAAATAGCCCAACGTTTAACAATAGACCCAACATTATATTTCAACGTTTCAAGAGAAACTGGGTCGTTAATAATCTGCATTGAAATATTTGATTCTGACAGAATCCATGATGAACTTCACCAGGATATCCCCCCATACTAAGAAGTAAGTAGGTAATGTAAATTGATACTTGATAGTTATGTAGATGCATTTTACTTATTTACAATTGTGTGTAACTAAAATGTAACGTTCTTTACCACAATAATAAGAATCGTCGAAAGATTTCCTCGGAATTTTTAAACACAAGCGAAGTTTTAGCACTTATATGTCATTCAATAGTTACTACTCAATCAGATGTACATTATATGATTCAAAACCAAAACAAAATATTATTTTTTGATTAAAATTGAACTAGAGGAAAAGAGTCTTTGGTGAACGAAGTCTAGGAGAAGTAGCAGTAAATATTACAAACATTACAAGTTTAATAAAAGAATAACAATTAATATTGACCGTTAGGTATTTAATGGTGTTTAGACATTAATATGTGTATTTAAATCAAAGCCGCTCTACATTATTTATTCAAAACCTAATATAAAAATACATAATTGAATAATAACCACTTCCTCAATAATTGAATACGAACTTAACTACCTTCAATACTTAATTGTTGAGAAAAAAAAGTGTATCAGGTAGGAACTACAAGTGCAATATTCTGGCATCCAAAGAACAATTAATTGCATAATTATTTTCTTAATTGCCGCACTTAATTCCTAGAGAACAGGTTGAATTCTCACGTCTATTTGAAGACAACATTCTTCGCACAGTGGCCACAATTCGGCGTGAACACGATTTAACTAAAATAAAACCATACCCAACATTTTCTATCTTACAGAAACGAATGGCAGTAGAGTATGTGCGAAAAGAGAAAAGTCATAGAATTTGAAGGCGCACATTTGTATTAATTAACCCTTGGTTACATACACCCCCAAAATTTTATGTAGAAGGTTAAGGTTAAAGAACTAGCAAGAGAACTAGGCATAAAGAATATTTTTAATTAAATACAAATGTGCGCCCTCAAATTCTAGGACTGTTCTCTTTCCGCACTGGGTCCAAAATCCTTTGAAATTTTTGAACCAATTCTATGTGACAGGATTATAATTAGTCCGTCTATTAAACTGCCATCCTTTTCTGTTCGCTCAAAACGGAAAATGACAGATAAGGTTTTATTTAATTTTTGTGTTTGTTTTCGAATCGGCACCAGTGAGAATGAACGAGGCTTGAGAGGCCCACGGTAGACCAGAAAGGGAATTATTTCCGATGTAAACTCGCTTTTACCCTCTCGCTCGTGCATACCGAACATGAGGTAAGCTAGAGAAGGAAAGGTCATCTCATTCCGGCCGCGCGTAAGTTGGCCAAAGTGAAATGACCGCTGTTGACCATTTTGGAGTTGCGTCACTTCTTAGCTTCAAACTTGAACACGATGAAGAATAGGTACTTACCGTACCTACATATTTTATTTATCTTTCTTCTCTTTATTATACAAAATGATGGAAGAAGGATGGGGAGGCCTTTGCCCAGCAGTGGAACAACATAGGCTGATAATAATAAATGCTAATCCTTTGATTGAACTTCTTTTAATCATGAACTTTTTAGTTTCGCTTGCAAAAATTCCGAACGAGACAGGTATAATAAATTTGACGTGCAAATGAGTTTCATAGATCGGAATAAAGCTACATAATATATGTTAATAAAAGAAATTGAGGGAAACCATGAGTTTACCTATAACCACACCTAACACTCCAGCCAGTTTATTTAAGTTGACATACTTATTTTTTAAACGTAACAGGAAATACCTATTTGAGTTTTTGATGTCAGAGCTACAAAGAACCCAAAAAGCATGATGATCATGTAGTTTGCACATGCCATTAGTTATTTGAATGAAAATAACGAGAATTCAGACGCGTTCTATATTCAAAACCGTGTTTTTGCGTTCGCGTCCAAGTTCAACAGCCACGGCTGCGACCGCCGCTCTAAACGAGTATAAGGCCTTAATTCACATAACCTACAGTCACCTTAAATCATCGAACTTCCATATCCAATGCAGCTTTCAAAGGAAATTCCTAAGTGAACTCTTATTCAAGTCCAGCAATCTACGGGCAACCAAACTTGTTGACAGACAGTTGAATAGAGAAATATTTAACAGAATCACTCGCCTGGAAGGATGAAGCCGACCTACTTGCAGTTCTCTGACCTCCGTCGCAGCCTAACACAGCATTATCTGTCTCGTTTCCCCTCTGGCATGTCTATGTGACTGTCTCTTTTACTCCCGGAATATTTTCGCGAGCCTGTGGAAAATGGCGCAGAAGTGCGAACGCATGTTCATGATCAAATGACGAGGTTTTTGAAGGTTATAATTACAGTTATATTAATTTTATTTTGACTGTTGATTGATGGTTATTAAAATAAGAAATATTGATCTGTGAAGTAACAAGATAGGAGTTTTAAAATAATGGTGTATGAATATTTTTAGTACATGCTCATAGAACAAAGGCAGTAACAACTAGTCATGTCAGTCATAGCAGTAGTCAAATAAATTCAAAACAGAGTAGGTTAGGTACCTTGGATGAATTAGACTTTTAGTATTGATGAACGACCCGAATAAATTGGGAAGAGAGTCAGGCAAAAAAAAATAAGAAGCGGAATTAATAAAATAAAGAAATCCGGGTTCAATTTATGGTCGCGCAGATATTAAAAATTTTGCGCTCATTTTGGTTATTTTTCCTGTATCTTTTTCCTGTTTGTTTACGGCACCATGAAAAAGAGTTTTATAGCGGGATCCAAGAGTTTAATAAATTAATTCTGTAGGTACATAACTTATACCTACAATAGACACAAAGTCAGCAATAACACACGATGTCTCATATTAACAAATTGACTAATAAATCGGTTAGACATTGACTCCCACAACAGTTATTCAAAATCAAGTGATTCGTTATGACGACATCTAGCTGGCAATATGTAGCTTAAGGTTATTGAACTCAAATGGGCGAGAAATAAAAATCGCCGGAAAATTGAACGATTATATCCATTTGATATAGTCGAAACGAGATTTTTTACAGCGGAGGCGCAAACCATCTTCACCACATAACTGCTATAACATTTACGCAACAAAGAGCCGTTGGTCAAAAAAGGACGTGGAGAGTCGCGTCATGTCGTGCTCGTGTCATAACCGCAAACTGGCCGAAGACTCAAAAGAGCATAACTTATCCATATAAAGAAGGACACGAGCGCGCTGAATTTCATTTTCTAAAACCCGATTACGCTGAAGGTGACGCAAGGCGAGGTCGGGTAACGGCGACAAGAGTCGAAATCGAAAGGCGTTCGAAATTGAAATCGAAGGGAGCGTTCCCGTTATCCTGGCGGGCTGGGCTGGCGGGCTGGGCTGGCGGGGCTGGGCTGGCTGCGAGATGGAAAGCTCCCGTTAGCCGGCAGGCCTGCAACAATGACTCACGAGCCCAGGCTCTCGCTCTAGACTTAATAACTGTAGCTGTTACATGCTGTTACGCAACGCGCGCAATACCTAACAGTTATCTAGACTACCTTGGGATCTGCTCGCAGCATTCACGCTGTTTTTGTCCTTCCTTGTTTGTTTGAAGTTCGCTGTAATCGCTGTTAATGGTTCTTGGTTATTTCCTATGAAGTTCTGATAAGTACTGATATAGCCGTGAGAAAGTACCGTGAACTTTAAAAATAATAATGTTATGTTTGTGCCACGCCACCTGAATCCACATTATTAGAATTGGGAGCAACAATTAACGTGTGCTCAAGCTGCTTTTCTCTAGTATACTGTAACTGTAAGGGTTCGCAAAATTTATCAGACGAGACTGTTAAATTAAAATTCATTTCTTAATAAGTAACAAGATATCGACCTCAAGAATAAATAGCTCTACACGAAGTAAATTTAAACTTTCACAGCTCTAAACAAAAATAAATTATTTTGCAAATAAAAGCAAACTAGGTAAAACAACAAAGGCAGCTATTATACCACGTAGTCACAGCATGACGTCACATGGACGCGATCAGATGGGTTCACGCCAGTGGCATTGAGTACCAGTGTCCCACTTAGGGCTAACGGCACTCCGGTCCTGACCAAAACAAACTCGCGAGTGAGTTTCCGCTAATTATCACGTGGGACCGCCTCCTATTATGCTTTTATTTATATAGACATGCTTGTCTAGCATGTCGGAAAATAGATACCGGACTGTTCCTAGCAATTATTTCACGTTTCACATAAAGAAAGCGGCATTATTTACAGGTAAGAGGCTACGAGTAGTTACTAGTAAAAAAAATCATTACTTATCATTACCGCGGGAAAACATATGCTCGCTCGCAGTTTAAAACCACGTCAACTTCTTATTCATGTCGTTATTCATTTACTTAAGTTAGTTTGAAGACGCCTGTAACTTACTTAAAAGCAAACTGTTCGCCTCGGTGGTAGTATAATATTAACATTAGGCTCTTCTTTAAGTCTAAATTATTACGATCCTTTGCAAAAAGTGAATACCTACCTAAACCTAAACAAGAAGAAAAAAATTACAAATTCGTAACATTCAGATGCGAAAATAATTGTTTCTCTGCACCTGGAACCATCACATTATATTCATATCATATGTCAAAACTTGAGATAATCTTCAGAAAGTATCGACTTCCTGTTTCTCAACGCAATGTAATAAGAATTATTTCTGCAAAATACCTACTTATAAATCGAGTAAAATTAAATACTTGCATAACTCTTATTCAAAACATTGTATTGATTATAATCATCAGTAGTTACGCTACGCCTCGTAGCAACGTAGCTGTTACTACGATAATCCTGATAGCGGTGCTACACAGGACTATCTATCAGGATTTTTACACTTGAGCTGAGTGAGTCTGAGAACCACCACACAAGAAAGTTCAATTTTTCTGGTTATAATGTCTCTTCATGAAAAATAATTTATGTTTAGTGTGCAAAGATACAATAGATCATACCCCTATTTTCTTACTTATTTACTTACTTCCTTCATTTAAACATTCTTTAAAAATCAGCCTTATTTTTTATTATTATTATCCTCCTCATGAACAGGCGTTAAAATGTAAAAGCGAAAATTGTTTTCTTCTGTTTGTTTTTATGTACTTACATTATTATGTGACCATGATGAGACTACTTATCTTAACCTACTAGGTAGGTAGGTATAGGTACTCATTTACTAACATTTCAAATCCGTTTTACTATCAGCGACATCTTACGAAAACCTTACGCTTCTCAAGCAGTGCCATGGCATGTTTCCGAATGAAACCAGTTTGAAGAGAGCGGCTGTGGCGATGTAGGTACAAGTTTATCAAACTAACGGTAGATGACACTACTGGTAAACATGTCTAAACGGAATCCGAGACCGAGACTTTAATTGTTAATAAAAATAAAAAACAGGATTTTCACAACAATTTTACTTTTTTAATTAGAGATAAAGAAGGGTTTTTAAGCAATATGCGATTAGATTTCTGCGAAGGGAACGTTTACTACAAATCGGTAGCAGGTAGTGATGAAAGTACTCGAGTAAGTCGTCTATTATAAGACTAGCCTCTTTTTACAAGACTCTTAAATTAAGACTGTAGCTGTTAGTTTAAAACTATCTTAGAATCAGTCGGGACGACTAAAAGGCTTAAAAAACTGCAGTCATTTACAAAAAATCTGTTGTTAGAGTAAAACGTGATTATTGTAACTTAAAACCCTCCAAGGTTCATCGAATCGCTTGAACATTTTTATAGGTACTTTTGTTGCCGGGAGACGACTTATTTATTCTCCTTGGAGGTACTAAAAGCACTATTATTTGCATTAACTCACACATGCGCCTTAAAAGACTCTCGTCTCGTCTTCCAAGACCCTGCCGGATCAGTTGTATAATTTGACAGTACCATTGATGGTACAATTTACAACAAAATGTCCCAATTGCACCATTAATGGTACATCTCGAGGCACTAGTCTTTTAAATCCTGTTTTTTACATTAAAATACTTCGACTAAGAAGGCTAGTCTTATGATTATGACAAAAAAGGTTGGGGACTAAAAGACTGAGTCAGTCGGAGGCGTCTAAAATAAGGCCATTTTTTTAGCCTTAAACAACTGAGTCTCTTTCATCACTAGTAGCAGGAAAATATCTACGATCATTATCAATATTTAATCACTATTGCACTTAGGTATTGCGTAATAAAATTTGTACTTACTAATATGTCTGTATGTAGACTGAGTATGTAGTAATATTTGCGATACATTTATTGTTTTTTCAATCATACTTAAATACATGCGAAAATTTTAATGTGTCGGTGTGAACGTCTGTACAGCTAGAATATGACCTGAAATATTATGTAGGCTACCACAGCCGCGGGTCGGAAAATTAGTATCTGTGTCATAATATAAAGTACCTACAAGCTTTAAGCACCGCAGTTTCATCCGCGGCATAAACAGTTTTCCCGTAAAAATCAAACGTTTTTTACTAAATGTGAACACAGCATTTTTATCGAGACAGAATTTTTAAATGCAGTTCAGTTGTATGAGCTGATTCGTTACAAACATATGCAGAAATAAAAATGTATCCTTTTTATACTATTAGTAGGTATTAGTACCTATAAAGAAGTATAGACATGTATAGATAATTATCGCACTGTCCACGTGGAAGAAACTTTGTTGCGCGTTACTTATATTACCTTTTCAATATACAATATGCAGACTTTAGCCGTACTAAATAGTTTACCTTGCGATCTTCTTTAAACTTGCTCTATAAACTTACGACTGCTCTTACATAAACGATACATAATACTCTCAAGCCTGACTGTTATATGTATGACTGTTGTATTTTAAGAATCATTTACAACCTATTGATGTTTAATACATATCTTTAAAAGGTAAATGACTACATTTATGACTCAGTAGGTCCCATTGGCCTCAGCGGACGATGAACACTTAAAAACACAAAAATATTCAACGATACTGATTGTTTTTATTTCAAAAAATTGGCTAATTTAAGACTTAATAATAACTATTGTAAACATAACCATCAAATTTGTTGTTATCAACAAAATGTTTAATGTTTTAGTATCCTGGTTTTATGGGCTTCAATCTCCAAATCGATCTCGCAAATCTGATAGCAAGGTGTTGTTGTTTTTCTCGAAGCTACGAACACCATTTTCGCGTTGCACGAAGGTTTCTCGTTGACGTCGTCGTACACGAAGCCTAAGGTGAACGACAACCCTGGCGGAATCCTCTTACATCTTGACAGAGACAAGTTTATATACTTGACTTGTTCTAAATCAGGGATCAGTTTGTAAAGCTTGATGTAAACCGGTTCCAGTGTGAGGTTAGAGAACTTCAAATGTTCTGTCGTAATCCCCCCGCGCCTGTATCCGATCCGAAACGGATTTGGATATGACACCAGCCGATTTTCGCATATGTAAGAAGCAGTCTTTCGCAAGGGACTGGAAAAATACTTTGAAACTTCCACGAATCTTTCTACTTCAGATTTATATAGTTCTTTATTTACTTCGTCGAGTTTTTGAGACTTTACATGATCGAAATTTTCTTCCTTGACTGTTTTTAGATCAATGTTGGAGGTGCTCATATTGTCAATCATGTGTGCCTTACTGCTGCTGCTGCTTTCCATGGGGTTAGGGGTTGTTATCGGCCGCGACTTCTTGTTCGCTGATGAAGGCCGTGATTTATTCGATTTTTGATACGAAAACATCGTAACTTCGTAAAAAAATTCTAAGAAAAAAAATATACACATAAAATTTCACTTCGACTTTTGACAAATGGCTGACAAATAGCTTGATTTTTTAACTGCATGGGCTCAAGCTCTTCGCCTTCCCTTATAATATGTAAAAACTTAAAAAAAAAAAAACACTAAAGAGGATTTACCACTACCAAGTACTTATCTATGCGTCCGATGGTTACAAGGATGTCGGCATGGTTCTGTAAAATCCTACAATCATAAATGTGGATGCCTCGCGTAGTTCGTGTTGTAAATTTGCCCTGGTCATAAGTGTAACTAAAACACAAATCCTAAAACAGTCTCATAGACTCGAAAACCTTAGGTTGCGAGCATTAGAGGAAGTTTTAAAGTACCTTGTAGTTGTAGTCAAATTTGAAACGACAACTGCCTGCGTCTGAGATACGGCAACAATTTTGGTTAAGATTTAGTTAAGTTGTGCTCTCACCGAATAGATAGCAGTACCTTCCTTCGCGACAAGGATGTACGAAAGTGCCATCGCACCGCTTACAGTACAGGTGAAGAACTTACCTAGCAGAGATGTAAATTATTTCCACATAAAGTTTCATTTACAAATTGACCTATTATTCAAAATAAATAATAGTTTATCAGATCTGTACTATTACTATTAACCTTAAGACCTACTTGTGTGTATATGTAGGTATATCCTATTTTGTAAAATAGTTGCTAAATACATTAGTAGTAGTAGTACCTAGTACCTACCTACATATCAAAATAAATTACTGTTAGATGAGTAGAGTCATCTAGCATTTAATTATTTTCTAGTATAGCTGGTCATTTGGTTACGTCATTCAAAACATAGTAAAATAGCAATTTAAAATTAATATGAATGAGCAAACTGGATTAGAAAGAACTAGAAAAGTGATGAGGTTATTCGGATTCTAGCGGTAGTTTTGTCCTTAAATTAATTAAATAGTATGAACACAGGATAATTTTATTGTTTGTTGTGTGAATTCGAGACCCTGATTGGTTCGCGGTGACAATTTTCAAATCTCATTCATACAATACATAAAGCCACACCTTTATACCTTACGGGGTAGGCAGAGCGTACAGCAACGCCTCGTAAAAGGTGGTTTCGCCATTTTAGATTGAAATGGGTATGGGGTACACGTATAACCCTCTAATATCTTAGCTTGTTTTTACTTCTTGCCCAGAAGGAGAAATAGCTTTAGCTAGAACATTTTAAACCTCATCGAGTGATAAGTGCTTAATAGTGAAATACTTTTGTTTGACAATCTTTCCAAGTGGTGATTTTCCAAGACGTCAAGTTGATATCTAGGTACCTAAATCAATAATTTTAATATTTCTGGGAAACTAGCCATTTTAATGACTCGTTTCTCTGAAATATTAATTGTTTTCATTAGTTAATGTTGTTTTCTATAAACATACACTTAGTTATGAATGTTATAATCACACGTATTTTTCCTTTCACCTTTGTCATTTGTTGTATCGAAAAAGAACCGGTATTTGGGCGGTTGGTATCCCTCTGACGTCGGTGGCCAGTGGTGGAATAGTACCGGCTTATGATTTAATACCAACACGGATAAACATTTTGTTTTTTACATTGAAAATAGCCTCTAAGTGCAAATCCAATGATAATTACCATAACTGGTTCTAATAAGATTATATTTATAGGATATTACAGTTATTATACTTAAAAGGATTCATACCGGATGTAAGGGACAGCTTCCCGCAACCCACAACCCCTATACAATCAGTTTGCGGGAAGCTGTCCTTTACACCCCGTATAAGATTTCAGTTTTACACTTTTGTTACAATATGAAAAAAATAAATTTTCTTCTCCAATAAAACAGCCATATCAATCAGACAATTTCTATGGGAGAGCAAAATTTTTTTATTCATTTCCTGAAAAAAAATCTTCAAAAGCCAGGTTCTTTTTTTATTCTTGTACTTTCTATTAAAATATAATTAACATCATCATCATCATCAGCCCAACAGTCCACTGCTGGACATGGGCCTCCCCAACATTGGGGCTTTAACATAATAATATTAAAATATAATTCTTGAAAAAGCATGTGAAATTAGATCCTCAGAAATGTTCCTTTAGATTAAAACTTGAAATTCTATCAGTTAATTTACAATTTGGTTTTAGTTTTTTACCTATATTAACAATTACCTCTAGTGAAATGACAAATCCCTAAACACATCAATCGATTACGCCTTCTCTCGGGATCCCTGGTTACGTCATTTCCCTGCGACATATACACGGCCTAAATAAATTATTCATACAAATTATTCATTATTAATTATTATTTAAAAAATAGCACCTCCGTGGAAACGTAGAAACCACAAATGCAACATCGAAAGAAATTTTTCACATCGAAAAATGTTTCAAGTTATTTCAAATTCCAACTTCACAGTGTTCCATTTACATTTTAAGCTGTTACATGATAATTCATACACAAAACATGAAACAAAACTTAAACACGATTTCATTTAAAATAAACTAATTACTAATTAAATATGTCATCAGTCATCACTGTTTGCGTTACTGTATGCAAATATTCTACTTGAACAAGTTCCTACATTCGCACATAACATATAAGACTTGAAGTCACAGGGCCGTAGCTAGGCAAGGGGCTACAAAAAGGAAACGCCGACCTTAAGAAGTGTCTTAACTATCATACTATTATTAAAATCCTCATCTTTTGCGATAGGTGTTGTACTAACAGAACAAAATCTTTTGCTATAGACTCTGGAGATGGAAATGTCTCTTCTGGAGATGTCATTATATTAATTTAGATAGGTGAAATAATCTTGGAAATAAATAATAGCAGTGCCTTTACAATCTCTCTCACTTGAAAACTTTCCTGCTTAGCGTGGTTTAAAAAAAGCCATCTGATTTATTTATAACAAAATATAATACAATAAAAATATCAATTAAATAATTGTTGAAACAGACAAACAAGAACCGGCAGGGTCAGAAAAAAGACCTTTCAAATGGCTACAAAATCGAGACTTAAGAACGATACACATAAGATGACCGATAAATTTCCAGAAATGCTTAAAAATACTTACCATTTCTAAAGATAATGAACGCCAGCGGATCAAAAACGCTGACCCCGCGTAGCGGGAAAGAGCGAGAGTACCTAAATACCTTTCTAAATCCGACTCTGTACGACTGTACTTAGCAAATGTATAGGCAAGTAGGTATCATGTATGTAATGTAATATCACACGTTTTCAATTCGTTAATCATTCCGGCTTCTTTGACCTTACTTACAGTTACTGAAAACAAAATATTTCATAATATTTATTTTCTTGTTTTTTAGGTGCATCGCTAATATTCAACTTCATAAATACCAATCGCCGAACAGCATAGTCGTCATAATTAATATTAATAGATAGATGACAATCCTGTTCTATTCTTATTCTTAGTTTTGATTCTGTTTTTTTTAAATAATACTCCGTGGATACCATTCAATTACATGACACTAGTTTGCAAATTTTTTTTTAATGTGACAAATAATATAAAATGTATGACGTATGTGTTTGACCGCTGCGCGACAGTATATTTTTGACATAGTATCAATTTAGTAATATCATAATCAAAAAGAAATGTAATATATAATGACAACTTAAAATTGTATTACTCGTCAGTTTATAAACTGTCCAATAAATGTACCATTTGTATTGTTTCGTAGAGCCAAGATTGATGTAATTTTTATCAAATTAGCAATTCATTTATCCGTAGGTGAAATGATGAGCTACTCCTATAATGAAACATGATGAAGTGCGCCAAATTATGCACCCGTGAAATTATAATAGGTATTATATGTCAAATTAATTAACCATGATTATGATATTACTAAATTGATAGGTGTTTATTATATGAAACGAAATAAACTGTCTAATAAATGTACCAATTCATTTATCCGTAGATGAAATGATTATCTAGTCCTCCTAGAGTTATTCAAAAACATTATAATAATAAAAAACTGACCATAATAAACAACTTAAACAAGTTTGCAAAATTACCAAAAACACGTTCTATAAATGGCACACAGAATTTTTAATGGTAATGTGTGTTGGATATTTGGAACATTCTAATTATATCTTCGTGACGCGTTAGGGTCACAGGCCTTAAGCGTATGAGAAGGAAAAAAATGAAAAATTAAGTGAGCCCCGCCCGCAATGTTAACTTCAATTTGATAATGTTTTTTTTCTTCTTATTAAAGCTTTTGTTTGTCCTGCAAAGTCTTATTACAGAAGGATATAAGGTTCATTTCTCGGCTTATTCATATGATTGGTAAATCCATTTCGTCCAAGTGTACTTATACATAATCTTTGGAATAATTCGGGCTTGTTAAAGATACTCATTAGATACTTCAAGTAGCGTTCATTGGAGTACCTAAAATAAAATTTTCTTTCTTTCTATCGGACAGAGATGTCTGCCTCATTGAGGAGTTACTACTTGCATATAGGTACTACTCATTTTCATAAGAAAGGTATAATATATTGCAATAATAGTACATTACGATACAAGTGCGGTGCGTTGATAGTTACAGCCGAGGCGATATTGCTAGCCCGAGCCGTAGGCGAGGGCTACAAGAAAGCAGAGGCTGTAATTATCAAACCGCACGTATGTCGTACGACGTTTTATAACATATTTGCGAGGAAATAGCTAAAAAATTAAAACAATACAGCGAAAAGAAAAAAAGCGAGGAATAATTTTTACTCGTTCACAAATTAGCGATGCGCGCGCATCCACAGGGGTACGTTCAGTCGACCCAGTTCGATATTTATACCGATCGAATCTTATACTAGTGGGACGCACTGAACGTGCACCTTAGCTGCTGTCAGATAAAACCTAACTTCCGGTGCGCCTCTGAACGGGCCGGATAAAATTTCGTCTGCCAGGTGTCTCTGAACGGGCAATATAATTTTTAAACAGGTTAAATTTCGATCGATCGAGCGTTTCTGAACGTACCCCAGATTACCTAGTATATATCGCGCAGCGCTTTTTTTTAAGGCAAACCACAAAAAACCAGCCAGTATTACTAATAAACTAAATTAATATTTTTTTTATTTTGTTACTGATAAATGGTTGTAATTTATTGTAAAAATTAATTAAATCAAAGAATTAAATGTTAATTTTATTATACTTTATCTCCCAAAGTTTATTTTATTTATAAAATGTTGACCACTTTTCTGCCATAAAAACTCTTTGCTAAGATTTAAAAAAGTACCGTTCGATAAACCGTGCGTTTTACCTAATTAAAAAAAAAACTCGTGTGTTTTACAGCACTCGTGCATTTTACATTACGATTACGCTCAAGTACGTAATAAGATACAATACAATATTGGAATTGGTGTAGTAAGAGACCCTTTACGAGCAAATGTGTTATAATAGTACATTACGATATAAGTGCGGTGGGTTGATCATTACAGCCGAGGCAATATTGCTAGCCCGAGCCGTAGGCGAGGGCTATAAGAAGGCAGAGGCTGTAATTATCAAAGCGCACGAATGTCGTACGACGTTTTATAACATATTTGCGAGGAAATAAATAGAACTAGATAAAAAAAAATTACAATAAAGCGAAAAGAAAAAGCGCGCGGAATAATTTTTACTTATTCACAAATTAGGATGCGCGCACATCAACGCTTTCTTTTTTAAGCCATAGTACAAAGAAACAAAAACCAGCCAGTATTGCTAATAAAGTAAATTAATATTTTTTTGATTTTGTTACAGATAAATGGTTGTAATTTATTGTAAAACTTAATTAAATCAAAGAATTAAATGTTTATTTTATTATTATAATGTATCTCCCAAAGATAAATTTATTTATAAAATGTTGACCACTTTTCTGCCATAAAAACTCTTTGCTAAGATTTAAAAAAGTACCGTTCGATAAACCGTGCGTTTTACCTAATTAAAAAAAAACTCGTGTTTTACAGCACTCGTGCATTTTACATTACGATTACGCACAAGTACGTAATAAGATACAATACAATATTGAAATTGGTGTAATAAGAGACCCTTTACGAGCAAATGTGTTATAAAGGAATATACATCATACCTAAGGCTATATGGTCCTTCTCGAGAATTTTCTAGATTAATTATCTACATCTGACCAAAACACGGGTTGACCGTGACCGCTGTTTTTAATACCTAGAGTCGCAAAACATTGTTTATGAATAAATTAAAATTGTTTATTGGGGTAAAGCATTCAGACGTCCGGGCGGACAGACAGACATGACGAAATGATAAGGGTTCCTAGTCGACTATGAAACGATAAAAAAAAAAATTAAGTCCCAACGTTGCTCATACAAATGAACTTCGATTACCGGATTCAGATATTATGCATATGCGTGCAAAACCTGATCGTTACTATAACTTCTTTAAGTATTGTTTATGTAATGTAATATGAGGTTGCTATTTATACGGATTTGTGCACGTTCGTTTAAAGAATTATATTTAGAAGTCCCGTTTTCGCTTTACTTAAAGAAATTATTTCTGTTTTATAAAGTAGCTGAAATCAAGGATGTATAAGGAAAAAGAAAACGTAACAAATGCACAAAGTTTAATGCATTTTCATTATGCAACAGAGAATTGTATTTACTTCGCATCAATCAAATCAAAGTTCAAGCACTCGACGGACTTAATTTGTATACTTTTTGTTTTATTTTAATTTTATTTAACTTAAACAGGTTTAGATGACTGGAACCTTCTTTAAGGCTGATTCAAAAGCTA
The DNA here is from genome assembly GCA_029255725.1 of Scrobipalpa atriplicella. Classification (NCBI taxonomy): domain Eukaryota; kingdom Metazoa; phylum Arthropoda; class Insecta; order Lepidoptera; family Gelechiidae; genus Scrobipalpa; species Scrobipalpa atriplicella. Next base: position 143,988 of record JARACY010000002.1, read on the forward strand.
AATAAAAAGTTAAAATTACCTTCTGCGTCAGTTACTGACGTCATCGCGCACCACTGGGCTAAACTTAACTGGAACTGGTATACAAACAAGCACTAACTTTGGAATATTACTAACAAACAAATGCGCAGTGATATTGATTCTTCAAATTTTTGTAAGTATGCCTTTCTGAAATTCTTCTTCGATATTATACTGAACTGACTTTATATTTATCCAGGGTAGGCTCGTACCCCTCATTGGGGACGTAATTTATGAGCTGATGATGATGATTTATGCTAAAAATTACATTATGATATGATTTGTCAAATACTTTATACCGGGCGTAAGGACAACGTACCGCAAACTGATAGATTGGTAAATGAATGGGTAATCTAGACGGAAAAGTTGGAAGCAGGTAGTTTGACTTCGGGGCTTTGTTACATGTTTTTATGTTATCTTTTATTACATACTTGTATCAGTATTTAATAAAACTGCTATGAGCAGCATGTAGGTGGTTTTATATAATAAGCAAAGTCAATGTACGGAGAACAAAAAGTCTAGGAGTACAGCAATACTGCTATTATGTATTTATAGTACATGCCAATCTGAGCATGTAGCCAAGCCGAACTCCGCGGGAGAGGGGCTGGGGGGGGGGGGGGGTGAGATTTTAGAAGGGAGTAAATATTTTTTTCGTTCTGAAACCTATCGTGTGGGGTATCAAATCAATGAGTTGATTCTAATATATCATACGGTTACATAACAGCTAGCTGTCTTTTATTTAAAAAAACAGTCATTAATTTTCGATTTTGCTGAATGTTTTTCTCTAAACATTTTCTATCCAGAGAGAACAGAAAGGGGTAGCAATAATTTTAGTTAAGATAAGTTAAGTCGTACTCTCATCGTTTCCGTAGCAATTTGAGTCCTAAGTTTAAAGAAACCTATAAACGTGCTTTAATATGTACTTATATTTTACATGAGATACACGAAATTACATAAAATACATTACACGAACATATAAGTACATTATAAATTAATTGCGCATTATAAAAGTAAACGAAATGTTTAGGTCAATCATAGCACGTTTCTATGATATCATTTTGTTTTTAATTGTTAGACTTAGTACAGGTAATAGGAAGAATATAAAACAATCTAGGTACTAGAGCTAAAAATTTGTAAAAAATAAATAAAAACATAGCTAGCAGGGGTCCAGTGTACTACAATGTAGAGTATGGGGGTGATAACTGGTCACTACAGCGGTGAACTTACAATGCGATAAAGCTAAAAAAATTAACTATTCGGCAGATCATATATTTAATATTTCTACATCGATCAATAGCTGAAAAGATTCTTATAAAATGCTGTACCCAGGAAACTTACTTAATATTTTGGCAATGAACACAGAATAAAACATCTCATCCTAAGTAAAGGATCTAGTTCAAAGCAAAAAACTGATGTATAGTATTTTTACTTTCTTCTATTTTTGGGACCTCTATAATTTTTTGCCTATTGTATGCCAAGCTCTAGGGCAAGGCTGGGGAACTGCGGGCCTACTGTATGCCAAGCTCTAGGGCAAGGCTGGGGAGGAGTTCCCTAGAGCTTGGCGTACAATTAGTCCTAAAATATAGAGGTCCCAAAAATACAGTAACTAAAGTGATTGACGCAGAAAGTTTAGACCGATTAGCATAAGGTATAATTGTGTACGCGTCGCGATACACATATCGGGCTCTGACGTCACACACGTGTTATATAGTCGGCTGCGCGTACGCAGCGAAAATAGTCACCGCTGAGACACGAACGTGTCCTTTGGGGATTAAAACGCACTCATACACATAGCAACCTGTGTTAGTTCGTGTTGGCTTCGTCTCGAAGCCGGGTGTGGATTGAAGGTAAGTTCCGAATTTTTATGAGTGATCAGTGTCATCAAAATCATCGTCGAAAGGAATATTTTTAATTTACTGATAGTGAAAATTATAGTGGTTCTTAATTTTTGTAAGATTTTCCAGTCCAAGTTACAATTTATATACCTACATATTTTTTAAGTAAATAATGTACTAAGTCAAAACTGAAAATCTCAATACTTCAATTCATATAAAAAAATATATATAAACGATATATTATAATAATCAATTAATGTCGTGTGTAATATCTAGCTGGGTAATGAAATATGTTACAGTACATAATAGTACTAATTGTCAAATGTACATAAATCTCATAATTTATTATAGATTTTTTGCACTCACAGTGCTATATTATTTCTAAATAATAATTCAAATCCGGGTTCAAATCCTGTCGGCGGATGAAATTTTTGATTTGTTATTTCTAATATTATTTAGAAATCTCATAATTATTTTATAATAGATAAGGTAAGATAAGCCTAACCTAATTGCGATATTATATAATAAAAAGCTTTTGTAATAGGAAACATTCCTAGTACATTTCATCACGTCATCACGTATGTATAAAGTTCCTAGAACACATTGTGTTGACAATCATATAAACTTGTAATCATATAACTAGGACCGGTATGTAGAATTTCCACTCATCAAAGGTTTCTCGATTAGGTATCGCTGTAATTTTCCCTTAGGAAATGCCCTTCATAGATGGCTTTCTGCTCTGAAGGTGAATGGGCTTTCAGACAAAGGCAATCGAATTAATATATTACATAACATTAGGTACTCCACCATGATACGAACGTCAAATTATCTTTAATTATTTAAAGAATCAACAAAATCATAATTCACTAGTAGGTACCTATGTGGAGTGATCAGGAAACATTTTTTGGCTAGCTTCAGAACCGAGTTACTTTAAACAATACTTAAACTTAGTATTTTACTTATAAATTTCAGGTAAAGACTATAGCGAATCTATAGTAGAAGAAAAAAATATAAGTTTAATGATTGCGTTATATTACATCTAACACCCAACACACACTCAAAGGACTAGACGAATTTATTTTTGAAAATGACCACCTTAATCAGATACTTAATTTGTATGGGGAAGCAATTTTTTTTGGGAGATATTTCTTTTTGAAAGTTGTTCAGTTTTGTTGACTGAGCAACCCCTATCTTTGCTGTGTTTGTGGCAAGCTGTCCGGCAAACTAATAGTGCTTACACCCCTCGACCCTTTATAGAATTTACCTGGAATAATATAGGCTATGTCTTACAATGGTTATAGTCGTATACCCGATTTTCTTTGAAAAGCTTACATTAATTCTGGTGAATAGATTTTATTTATGTTATTTATTTAAATAAGAAAGTAAATTAATCAAAGTATGCATTATTATCATTCATTAAAATAACAAAAAGTAGTAGATATTTATGGACCCTTAATTTTAAAATATAAAAATATAACATGAATCAGCTCTTTTTATTCAAAGGTCATGTTCAAATTTATGTATTTTTCCTGCTTGGCAATTATTATTTTTTTGCACACATTAACAATTAATTTAGTCAAACTCAGCACTTCTCAAAACTTAAGTAGATACATAATACTCTTTTTATGGAATTTTACTCTACTTTGTTATGTAACAATAATAATAATCATTACTGATGATTCTGTATTATTCTACGTAATAGTAGCAGGTGCTCTAAATGATTCACAGAAACACAAATGAACGATAAGAAAATCATTTAGAAATAACTCGAACCATCGACTTCTCACGTAGGTTCAGAATATTCATTCAATAAATACAATAGTGATTGATATCACATCAATCATTATCATGATTTTAAAGCTTATTTTGAAGAATTAAAAAAAACAATACTTATCTATACCTTTATAGAGATTAAAGTACCTACCTACTTAGTTCTAGTTATCATCTTAAAGCTGATTTTAATATGTGATTTGGTTCATAAGTTTTTGCTCAATTAGTTTTATGTGTAGAATGTACCAGAGTCTCTTGCAAGATACAACGATTTCAAACCACTGTGGGTAATAACTATAAGCGACAAGTAATGTTCGGCCCCATTTCATCAACCACGATTGTGACTACTGAGGAAGTACTAAAGTTCTTATGATTTTTATTTAAAAAGTTATGGCAGTAGAATTTACTTTCTTTTTCTGTTTTAAAAACCAAGGTCCGGGTATTTAGGTTTCCCGTGGGATGGGCCTAGCCTCTAATCATCAGGGATAGTAACTTACTATCATATACTATTAGTAAGCTATACAACGTGTAACATAAAGGGTATATGCATCGTGAAATGTGTGAATCTACCCATGAAACTGAACAACTTTCCCTAAGGAACATAGTCGAAAAACGAAAAAAAAATTTGACTTCCCGTACTAAATGAGGTATCAGCTGATGCATTTTGTATGGAAGATCAAAATTTATTTTTCGTTTTTCGAACTATGTTCCTTAGGGAAAGTTGTTGAGTTTCATGGGTAGATTCACACATTTCTCGATGCATATACCCTTTATGTTACACGTTGTATAAATATTTAGATAAAAGATTTTTTTAACCGGTCCATATTTTTAGAAAATCACAATATAATGGTAAATTCAAATCAAATACAAACGGATCTACTTTGATTACCAATTAAATACCTAAGTATATTACAAAATATATCTAAAAATAAACTCATAACATTTTTTTCACATCATAAATGATAACGGGTTTTTTCCAAATAAAGGGCATTAACCGATCTGTCCATCGAGATGGTTAAGTTTTTTATACCTGTTCTAAATATAGCACTTCGTTTTGAAGTTGAAAACAAAAACAAACTATCTTTCGAATAAATTAATTAAATCTTAGTAGGTAAAATATTACTTTTGTTTCTATAGTAAGATTGGGCAGGTAGTTTACTTCAGTAATTATTCCAATCTACCGGGTGTAAGGGACAGCGTCCCGCAAACTGATAGGGGTTGCTCAGTCCATGATACTGAACAACTTGCACCAGGAAATTCTTTCAGGAGATAAAAAAAAAATTGACTGTCCCATACAAAATGACCACCTTGATCAGACAATTTGTATGGAAAAGTTTTTTTTTTTTTCATTTCCTGAAAAAAAATCCCAGTGATAGTTGTTCAGTTTCGTTGACTGAGCAACCCCTATCAGTTTGCGGGACGCTGTCCCTTACACCCCGTATATATTGGTATGTTGATCATTACTTTAATTATATTTATTACATAAACTACAACTAACTCGTAAAATTTTCAATTAATAAAACTAAAGGCTTTGCTTCATTTATTTATATTTGATAGTAGTCTATGGATTTAATTAAATGTTTAATTTATTCCTAATATTATTCAACACATTTGTGGGATTCAAAATTCTTTGAAAATAACTGAGAAAACCAGAGAGTCAAAAAAGAATGCATAAAGACAGTTTTGTTTATCTTCTCCAAACCCATACATAAAATAAGGGATTTAATAAAACTTAATGCATTTTTTTTACAAATCAGCTTTTTATACATACAAGTCACGCCTTTTTCCCTTACGGTGTAGGCAGAGCGTACAACACCTAGTAGAAGGCACAGTGGTCACGTCTGACAAATATTTAGGGCAAGTTTTGATTGAAATATTTAGATAGATAAATAACTAAGTAAGTAAATAAATTTTCGGGATTTCTAAACCTCCAGACGTAACTAACTATTTAAATCATCTTAGTCCTCTAAGTGCACTTATCAGACTTAATTCAACTTAAGGTCACCTTGGTCCAATTTCATTGAGAGGCATTCCTCGTTTACAATGTTGGCATAAATAAATGATGTGGCATTGAACTTGTCCAGCTGGCCTAGAACCACAATCCTTATAGTGCTATCACGTAATGTAACAGCTTTATATTCTGCTGACAAGTTCTTAATTCAAGCTTCCGCCATCTTGAGGAAATAATTTACCTGTTTACGAAAACATATTTGGTTAGTTAGTGGTGGTTATGAACTTACATATTTTCATTACATTACCTATGTTTCAGTTGTTGTACACCCAGAGTTAAAAAAGGCATGGTAGAAAGGCATTACCTGACCTGACATGCTAATATAATGTACACACACGTCTAAGACACCTTCTATGACGCTGATCGTAAATTTAAAGTACTGTTTTTTTTATCATCAGATCTGCAAATTTTTATCATGGCGCCTATATCTGGCTTTCGCTAGGTATTCGATTGACGCACCTACTATACGAAGTATTGAGTTCTAGAATAAGGTACAGGAACAATTAACATAGACCACAATAAATACAACAACATGACTAAGGTTTATCTAGAACTCGGAAAAGTTCTTCCTGGTCCTTGTAAAGTAGGTATCTATGCACTTATTAGGGCTTATTTATTTTAATGTAACTACTAGCTAATATAATCATAGGCCGCTGTATATTTCCTTGACTTTACCTTTGATTACATTGTGTTGTGGTAGCCAGCCTTAGTATTAAACCACCTAAAGCGTAAAATATAAAGATCTGATCGAGTAGTAAAATTTTCCTCAATCGATTAATGACTCGCTACATAGGTAATTATGGCCCGTATTTATAATCAGCTCTCAAGAGTGACAGCGAGTTTGAGTTCGTATCAGAAATGTCATTTCAGTACAAAACAGCCTGTCAAATCCATACTTAATATTGCGCACAATCTTGAGATCGCTTTATGAATACGAGCCTATGATTCTTAAGAGATTTATTGCATGTCATTCATTACCTAATAATCTACGATTGATAGGACACAGAAAACAAATGTACATAATTCAGAAATGCATCTTTGTCCACAGGTTAAAAACTCAGACAATGAGTTACACAGCCGCCGAAAATGTGGCTGCCTCCGGCACGTGGGCAGCCACGAGCTTGTTCTACATGCTCCTAGTGCCAGCCATGATCCTGTGGTACGCCTACTGGAGGATGTCCAGGAGACACATGTACGAGCTCGCAGAGAAAATTGACGGGCCCAAGGGCTACCCGCTCATTGGAAACGCACTGGAATTCACCGGTGGCTCTTCCGGTAAGTTTATGTTTCACGATTAACTATTACACAGTTGTTTATACGAAAATCAGTTAAATCTTACACAGTTGATATACACGTACCTAAAATCAGTACCATCATCCCATTGCTGGACAAAGACAGACCCCCCTCTTTTCATACCATTCACCTAAATTCTGAGTATGGTTTGTATTTTGCTATAAAGCTACTATTAATATTAATGTGGTAACGATTATGTTGTAAAGAGATCCTACTTACGTATCAGTTTAAATGACTGTTATAATTATTATCATTACATAAAAAATACGTGCGTATTTTTTCCATTCGTGACATTCGAATATGCTAATCAAAAATAAATTAAAATGCATTAGTATATTTACGTCATAAATTAATTAACCTACGTGAACTAGTAAAAGAAATCCAAGGAAGTAATATTTTATAATTCTAACCTAACTTAGGTAAACTTTAAAAAATCCGTAGGTTTCATAATAAAAAAAAATATTGAAATATTCTAATAAAAAAAATATAAAACAACATTCTGGTGTTTTTCAATCTCAAAAGGAATTCCTAAATGAAAGACTGTACTTTTAATGTTTGAACATTTATAAAACGGGTCCAATTTTTCTTTGTGATGAGATGAGATGACTGATTTGATGAATGATGATGCTGTCATTCAAATACTGACTACAATGATCGTATTAAAATTTCCCAATTATCTTGGTTTGTAAATGCTATAAAATAAAGACTTCTCTAATAATAAACTTTAAAGTTAAATATACCTACGTTATACTTACAAGTCAGTGCCTATTTTGTCCACCTATGAATATTTTAGAAGTCAGCGGATTGATAATAATCATCGAATTACAATTCCTTGAATAATCCATTAATTACTAAATGTTAATTGTCACTTAGCAAAACAAAATAACATTTACAAACCTGAGAAATTTTAAATGCAAATTATTCTACATACGTCGACGTTTTATACGATCGCTGTTTCCTTTTTAGGAATAAGAGTACTTACTGAATATTATACATGACATATATTACAAACTTTATCTGAATTCAAATAAATACATATACATAAGTATTAGGTACATACAAGTTATACAAACACCACTTCCATAAAATATAACATAATATGTATCATTATTTCATAGACATCTTCAAACGGTTGATCAACATGAGCAGCGAATTCGACCACACTGGTGTTGTCAAGACTTGGATTGGACCCAGGCTTCTCGTCTTCCTGTACGACCCTCGTGACGTGGAGCTGATCCTCAGCAGCCACATCCACATCGACAAGGCTGACGACTACAGGTTCTTCAAGCCTTGGCTTGGAAACGGTCTTCTCATCAGTACTGGTAAGTTTATTTTTATTAATCATACATAAAATCACGCCTTTATCCCTAATGGGGTGGGCAGAGCGAAAACGACGTATTCATACCATCTTATATCTCAAATTTAGTTCTTCAAATCAATCAAACAAAAATAACATTGTCCGAAAATTAATCTACTTAATTAACTCTAAAATGCAATAAGAATCAAACGATTTAACTTTCTGCAATGACATTCAACAAATGTTAGACGTGGCAGTGGTACGCTTTTATAATAATTATAAGGCGTTGATGCTCTGTCTACCACTGGGTAGCCACTTCACTTCACCACTGGACCTTACCTAACCTAACCTAACGACTAAACTAAATATAATGTTCACTGTTTAGGTCAGAAATGGCGCTCCCACCGCAAGCTGATCGCCCCCACTTTCCACTTGAACGTGCTGAAGAGTTTCATTGACCTGTTCAACGCTAACTCCCGCGCCGTCGTCGACAAGCTGAAGAAGGAAGCCGCTGACTTTGACTGCCACGACTACATGAGCGAGTGCACTGTGGAGATCCTGCTTGGTATGTCACATTTCTTTAGTTGCTTCATCGACTTCTACCACTCTAACTCCCGCGCCGTCGAAACTGAACTAAATGAGCGGGTACAGTACACCGTCGAGATCCTGCTTGATATTTCTTCAGTAATATAGAAATTTTGTGTTGTAATTTTTATAACGGCATGGAGATATTGAAATGTTTTCGAAAAGGAATAAAAATGTCGGCTCGAGTAAAACTGAGCCTAGGTTGTTGGAATAACATTTATCCCTCTACCTACTGAGCTATCGAAGTGCCTTAACAAATGACTTGTCTGTATGCTGAATTTTAAAACGATGTTACTTAGCATTTCGAATACTTAAAAATATTAATGTGATCTAATCTGACGTGTTCATGCATTAAGTTTTTCTAATACAGTCCCTTTATTAATTATGTTAGATTATCTAGGAGTGTTATTACAGGTTATAAAAATGTATATTGTAATCATAGCATTAGACTAGGAAATCAAGAAGCATATTGGATTGGCAGGAAAAACGTTAAATAATCATAATAAAAGACCTACAAAATGGCTTTGTCAAGGCAGGCCGAGTAGTTAATAAGACAATAAAGAGAATTAAAACCGAGATTGGCCTGGATGCGCGAAAATAATGTTGAATAAAGAGTAATTTAGTTGTAGAGTCACGTAGGCAAAGCTGTGGAGCTAGTGTTCGACGGGGGCCGGTGTCAACACCGCCGGAACCTGCTGAATGTCGTGAATACACCCGAACTTTAACCTTACGAAACAAGTCACTAACTTAATTCCTACATTATACAATTAATACTTTATTGCAACTAGCTCATCCACGAATGTAAACAGCATCTGTCGAATATCTGTACGTAATTAGTGGTAGAAATAAAATTTCCAATACAAATTACGAGCAGTATTATACCTAACATAAATTAACAAGCTGTCGGTAAATTACCGTTGAATAAGAAGATTGATATAAATAGAGCTAAAGCAGGACTATGCGTTAGATCGTTAGGTATAAACTTCGGTAAGCAGCAATTACCTACGATGATTACTAGGAAGAATTTTAAATGTCCTCGCGTTTCTACTACTCGAGATAAATAATGAATCATGACGTGTTGCGGAAAAGTCCGTTGAATTATTTACAAACCCATGCAGAGTTGGACGACCCCCCACGCACACACGTAACTCTAATGGCCAGCACTCGCCATATGTGTATTTAAACCACCATTGTACTCCTCATCAATTATGCAATTGTTTCCTTTTCAATAGAGGTCAATCTCTACTCTACCTCTCTTTGATATCACTCTAAATTTCGAAATATGTGACTTTTACAGAAACCGCTATGGGTGTAAGCAAGAGCACTCAGGACCAGAGTGGATTCGAATATGCCATGGCTGTGATGAAGATGTGCGACATTCTTCACCTTAGACACACTAAGATTTGGCTAAGACCCGAAATCATCTTCAACCTAACTCAATACGCCAAGAGCCAGACCAAACTTCTTGACACCATTCACGGCCTGACCAAGAAGGTATGTAAAGTATACATACATACACAATTTGGGTTGCATTTCATAATGATCTTTGTAAAAAAACATAAAATTATTAATGTTACACTAGAGTTACGTTATAATACCTAACAATTGTGTTTGTGTTTATAGGTTATCCAAAAGAAGAAGGAAGAATTCAAATCTGGCAAGAAACCTGTCCTTCTAGAAACCGCTGAGACTAGCACCACTAACATCAAGGACACAAGTGTTGAAGGTCTATCTTTCGGACAGGCTGCTGGCCTTAAGGACGATTTGGATGTTGATGACAACGATGTTGGACAGAAGAAGCGTCTGGCTTTCCTTGACTTGCTTTTGGAGAGCTCCCAGAGTGGAGTCGTCATCAGTGACGAAGAAATCAAGGAACAAGTGGACACCATTATGTTTGAAGGACACGACACCACCGCTGCCGGTAGCAGTTTCTTCCTATCTATGATGGGTATCCACCAAGATATCCAAGACAAGGTTATTGATGAATTGGACAAGATTTTCGGTGATTCCGATCGCCCTGCCACATTCCAAGATACTCTAGAAATGAAATACCTGGAAAGGTGTCTCATGGAAACCCTCAGGATGTACCCGCCAGTGCCAGTTATTGCCCGTCACTTGAAGCAGGACATTAAAATGCGTAAGTATCAAAATTGTCAAAAGCTTTTTTAACTAAAAATCGATGTTTGGATACGCATGTGTCGTCATATTTAGATTCGTATGCGGCAAAATTACATCAAATGACATGTGTTGTTGTATTATTTACAGCATCAAACGGTAAGGTGGTCCCAGCTGGTGCCACAATTGTCATCGCTACCGTCAAGCTGCACCGACGCCCTGATGTATACCCCAACCCTGACAAATTCGACCCTGACAACTTCCTGCCTGAACGTTCTGCTAACCGTCACTACTACGCTTTCGTACCTTTCTCTGCTGGTCCTAGGAGTTGCGTAGGTGAGCATTTGCCGTCAATCCGTTGTACAGATGTTTTGTATCTCACGACTGCCGCTTATGCCTGTGTATGTAAATGTACCTACACGCATATTGCCTTAGTGTGCATGAGTTTGATATAGTAAACTGTAGTTACGCACATAAGGGCGCGTGTATGTACAACTAAACACAAATATGGCCGAGCGGCAGCGGTCGTGTGAAGTTGTAACGACTAATTTTGTTGAAGTCATAATGATAAAAAATAATAATAAATTTAACCTCTTTATAATTTTCAGGTCGCAAGTACGCCATGCTTAAGCTTAAGATCATCCTGTCTACAATCCTGAGGAATTTCCGTGTCCACTCTGACCTCAAGGAGTCTGACTTCAAACTGCAGGCTGACATCATCCTCAAGCGGGCTGAGGGCTTCAAGGTCCGCCTGGAGCCCCGCAAGAGGCTCGCCAAGGCCTGCTAGAGACGCTACCTAGACCTACCTACTTACAACAAGTTAAATTATACTCGTATGTTCTTAGTACCTTATCTGTAACTATGTGCACATGTTTACCTTTCTTAAGTTATTAGCTTTTGTGATACCAGTACTGACTAAATTATTGTTATTATTATTATTAGTAAGTGATGAAGAATTAATGGTGGTAGAACTCAGAAAAGTCGGGATTGATGTCGGTGCTAGGATTGCAGTTTTCACTCAATGATGTTGATGTATTTGGTAATTATTGTAAATATTAAATTATATTCTTTGTTTAATTACGACGAATATGATAAACCAATAAATTATTGGCAAAAATAATAACGTATTTTATTTTAATAAGATCTATTTCTAAACCAATAACTCCTCAAGACATAATTTAAATCTGCAAAATTATAAGAAAACTTACTTGTACCACTGTGTCACCAATTAGCCAGTTAATATCAGAGGCCTTGTCAAATATATTCCAAAATTTACCTTCTCACACTACTAGTTCTTTCCAACTTCTTTCTTTTCACCTTCCTTATTTCCACTTTCTTTCTTTTCATCTTCTTTTGTTTCATCTTCTTTCTTTTCGCCTTCTTCCTTCTCACCTTCCGGTTTGACACTTATTTCATTTCCTTTTTCTTCATCAAATTGACCTGTACTGTGAAGTTTCGTTATATCATCAATACTTGGATCACGTTTTTCACCTGGTATTTTCACAACGCTTTTAATTCCTGAAGCCTCAGCATTTAACTCTGCATTTGTCAATGCTATTCGAATCCTGAAAATAGAGAGTGGCTCACATAAAATATCATATGACATGACATGCTTAAAATAATTTAAGACTTGTGGGTCAGCACCTACCCCGCTTAGATTCGAAGAGAAGCCGTGCGATTTGTACAGTCATCCAGAAAAGCATTTTAAAATTTGAAGTGATTTTTTAATTCATATAGAATACTTAATAATTTTCTATGATTCTAGTAACTTTGTTTCAAAAATGTAGTAGGTATTTTAGAGTTTTATAAAGATCTTCTTAATTTGATTTTTACTGTAAATTACGAAGTGTATACTATAATAAAAAAAAGGATAATTACTCACTTTACTTACTTATTTAATTATTATTTTATTTGTCAAAAATTATTTAAATTTTACACTCTCCGTACTAAAACGTTAATTCGACACTTTTACACCTATAAAAACTACGGGCCGAGTCTGAGCGGGGCGAGTCTAAGCGGGCCGAGAGGGTGCGGACGCTTTTCTTTAGTATTTTTTGTAATTTCTGTAGTTAACTAGATTTTGAAAAGCTGGTGAAAATTATGGTTTTCCTATTCTGTGTGCTAAATTTCATCCCGATCCGTCAAATATTCAAACTTTCGCATTTATAATACACGAATGAAAATACCTATAATTAATAGAAAAGTTGAATAATTACCATAAGACGTCGAGCGGTGACCGATTGTGTTTTGGGCAAAGGCACGGAATAAACTCATGGTGCTGGCGCTCTACCCACCAGCCATGCCGGGCCAGCTTCCACTCAATGCACTGGACAGTCGCAACCGTGCATGTCCGAGCATCTCGCAATAGACGGAAATAGGAACCCATTATTTCCTGGCCTGTAATATCAGAATACAAAATATTAAGCATATCTCTAAGCAAAGAGTTTCAGATTATACTCTCCTCTGGGCCAAGTAGATATTTGATTGATGTATTTGCGCCACACCACAGAATATACCGGGTGTAAGGGACAGCGTCCCGCAAACTGATAGAGGTTGCTCAGTCAACGATACTGAACAACTATCACCAGGTTTTTTTTTTCAGGAAATGAAAATAAAAATTTGCTTTTCCATACAAATTGTCTGATCGAGCTGGTCATTTTGTATGAATAAGCAATTTTTTTTTTCATTTCCTGAAAAAAAAACCTGGTGGTAGTTGTTAAGTATCGTTGACTGAGCAACCCCTATAAGTTTCCGGGACGCTGTCCCTTACACCCGGTATAGTACCTACACCTACACCAAATTTAAGGTCGCCCAAAGAGCTATGGAGAGAGCTATGCTTGGTATTTCTCTGAGAGATCGAATACATAACGAAGTTATCCGATATAAAACCAGAGTTACAGACATAGCTCAGAGAATTAGTAGGCTGAAGTGGCAGTAGGCTGGTCACATCTGTCGTAGAACCGATGGCCGCTGGAGCAGACGAGTTCTAGAGTGGAGACCACAAGGCAAACGTAGTGTAGGACGTCCTGAAACTAGGTGGGACGATGATTTTCGTAAGAAAGCGGGCAGAAAATGTATGAGAACGGCTGATGACCGAGCTGAGTGGCGTGCCATGGGAGAGGCCTATGTCCAGCAGTGGACAGATACAGGCTGATGATGATGATGATGATGATGACCTACACCCCAACTAGCAAAATTTTCGATATACAGCTATTATTAGCTGTATATCAGCTGTAGAAACAGTCGCATATCTATTGTAAACAAGCTTATATCATGCGAATTTGGCCCCACTTTAATGGCTATTAGGAGATATATTAGATATATTAAAGCTCCGCTTAGGACTACCGGGAAACAAATCATTTGTATATCTGTGTCCTCCTGAGCTAGTTGGTGTTAAATCAGTGACAAAAATTCAATTGTGTCACAATTAGGAAACAGAAGGGTCGCAGCTAACGCTGATTTACAATAATTTGATTACAAATTGTTGATTGGGATTCTATAATAACACTTTTTTTGTTTTGTGCGGACTTGTGCGTGATTTGGAACTCTGACAGGATTTTATTAAATTAAAACCAATAATATTGGTAAGTATCTTTATAATTTCCTCCATCTTGAAATCCATCGGTAAAAATTGACCGTATATTTTAAGTTTTAGGTGAAATTCATATGCGCTTGCAATTTTACTGATAAATGGGTACCATATTATTACTGTATTTTTAATGCCCCCCTCGAATTAATAATATTTATTAAAATTTAAATATTTTTATTAATTAGGTATTTGCAAAGACATCTATATACAACTAATTAGAGTTAAGGGAGCTGCTAACCAGAAGATATACAACATCTCGCCGCCATTACGGTGTTTAGGGTTCCTCAGGTTCAAATTAAATAAACCTTTGATAAAGTCCGGTAAATTCAATGTTCTTTCCCTTCTTCTGCGTTTATAAGACCCACCTTTCTTGTAATTACTCCATTTTTGATCCATATTTTTGCACAAACTTGGAAAAATAAAAACTTGTGAAATAAAATATCGTCACCGTCAGCCATAAAATAATGTTTTGCTACAATTTGATGTCAAGAAATCCAATATGCAGCAGAAAGGTGACATATACGCCCATTTTTGAATAAATATGCATCTTTTTAGCGTTATATTAGAGATAAGAAAGTTAATATATTGCCAGTGATAAATGAGAAATATATTATGCTGCATTACATCTATTGAGTGGTAATAAAGGTTCAGTTATCATTAATATAACGCAAGCGATAGTGGATATTCATATAGAGCATATCTGTGATAAAACAGCTACTGTGACATCTATTATATCACTAGTTAGCTGCAAAGGTTCTGATATAACACTGGCTATATATCAATGATAGCAGAGCCACATAAGTTCATATTTGCGTTATAGTAGTATCATGAAAACACTAATTTACAACATAACTGCTCTAATTGAGGTTTTGAGTATACTATTTTACAACAGTGTTATATGTAATGTAAAAGGCAGCTATGTAAACGTTTATATCTTAGGTTATAATCCCAATTAGGCTGTATATTGTTATACAGCTATCTGGTGTCTCATATCACATATATATCACTAGCAGCCATAAGCGTTACTTATTTACAACTTTAATATCTCTATGTAGCGATAAGATCTTGCGATTTTGCACAATTTTGCTAGTTGGGACACTAAAGTGCACTTTTTCTGATGAAATAGAAAAACTGGCACGAACAGAGAGAAATCAGGCGCAAAAAGACTTGTACATTTCCATTTGTTATCAAGGATCATCTTACTTTTCGGATGGTCAGAGATCAGCCTGAAACATTGTAACCGAACTTGTTGACCTCTTTTGAGCATTTTATCTATAACCGCCATAAATCAAGAAATGTCCAGGGCTCAGAACATGGAAGTTATTGTCAATTTTTAAAAGTCTATAACATTTCAAAACATGCCTGCAGATATAGCTGTCATAAGTCTGGAACGTTCAGCCTCTTCCACAAATATTTCGTTTTTGGGGGACGCGTAGAGAGTGGAAATATTATTCACATCAGTAATTTCGTTTACTATGTTGCCCGCATCCTGATTTAATTGAGTTTTAGAGTCCTGTGGAATATTGCAAAAACAAAAACAATTAGTATGCTACTCTTTGTTCTGAATATGTGAAGCTTCATCAGTAGTTAATATCCGCTTTGTAGATATACTTATGCAACTAATAATAATGATCTAACAAATCTTCCAAGTATATAAAACAAGTAATTTAAAAGGTTCAAAAAACCCAACTGCGTAGAAAGTAAGCTTCAAAACTTTAAATCGTTATATTTCCTAAACGGTCATTCAATAAAAAGAAAAAATGATTTTGAAATACTTATTCAATGATACCCCACTTGACATAGTTCACCGATCATTTTTTTTTTTTAATTGAACAAAATGGTGTCTTTGATCAAAATCATGTCTTTAGTGACACTCGCATAGTTAGAACAAATCGATTGACATTTTCAAAATCTGCCCACGCGTTTGGTCTCTAGAGCGCCACAAAGGTTCAAACAAACATACATACATAGATAGGCTGATAAACACATTACCCTTCTTTGCGTTGCGCAGCTGGGTAATTAGTTCAATTTGTTAGTTGGAAATTATTCATCAATCATTAAATTTTCAAGGAAATCGATATTTAATGGGTCCAACTCCAAATTTTATGTAACAAACTCAAAGAAATCTGAGTGATAAAACCTAATGATTTTAAATATTTCACTTAATTAACAAAATAATTGAATATTATTCATTTGAAGGAAATAAATAATGTTATCATACGTGTAGATATAGGCAAATAAGAAACATGGTCAATTTTAGGTATTGGTCAGTAAAGTAGTTGAACTCTCAATATAAGTGCAAGACTCCACTAGTGACAAAGACCTATGAGTAGTTGATATATTATTAAACGGTAAAGGCCTGCTGCGCGCACCATTGACTAAACTATCGATCGATACTTGTTTTTTTTTCCGACGAAAGATCCGACAATCGATCGACAGTTTAGTCGATAGTGCGCGCAGGCCCTAAGTAAGTGGTTGCACTTACCGCATCACAAGAGAACATAGACCCCATAAAGCAGTGGAACGCTTCAGTGAGGTGTTGGGTGCCGAGATCCGGCCTTTCCCGTCGCAGGTGGAGCTCTCCCAGGAGATGCAAAGCTAGACCCAGCTGGAGGCGAAGACCATACTCCATCGCTAGGGCACCCATCTCCGTGAGCAGTTGAGCGGCCATCTCATGATCGCCAAGTCTAGCAAACTCACGAACTTAATACATATTATAGACTCACTTAAGATAATCTCAAAGAAAATTAGTGAGCAGCGTGCTAAACGCCTGCCCTACTAAACGCCATGTCAGTCTTTAACAATGATAAATCTCATTGGTTTCACAGGCTGACACGTTTAGACTTTTTAGTATTCTCGCTCTTTCATCGAGACGAGTCCAAAGCAGATACATCACAAACAAAACAAAGTACCTCTGCATTACAGAAGCGAGATGCATCCTCGTGATGCAAAGCCCCTCTATGTTGTTGATTTGTGTGTTGAGCTTGAATGCCCGATGGAACGTCTTCTTGGCGTTGTTCAAGTTGTTCATGGCCAGCTGACAGATCCCCTGTTCTATGATAGCTTCGGCCACTCGAGGCGGATCGTTGGCTATTGACAAATATTTCATTTTAATTTAATGTGCGTGAACAGAGTTATTGGCTGCTTCGGGTCGTTCATCGACTCGACACACGCACTGGTGGAAGTAATTTATTGCTATTTTCCTGAAAACAAAGTTTTATTCAAACTTCAGCTACCTATCCTATATTTTAACTGCATTTTTCATAGCCAAGTAGATCTATTCATATCACGAAATAAAAGGGAATACATTCATCCCATTTTAAAGGTATCTATATGGCCTATGTACTGACTGGGCTCCTATTTCCAGAGGTCATAGATCAAAATGTGTGCCCATTTCCAAGATGGTGAAGAATCCCATAAACTTAGTTGTCGTGCCAAAAACTAATAATCTCAAGGTTATGCAACGAACTCAAAACGACTACTATCAATAAAATACACACATAACACAGCGACTGGGACCATTTATCAGGAATATCATTCAAACTACATTATCTTAAATTATCCGGAAACAATCTGATAATCTGATAGCTATCACTGATGGAAGTGACTATGACCTGCAAGCAGCTCGCTCAATGCTCAGACCACTAAAGCATAGACACAGTAAGTAACAACAAAATATGTCTAGGGCATAATTACCAACATTTCAAGAAATAAAGTTTTCTGCACACAACATTAGCATTACATTTCAATGGATAGTGTCTAAATTATTCAATAGATGATTTGCGGTGGTGTGGTCCGCATCAAAGAACAATATCATTTGTAATGAATTTTAATTATTATTCATCAATCAGGCAGGCGGCCCTGTTTACAAAGAGCCGGCAAATGTGCAGATTAACACGTGCATGTTGATTGAATTAAGGGTATTATAACGTTAAAAAGAAAATCTTGTGATTAAGAGCTTACTAACTTAGTATGATCTTGCTGTACTATTTCAACATCACCATCGTTTATGGCAGGATTTATCTGCGTGGTTACCTTTACAATCTCCCCATGCCCTGCTGCTTCTTACATCAGCTTTTGCTTTGGTCAGCTAGCCATCTATTAACTGCAAGGCCCCGAACGTTGATCCTTGGTCCTGTTTAATTTGACTATTTGGTGGGGGATACCCTGATGCAAAAAAATCTAGTGAGAGATATGAAATGTGGTTGTAATTTTTCCATTATCGCATACCATCTAACCCTCTTCTCTCAGCCAGCCTCGCCAGCCTTTCTGCCTTGGCTGCATCACATCTTCGGATCAGCCGGGACCTGTGCAGCAGCACTCGGTGGAGTTGTCTGGCACTCGCGGTGAACAGCAAATTATCCTTCGGAATCGATTCATCTTTCGAAGATTCGGATAAAAGCCAGCCCTGGAAACGGGTTTAACGTAAATTTAAATGAGTGATCGACACAGTCAATTACTATGAAGCTAGCTCCCTCTCACATCTTTCCTACACAGTGACAGAACATGTCAAACTACTTAGCGCCCAAGTTAGCGCCAGAGTAGACGTAAACTGGCTGCACCTTGTAGAGCCTGCCACTGCCACCACATAACGTAGTCGAACTTATCCATGATGCGTTCCAAGAAAGATTCTGTAAAATAAAAACATACCTTGCCAATAGAAGCGTCGCGGACTTCGGAGAGGATCAAGTACGCTTCCTCAGTGTCTGCACCTGGAACTGTTTCTAAAGGTCAGCATTGAAGGTTGGAAAGAAATGACGTCCGGCAATTTTGGCTTAATCTGTGACAGTCATATATTTTTAGCTGATCTCATATGGATGTCACAAAAATAGCCTCAGTTTGTATGAAAACGGCCGGATCTCCTTTGTACGATGATATAGCTGTTTTAAATTTTCAATTTATTTAAAATACTAAGTCGAAAGATTGAAGGTTCAACCGGATTATCATTTTCCATCCCGTTCAGCCTGATATTTGAATAATGAATGTCTGAAAGATCTTTGTGAATGAATCTGTAGAAAAGCAGAGGGGCTATGTACGATAGCTAAAGTGTAAAGTCCAATTTATTTATTTTGTACTATAATATACTTACATAAAATACTTACATTTATCAAGTAAAAACGTCGAGTAGAAATACTTGCAAAGCGCCTTCAGCCTGCCTCCATCAAGCAGAAACTTGCTGGCAATCGCAATGGCCACGAGGAAGAACTTCTCCGCCAGCCACAGAATGCCCTTTCCCTTATCCTGATAATGGATGCCAAGTTTTAAGAAAACCATACACTCCTTCTTCACATCCTCTGTAATTGTAAATGTGAAATGTAAAAAAAATGCTGACAATATTTTTAGGGTATGGTATGAACCTACCCATAAAACTAAACTAAGCCTTTTTCCTTAATTATTTTTCTCCAATAAATATGACATCCCACTCACAGAAGAGTAAATGGAGCTAGCGCTCCCCGATAGAAGGGCGATGTGAGCTTTTGACGCGTGCCACTGTTAGGTACTCAGTACCTATATCCGTCAAGCGCTTGGAATCTTACGTCAGTCTTGCCCAATTTCTTCTCAATGCGCCGCTTAGTAATATTTTTCGAAAAAAAAACCACATTTTACAATAATTACTTGTCTGAAAAATTATAAAACAAGTACCTTGAAAAAAGACAGAATTTTCTACCATCGGATAGTCACAAACACTACTTTTTTCAAGAAATTGTTGGTTTAAACGCAAAATGATTTTGATATATCACTAGTGTTGTTCAATGATCAATCAATTGAATTTATCGATATCGATGTTCGTTTAGCGGGAAGTCTTACATTCATTTAGCGGGAAGTGTACTAATAAGTGTACTACTAATTCCTAAAAAAACAACGATCATTCTTATTGCTAACATTTGTCTGCGACTTCCTGATATGTATAAGACTTTGGCCTGGACTAAGTACCAATACAATACTATTTTTCTCAAACATGCACGTAAGAAAAAACAATACGCGAAGTGCCATATTGACGGATACCAACCCAATAATACCAACTTAACAACAAAATAAGGAAATAATGATTAAAAAACACGGAAAAAATGGAATTTCATACAACATTATTTCCTTATTTTGTTGTTAATTCGGTATTTAGTTTTTTTTATAGATTTCCATGTGTCTTTTGTATGGACCATCCACTAGGGCCAAGTACTAGGCTGTACCGTCACTCACCTTTGCCTTAACAAAAGCGGCAAAACAAAATAAAAATTACTGGTGGGAAATTGCGAAAAACAATGCCATCAAACTGAAGTTTTATTTCAATGTTCTTCTTTTTATGCAGCCAATATGTGTCCCACTATAATGCTCTTAGATTAGTTAATACGAGTATATTACTTACTGCTACAGTATTATTGAATCGGCCTCTAGTGTCAGTAGTTCGGTTGCAATTGCAAGTCCGGTTGTCCGAACTAGTGAAACTTTTTAGTGTAAAAATTGCTGATCAAATTTTAAGAGTTGAACGTCCCCATGAAACTGAACAACTTTCCTAAGTGCATCTACACCTTTTTGTCTCTTTCGCTCACTCGCGGGCTGGGATTTTTGCACTCTTTCACTCCTGACACAAAATAATATAGTACACTTATATAAGGTCTTTTTAAATTGAGTACAAATATTTTAAGGGTGGATTTTTGTCATCAACCTGAACAACTTTCCCCAAGGAACATAGGTCGAAATATGAAAAAATAAAATGGCCCTCCCATACAAATTGACTCCGGCCGCTGACACCACCAAAATAAATAGGAACTTGTCTTTATCTTTACTATTATAACTGTCAGCTGCGTGCCCCTCATCATCATATGTTGTTATCAGTCTAATACTTTAACACTATCTATACAGAAATAAAATTATCATCTAAAATAATTTTAAACACCCAAAAAACATAGCTCTAATCAAATCCTTGTTAACTTTTGTGTTCGTAAAACGAACGACTTTTATCGGTAACTTACAGAATTTTACCACATCCCTGGTCTGGGTTGCCAATCAAATTTGTAAATTGATAAGGGTAAGCTCGCACTGCGATATTTTATCGCGCGAAAAAACGCCAAAATATGTGATGTATAGGGTTGTATGAAGGTGCACGCACTTACGGAAAATATATTTGCGCGAGATTCCTAATACAATTTACAATGTAAGTTATACTTCTTTAGGCGCGTTATGAAAAATTGGTGAGAGTGAAATTTTACGAGTAAAAAATGACAAATGTCAAAAGTCAAAAATGTCAAACGTAAAAATGTCAAATGTCAAAAAAATTTCAATGTCAAATGTCAAAAAATTACAAAAGTCAAAACTGTCAAATGTCTAAGAGTAAACACGCAAGGCGTTTTTGCCCGCGGGAAAAACGCCGCTGGCGCGGAAATATTCGCGCATTTGTATTTGGAATCTCGCGCGATTTTTTACCAAAGTGCGTGCACCTTCATACAACATCATACATCACAGATTTTGCAAATAAAAATCGCAGTGCGTGCCTACCCTTATTTTTATTGGGCAAAATGATGAGCTTCATTCAAACAAAAGTTAGCCCGAAAATTGTGCAAAATATGTTCTTGTTGGCAACATTATTATTGATTATTATTCTATCTTTGTCTATCGCTAGAGAATACGTGGAATAGATATATTATTCAACTATTTGTGGGCAACCAATAGCATCGAGCGTTTTTGTGTAGTGAAAATACAACGTATTTCTTTGAATGTGTGCGACTGGCGACAGCGGTTTTCACAGTTTTTCATACAAAATCAGAATGACAGCCTATCTATTAGGGAGCGGCAGCGACTTTCTCTAATCAGTGATCCCACTAGTTCCCACTCTAATATAATATAACAAAGCGCTTTTGCCTTGGACGGCTTTTGCTTTTCAACCACTTTAAAATATGTTAAGGAATCCCGATTGTTTCACTATCGTGTCTCATGTCGTATATGAAAACGGAAATACTTCCTAAGATGAATATTTAATTAAACGTATACGTGTTAATTAAAATATTCAAACGTATACGTTTAATTAAAATATTCACCTTAGGGAGTATTTCCGTTTACGAAAAATAAAACACATTTTGATACCGTAAAAGCGGCATATTGGCGCCTGTACAAACACAACACTTATTTACCTCTTTCCTTCTCCCTTTCACAGGTTTGCAGGCATGAACAAATGTGCTCCAGAAAATCGTCCTTTTTCCTCAGGTTCACTATGATACCGATGTCGTCTTCTTCTACTAACTGAGCGTTATCGTACAACAGGTCTTGCAGGTACACCGACGATTCCACGTAGCCAGCTTCTTTCAGCTCCAAGATGAGACATTCCCATAGAGGCCGCTTTCGTCTATGGGAATATTTATTTCATTTGATTGTACACACATACATACACAAATCACGCCTTTATCCCTAGTGGGGTAGACAGAGCAAAAATGACCTAAACCTAAAAAGTCGTTTCGCCACGTCTGACAAGTTTTGAGGGTTATTACTGATGATTATGTGTGTTGCTATAGTGACAGGTTGTCAGCCCATCGCCTATAAATTGCAATACACTTAAACCCTCGAATCCCTTAGCTGGTTTTTACAGCATGCCCGGTAGGAGATGCAGCTGGCACATTCTATGTTTTTCTATCGCTCCCAGTCCAGCATAGAAGAAATTTGATTGTATAAGTTGGTATATGTATGTGTGTAGCTTTGCGCTCTCATCAGTGTGTTTATTTACGAAAAACGAAGCTTTAGGAGACGTCACTTAATAGTTCATTACGATATAAGTGCGGTGGGTTGATCATTACAGCCGAGGCGATATTGCTAGCCCGAGCCGTAGGCGAGGGCTATAAGAAGGCAGAAAGCTGTAATTATCAAACCGCACGTATGTCGTACGACGTTTTATAACATATTTGCGAGGAAATAAATAGAACTAGATAAAAAAAATTAACAATACAGCGAAAAGAAAAAGCGTGCGGAATATTTTTTTCTTATTCACAAATTAGGATGCGCGCGCATCAACGCTTTCTTTTTTAAGCCATAGTACAAAGAAACAAAAACCAGCCAGTATTACTAATAAAGTAAATTAATATTTTTACACACCTCTGCATTATTATATCAACATAATGTATCAAGGAACTTGCGTTTAAAGCAAGAAAATAATCCCAAGGGATTTAAAGTTGTATGGAAATCCTTAATAGCCCAAGGGTTATTATGTGATTTGAATTTGGAATGTCATGTGAACTACTAAGAAAATAATTTTCAGAAAAAAAAAATATGGCTGTGTGTGTATTAAAACTGTTGCCACACTCGCCTTCTGCGCCTCCCGGCGAGTGTAAAAAGGCTGTATGACTAGTTATCTGTATGTGCTCTTTGCTTTGTATAAAAAAAAGAAACTAAAAAAAAGAAAACGCGGTTTGATTTTGCAAAAGTTTTTCTCTCATTGATTATTACTTCCATTTCGTAAATTGTCGAGTGAAATTAATATTTTGACTCCAGAAGACATTGTGACTAGTATTTTATCGTATTTTGTTATTTATGTTGAATATGTTAAAAACGATCAATTCGTTTTTTGGAAAAATACGTAGGTAGTGGATTGTGAACGTGAAGTGTAGTTCAGTGAGTGTGAATTGACTTTCGGATCTGTTGCTTCTGGTATGTTTTCAATATTTATTTATGTATCAATATTACATGATTAGGTATATTTCTGAGCTTTATTATCTTACAGACGCCTGCCACCGTCTAAGTAATCTGTGCAGTAGGTGTGTAAAATATAGTATGCTCCTCGGGAATAAATGTGTCTTCGCCTTGGGCAGACTTGAATCCCTCGCTACATATTCAGGATTCTTGTCATAATTCCCTCGCTTCGCTCAGGAATTAAAGATTTAATTCCCTCGCTGCGCTCGGGAATTAATCCTAGAATCCTTCATTCCGCTCAGGATTCAATATGCTGCCCGTGACGTTAGACACTGCTTTATTCCCTCGTTGCCTAATATACTATTTTGATTTTGTTACAGATAAATAATTGTAATTTATTGTAAAAATTAATTGAATCAAAGAATTAAATTATTTTATACTTTATCTCCCAAAGTTAATTTCATTTATAAAATGTTGACCACTTTTCTGCCATAAAAACTCTTTGCTAAGATTTAAAAAAGTACCGTTCGATAAACCGTGCGTTTTACCTAATAAAAAAAAATACTCGTGTGTTTTACAGCACTCGTGCATTTTACATTACGATTACGCACAAGTACGTAATAAGATACAATACAATATTGAAATTGGTGTAATAAGAGACCCTTTACGAGCAAATGTGTTATAAATATTATAAAAGTTTAAGCCACGGGTGTACAAATTATATGGAAATTCAGGGTAGGCTCGTGCCCCTCGGTGTGAACGTAGTATATGAGCTGATGTCGATTACAATATATGGAAATGTAGCTGTGAAAATATGAAAGATTATGTTTACCTTCTGATCCCTTTTTTATCCAGCACATCAATACTGAATAAGGCTTTGTTCCTCATATTCTCCAAGCTCGTCTTGGTGACGCAAGCTATCAGCTTTGGTAGCACCCGCCGCTTGGGGATCAACTTCTGGATGTTGTCCGTTGATAATGTACTTCGTGTGGTACTCATGATTACTCACTACTGATACGACAGGTTATGATAGAAAGATAGGCTAGAGGTAAACCTGACTAATATATTCAGAGTTTATAGTTACAGCACCAATGAATCAAAATTTTTAAATGCATACTTTACAATGTAAATATGCCAAAATTGGCCAAAATAAACACAACAAAATTATGTCAACTGTCACTCAGTGCATGTTTTTTGTTTTTTGGTTCGCTATAATAAAGTTTTATCGATTTTATAAGAAGAAGTTTTAAATAAGGTTTTGCTTTGTATGGACAAGAGTTCATCTATACAAAATGGGCAGCGAAATATTTCGCCAAAAGGTTTGAGAATTTGGTAAAATTATGAAATATCAGTTCTAAATCATTATTACGACCTATGATTAGGACGACAACATTGACATCTTGTTAGTTTTTACGAGGCCTTGTTAAAGTTTATCGGTGCAGTGTTTGGGAAAGCCTCCGAGCGGCACCGTAGGGGGCCATAATATTCCCAAATTTATTATATTTCTTCGCTGACTACTTCGGCGATTGTTTGTCCCGCTCAAAAACTAATAAAAGTGATAAATGTGTGAAGAATAATAGCGTTCCTCTATACTCAGCACTTCTTGTGAATAGCCATTTTATGGAACGGCTGGTCTGTTGAAACTTTTGAGTATTTTTATCATATTAATGAAGTAATAATGTTAGGAAGTAGTACCTGAACCATTGAATCTTACCAATGAGCATTTTACTAAAGGTTTGCTTCACCATTTGGTTTGGAAGGGAAAATTCTATAGGGAAGTCAAAGGGGAAAGTTTGTACCTACTTGAAAATGGTTCACATCACAGCATACTCAGAATAAAATATTTCGTACTAATCGGTCTGTATCCGTACATATCACCCTTAATTCTTAATTAAGTAGGTACTGCTTTTCCTTTGCATGCCGTGTCTGTAATTTTGCCATTTAATGAGATGTAGCACTTAAGAAGGTGAGGAATTTGTTTGATGTTGAAGTGATGATCTCATTAGGTAGGTTGCAAATCTTGAACCGGAATGAATGGTCTTGAGAAATAACCCTGGTTAAGTAATTTATTCGCACCACCGTTTCTAATTTACCAACACAGTGTACCAAAGTCTACAAAAAGTATTATTTTATTGTTGTTGTGTATAAAATACACGCAAATATTTTTATACCGGGTGTAAGGGACAGCGTATCCAGAAACTAATAGGGGTTGCTCAGACAACGGAACTGAACAGCTATCACCAGGAAATTCTTTCAGGAAATGATTTCTTTTTCTCTATATAAAATGACAACCTCGATCAGACAATTTGTATGGGAAAGGCAATTTTTTTTGTTTCCTGAAATAATTTCCTGCTGACTGAGCAACCCTTTTCAGTTTTCGGTACGTTGTTTCGTACACCCGATATTAGTATAGTTATTATATGTCCTCTGAAGTTTTGACATGCTACTCTAAGTCTCATTTAATATTTCAACCCAGCAAGAAATTGAAAAATAAACTTGTATTTTACACATCTTAGTTGTTCTATGCTCTACATGGTGTAGAGATCAGTAGAAACGAGAATGACAGGCATTTGTAAAGATTCTGGTCCCATTTATTTTATGGATAATTAATGAATCAACATGTAATTAATGAGGTGTCCTTTGTCCTTTGATTTGCATTTGAAATTAATCTTTTTATACAAATTAGGCACTCCTTTGATAAGTTTAAATAATTGTAATTATTATTATTAATCAATACATTAACTTCCATGCTGGACTGGGAGCAATAGAAAAACATAGAATGTGCCAGCTGCATCTCCTCCCGGGCATGCTGTAAAAACCAGCTAAGGGATTCGAGGGTTTCAGAGTATTGCAGTTTAGGCGATTGGCTGACAACCTGTCACTATATAGCGATATACTACCATAAACACCTATAATAACCCACGAAACTTGTCAGACGTGGCGGAACGACCTTTGGGTCGTTTGTCGCTCTGCCTACCCCTTTAGGGATAAAGGCGTGATTTATGTATGTATGTATACATTTTCTTGTTTGAAATACCTATAGCGGTCACTAAAGGCATAGTATAATAAGTATCTTAGTGGCTTTCCTATAAGTTAAGTACTAATAACAAATTGAAAAACAAATTGTAGGATCTAAGTGGTCAATTTTGTACAGGCTAGCCAATTTTTTTTGTCGTTGACTGAGCAACCCGTATCAATTTTCAGGTTATTGTCCCTAACACCCTGTATATTCATCTGCTTTTGTTTTACACATTCTCATTATCAACGAAGCTTGTTTTCTACGTATCATCTATTTTTGGATCTGTAAATGACCTTGAACGAAGGATACATACAACGTTATTACTTTGACCGCGCCACGACCCAAAAGGAAACAAATTAGACTTATCAGGTCATAGGCATACCAAGAACAGGGTAATATTTTTTGTTATTCTAGATCTCTGTATGTGGTGCGGGCATTCCACCTTGAATCATTTGCATTGAAGTATTTTGTCTCATTTAAGTATTTTTGTAAGTATTTCTTACATAACTAGATTTTGGAAATCTGACTGCCGCCGTAGCAAAATATTGTTCCCATCTTTCACGACAAAACAAATCAATATGCGTGCGCGCCTTTTTCTATTACAAAATGGTGTAAGTAAATAATAGAAATTAGTTTCATTTGCCGCAATCATGGTGCAACTGCTGCAAGTCAATGGTATATGGAATAGAAAATGAGACGACAGAGCCTATTGTTTTCAATGGACTGAACACATTTTAATATTATTTTATCTAACGACTGACGCTTTGCCATACAATATGTGTGTGTAAATGTACCTACACGCACCCCTTTAGTTTGCCTGAGTTCGGCATAAACCCACCTGAAATAACGTACACAAGAGCGCATGCCTGTACGCACAACACAACCACAAGTGGCGGTTGTGAGATAAAATAACTAAGTAGGTATATTTTAAACATCTAAATATAGAAACCCTCGCCCAGAAGGGATTTGAACCTACGACCTTCGGCGAACCGCTCTAACCGCTGAGCTACCGTGCATTTTTTTGTTTCCATATTTAGATGTTTAAAACCATTAACACTATAACAGTCATAAAATTAAAAATCAAGAAACTAAGTATATATCTTGTTTCTTGTCTCACTGTACCACCGACTGAAAGTGAGTAAGAAAGGCTGTGATTGGCACGGCGCCAACTGTCGCCCTCGAGCGATCAATTCCGCCCATGCTTGCTTTAAACACTACCCTCGGTAATGGATTACTGTTTATTTGCTCTATGGCTCAGCTATCTATCACAGCAAGGACGTCACTGGAGATACGGAAGTATCAGCGGAAAGGAAACTATAAGGGACTATTTCTGCGGCCGGACAATCGAAGCTGCCCATAGCATGCTTTAAATTAAACACTACCCTCGGTATAGATTACGGCTTATTATTAATATCGTCTGTGTTTATATCACAGCTAGGGCTAGGACATGTCTGTAAGGAAGTATCAGGGGAAACACAGTTTGTGTTAATATTTGTAAAACGTCGGAGCAAAATAATGTTTTGTTCAACTTAGCAGTAAGAACGTGAATTGATTTTGTGTTTCATTCGAGCCGAAATAAAAACCGAATACTTTCCCTGTTATAATTCGAAACAATGTCAATACATTATTATAATTTATTAGAGACAAGTCACAGTTCATAAATCAATGAATAAATAACTAAACTATGTAGGTACTGTGTTTCCACTTTACAGTGTTCTGTGTTTATAATTCATATACCTTTTTCTTGTGTTTTTGGACTTTTTCCGGTCTTCATAGTCTTGTCTTGTTTGAAATATCAACTAGCAAAATTTTCGATATACAGCTATTATTAGCTGTATATCAGCTGTAGAAACAGTCGCATATCTATTGTAAACAAGCTTATATCATGCGAATTTGGCCCCACTTTAATCGCTATTAGGAGATATATTAAATATATTAAAGCTCCGCTTAGGACTACCGGGAAACAAATCATTTGTATATCTGTGTCCTTCTGAGCTAGTTGGTGTTAAATCAGTGTCAAAAATTCAATTGTGTCACAATTAGGAAACAGAAGGGTCGCAGCTAACGCTGATTTACAATAATTTGATTACAAATTGTTGATTGGGATTCTATAATAACACTTTTTTTGTTTTGTGCGGACTTGTGCGTGATTTGGAACTCTGACAGGATTTTATTAAATTAAAACCAATAATATTGGTAAGTATCTTTATAATTTCCTCCATCTTGAAATCCATCAGTAAAAATTGACCGTATATTTTAAGTTTTAGGTGAAATTCATATGCGCTTGCAATTTTACTGATAAATGGGTACCATATTATTACTGTATTTTTAATGCCCCCCTCTAATTAATAATATTTATTAAAATTTAAATATTTTTATTAATTAGGTATTTGCAAAGACATCTATATACAACTAATTAGAGTTAAGGGAGCTGCTAACCAGAAGATATACAACATCTCGCCGCCATTACGGTGTTTAGGGTTCCTCAGGTTCAAATTAAATAAACCTTTGATATAGTCCGGTAAATTCAATGTTCTTTCCCTTCTTCTGCGTTTATAAGACCCACCTTTCTTGTAATTACTCCATTTTTGATCCATGTTTTTGCACAAACTTGGAAAAATAAAAACTTGTGAAATGAAATATCGTCACCGTCAGCCATAAAATAATGTTTTGCTACAATTTGATGTCAAGAAATCCAATATGCAGCAGAAAGGTGACATATACGCCCATTTTTGAATAAATATGCATCTTTTTAGCGTTATATTAGAGATAAGAAAGTTAATATATTGCCAGTGATAAATGAGAAATATATTATGCTGCATTACATCTATTGAGTGGTAATAAAGGTTCAGTTATCATTAATATAACGCAAGCGATAGTGGATATACATATAGAGCATATCTGTGATAAAACAGCTACGGTGACATCTATTATATCACTAGTTAGCTGCAAAGGTTCTAATATAACACTGGCTATATATCAATGATAGCAGAGCCACATAAGTTCATATTTGCGTTATAGTAGTATCATGAAAACACTAATATACAACATAACTGCTCTAATTGAGGTTTTGAGTATACTATTTTACAACAGTGTTATATGTAATGTAAAAGGCAGCTATGTAAACGTTTATATCGTAGGTTATAATCCCAATTAGGCTGTATATTGTTATACAGCTATCTGGTGTCTCATATCACATATATATCACTAGCAGCCATAAGCGTTACTTATTTACAACTTTAATATCTCTATGTAGCGATAAGATCTTGCGATTTTGCACAATTTTGCTAGTTGGGTATTCTCGGTATAGATTGGTAATATATTTAGTGGTGTGATTTAGTCTTCTCCAGTCCTTTACCAGCTGCATCAACCTGATTTTCCTTCATGTTTACGGATCTGGTCATGCTGAGAGGCTTAGACAGGTCAGGGTTGACCCTGCTGGTGGTATCGTCATTTATTGTATTAGTAGGGGTGACAGTCCCACCGTTTTCGGAGTCCGCATTCTCTTTCTTTTTCTTTGCGTTCTTCATAGCCTCGAGCATTTCTGAATTAAAAATAAGAAAGATGTTTGAAGGAGTAAGTTGCAGTGAACAGAGGATACTGCGAAAATAGGTAGAGTTATTCTCTAACAGAATGCTGGTGTAGGAGAGACCATGGGAGAGATCACAAAAATATTGCACAAGACCAAACAAGTCGGCATAAAAAAAAACCGTTCAAATCCGAACAAAACGTTCTGTTTATTAAATATATTACCTAGAACTTTATGTTAATAAATCTTACCACGTCTAAAATTAGCTGAGAGTGGCATTAAGTAAAATGATTACATTAACTATAAAATTTGTTCTAATTTATATTTATTAGATGTTTGGATTGTGTTTGAGTGCAATATTATCATTGAAAAATGTCATATTGACAAACCAGATTACTGTCAAAAATCAAAAACCTTTGCGTACGCCAACACTTTAAAAGAAAGTGACGAAAAAAGGAACTAACACCGCTAGCTTACTGCAAACGCTATTTTTGACAGTTCTCTTAGCGTGCAGCGACCTCGCCCACGTTCATTTAAAGCATGTAGGTACAAATACAAAAAAGTATAAATAATCGATTTAGCTCTATGAGTTCAGGTCACAATCAAAACCTACTATCTACTATTTAGCTGAGTTAAATACACTTCTGAACAAAATACACGGTGGCACTCGATTTAGATCCGATCCGAAATAGAATGACTCTCTATGAAATACACAAAAAATGCGGTCTTATAATGATGTTAGCTTCCTATCATTCAGGAAGTTGATATACTGTGAACTCTTTTTCTCTTCTTTTCTTTAAAAAAATTAACGGTATACCGCCGTCTCTAATGCAATGCTCAGCTGAGATAGAATGCTAGCCCTCGTTTCGGGGCTTTATACTTTATTTAGAAAAGTAAGAGATCGCGAAATTGCTGGGGGCTCGACATGCCTACGAGTGAGGATTATAGCGAATGGCTGCAGAAAGGTCGAACAGCTGAAAGGCACAGAAAGAGAGGGATTAAAGGAATTTCATTAAAGGCCCTGCCATAAAGAACCCGGGCTTTAAGTTAAAGTATAAGGGCGCTGGCAGTAACAGAAAGAGAAACTTTTGAGTCTCACCTAGTTTTTTAGAAAAATCCAGCAATTTCACTTTGTTTACCTCGACAAGTTTATCGGTGAATTATGTAGGTATTCTTTTTAATATTAACACGAGAAAATATTTTTCTAGTAGAATAAAAATAAAATTTAACGAAAATGTATGATGCGAGCCTTCGAGGCAATAGGGGATCACACGAGTGTCATTTGAGACAGCCCAGTTATTGGTATGTCGAAAACTATCTCATCTCTCTGATAACAAGATCTTGAAGGTTCAGGGTTTTTCTCCAGTAAGTACAGTCAGCAAAAGCGATTGCTGTACACAGCCGCGAATAAAACGAATTAAATTTCGTATATTTTATTGAAGTAAATAAATTGTACAAGTCCACAAATTTTCATGACAATCCATTAATAACCTCCTGAAATAACTACATCCGTTTTGCTTTCTGTACCTTCTTATGGATATAGCTTTTCTCTGAAATTTAGTTTTAATTTTAGTTTCTGTACACAGACATACAAATATAATAGTGTTTAGATTATTCGCACCTTTCTACTACGAGTATAGGTACTTATTTCAAAATATCACCGCATTATGCCGGTGATTTGGTGTTGCGTACTTTAATAAACTATGCTTCTAGCAAACTTTATCCCCCCATTTACACATTTTGTGTGACTTTTTGAATTATCATCACCGGTCTAACATGCGCTTCGCTACAACATAATTCTGTCCCCCTCGTTATCTCGTACGCACGTAGTAACTTCACTTCAACTAAATGTAGACGTTATTCATCGCTCGAGAAAATGAGGTGACAACATTTGGTCGTTGCGGGTGTTAGCTTGACTGAAGTTCCTCCGGGGATTGGAGTGAATTGTAAATAGACACGAGAAAATTACTTTACAACAAACACTTTAGCGTAGATTCAATTCGTTATAGAGAAACATCTAATACACTGATTGTATTACGAGTGTATGCCAGGTGGACCAGGTTTTAGTAATTTATCAGAAGTATGAAAAAATATATTATGATTTATTAAAAAAAAAAATAGGTATACCTCGAGGTCTTTGTGCTGATGAGCAAAATAAAAACAACAACTGAAATAAGTACATTTTTGAAACCAGCATCAATATTCCACTAAAACTTAATTGTTACATAAGTTGGTTGTGAACTTGTTTTACATTATTTACAATATTATTGTAAAATATCCAAAAAATATGGATTATTATTTCTTCAACTAGCGTGTCGTATAGATTTAACAATTTTACCGCATTACGGCTTTTAGGTCAACTCTCCTGCAAAATGTTATTAAAAAAAGCTATAAACATGTTTTTGCATGAAATCCACCTCCTTCATTCTAGGAGCTGCATAACTTTGCATGTTTGCATGGGAGCCTTAATGGCGAAGTTATGTAAATTAATACCGGAACTTTAAAAAATATTCAGTCACATTTTTGTCACTATTACGCTTTACTTGGAATTTGTTATTTAAATCACCTTTTATAAATAGTTTACCTACTATAAAATACCACAAATAGACTCTATCACATGTTCCTTTGGGTTAGACTAGAACGTCACAAATTATACGTATTAAAAAAATATGTTTCCTAGCAGTTGATATTTTATATGTATTTTTAATATCTAACCCTTTTTAATAAGAATAAACTGGCGTTTACTGAACCACGATAGCTCCCGCAAAAATGAAATATGGAACATAAACATTAATGCAAATGACCCGGTTTGATAAACTCACCCTCATAACGTATGCAAATTTGAATATTTTAATCAAGCACATTGTTATTTTTTGTTGGAAAATAAAGTCTATCGTGTACATCGTGTATCGTGTATAAACGAAATATATCTTAAAACACGTAAAAATATTTGTTCTCAGATCGTGACAACAATTTTGATGTTCTTTTTCTTTTTTCATTCATATTTAAACCTACTTTCCTTCTGGAAAGTCATCCATAGTTTCTTAAATCTTCCCCTTACGTGTATCTTTTTTTGGCTTTAAAATAAATTAAATTTATCCGTGTATGTAGTTATGTAATACCTACCTCCAGATACCTCATGATAGAATAATCTGGCAAAATAATCTCAGACAATCTCTAAGTATCTCGTATTTTTCAGTTGATACTTTTCGATATATTTTCGATTTGCGCCGAGTTTTCTATGACGCCTCGTGTCCAATTTGCGCAAACAAAATATCATAAATATGAGATAGAAGATGTTTTTCTGTTAGAGACAATCTACCTATCTGAAATTACATTTTATATCTGATCTTTTTTATGATTTAGTATGAAAATGAGAGATTGCTACATATAGGGTTTTTTTGTTATTTTAATTTACACAGACAACAGTATTTGTGTTATAGAGTAGAATAAGTCATAGTTCAAGGATAAAAATGGAAAAAGGGAAAACTAATAGGACCCTATATAAACATGTCAAATGCTCTTAATTATTTTGTTTCTTTTGACAAGTAACAGTGGTAATTAATATCATACAAATTAATGTTACTGAAATTCATTCTTGAAGGATGGTGTTAATCCCACTTACACACTGTATAATATTTCTCTTATTTCGCTAAACAAAAGTTATTAAACACGAAGAAATACTTTACTTCGCAAGAAAGCAGACAGTTTTCTTCATAATGAAGCATACAACAACACCGATTATAGAACTCTATTATGACTGAACTTTCTTCAAGAAGTATTAACTGCAAGAACTGTGGTCCAATGCTTAATTAACTTTCTGCCATATCTCTATGTAGAGTCGAGTAAAATGACCCTAAGTATGTTGTTTTAGATCTGACGTCATTTGTATAATAACGACTGTTAGATCCAGCGACTTGGCTTAACGTGCCCTCCAAAGCTTGGAATTAAATTTAGTAGAACAATCAGGTTAATTTAGCTTGCATTTCAGCGATTAATCGATAATGCCATCGATTCGGAGAGGACACAACTAAATAAAATAAATAAACTAAAATTATTGCCATCCCTTTCCGTTCTTTCATGATGGTAAATGACAGGTGACAATTTTAGTTTCCAAATTGCCCCCAATATCAGCTATGTGTGTCCAAAAACCTTCAAATTGAGAGCCGAATCTTACCCCTGAAACTGTTAAAACATATAGTATGTAAATGTCACGTATAGGACCAGACCCGCCCAAGTCGTAAATAAGATGAAACAATCCAGCTACTTGTACATCTCTCTGTGAAGTGTAGTTCCTGGAGAACCGCAATAAAACTAAACCTAGACTGGCTGGAGTGAAATTTATATTGCAAGTTGAACAAGGAGAGTCCGTGTACACTCCGCGGACTTGGGGATAAAATCCCGAGAGACAGCTGACCGCCATTCGATATGTTTTAGGATTATAGTCTCATTCGGAAGACGTTACTAAGTACAAATACCCATAACAAGTACTGTCCATAACTGCTCAAAATGTATCAGTACAGAAATGCAATTAAAAACAAACTTTTTATACTAGTGTAACGTAAAAGATATATCATCCAAAGAAGTGGATAAAACATAAAAAAAACTAGACAACTTTCTCCAAAGATCAATGAAATTTACAAATTTTGAGAAAACACAATGTGGTGTAATAATATTACAACAATGACTTTGTTTAAAACTTTAAGAGATTATATTTATCTTATCATATTCCTTGATTTTTTTAAAGTTGTAATACAAATATTGTTCAGCCATAGGGGTTCTGCGTATATTTCTTCACATGTTGTGTACGTACAGACTTATGCGTGAACTGTAGGTAACTCAATCCCTTTCTTACAATAAAGATACATGGTGGGGCTCTAGAGGGTGTTAGATAGGCCAGCAAGTTATTTATCCTCTAGCGTGTGTGTGTCCAGCGATGAAGATTAATTCCTCCGTATCACGAGAAATAAACAATAGTATTATCATACTTAGGTACGGTAGGCTGCAAAATAGTGCCTACGCAGTACTAGTGTCACCGCAAACTTCAATCGTTTGAGGCGGTACTAGGCACTGATTAGAGAAAGTCGCTGCCGCTTTTACTCTTCTGTGGTACTAGGTATGCACTTCTGCAGCCTACTGTACGTACCTATAGGTTTCTGAGCTGCGGCTTTGCCTAAGTTTTCCCTTGGGAATATTTTCTCGCGGTGAAAAGTAGCATCAATAATAACGGCAAAATATTTTTTTAAATCGGTACCTACAGTCGTTTATTTACTAGCTTACGTTGATCTATTTATTGAATTCTTAAAGTGTTAACTTCCCCATATAGACTTATATTTCTTTATTTTTATTTTTTTATGAATTGAATTACAACATTTTTCTAAAGCCAATAATGTACAGGTCCTGTTAAAGAACTACGGGCAATCTATTACATGAGCGGCCACTTCAAAGACTTGTTTGAAACTATGTGCTATGCATCAAATTGTGACAGTCCCATCCATCACCGCGACACCCCTGGCTGCCCTCGATTGACCGCCTCTACAATATTTATAATACTGATTACGCGATAACAAATTCACAAGTCATTGTTTGCCAGTATTACTACGGTGAAAATTATACAGGGTTATACGAAGTCAACATTGTTTTTCTTGGGCAGAATAGCGAACTTGGCATAATAAAACCGCCGATCAAATTATTATACAGCGAAATTGGCTTTCCATTCGGCTCTGATGTCAATTTGTTTATCGATTCGATTCATTAGACAGTAGGAAAACACTGTAATAGAATAAGAGATTATTGTAAAAGTGTAATAAAATAAATACAATACAATACACGTTGTGCAATGTTGTGAAAGAAATTCTGAAAACAAAGGTCGGTGAATGCAAATGGCTGCCAATCCAATGCGGCATTTGAATAAAGACACTGGTCGTTTGTATTTTAATTAAACTTTTGTTTTCTTTTTCTGCGACGGACAATGATAGAGACAGAAAGTTCTACGGTAAGGCATTAGGAACTGAATTGAACGTTTCGTTCCTTTCTCTTTGGCATAGTATAATGGGCCCGCCGTCTAACAAAAGAAACAATTACCTTATTCTTTGATATCAAAAAAATCGATTCACCGGAACATAAAATGAAGAATGGTGTTTTCAAATTAATTCGCACTACGTCGGCTACAATAAATTTTCCCTAAATTACAGGAGGGAAATGTTTCCTGAGTAACATGTTAGTTTTTCTTTATCTTTCATGGCGTGAATAATCATAACTTGTTTTCACCTGACATAATTTATTAAGGGTTATTACGTGGTCCGCAGCGTATAGGTACGCAAACCAACAATTTAGTGAATTTACTGTTCATGCAATATACTGTGCTTGCGTGACTTTATAAGCTGGTATGAAGTTCGAATGGCTACTACAGTAAAACTACAATCAGTGCTTTCGAATGGTTTTTGATTCCGCTATTAAATGTTTTGTAAAAACACAGTGGTAACAATTCGTAGTGGCTAAAACCACGACATAATATAAGTCTATACCTATCATTTTTTAAAACAGAAAGGGACGGCAATAATTTTAGTCAAGATTCAGTTAAGTCATGCCCCGTAAATTTTTCAACTTAAATCAAAGTATAACTGCAGTCGTGTTGCAGTCATAGTATTTATAACAAACCTATTTAGTAAAGTAAACCTAAAGTAGGTACAAAATCACAGCTGAAAACGTAAACTAACGTGATGTTTTCCATGTTTGTTTAACCTCAATGCTGCAAATAAATAAATATCCTATATTTGTACCAAATTGGGCTGCTCGCCAACTTCATACGTTGTTCATAATGTTAATCACTGTTTTACTCGAAATGTACTTTGTGAGTCAGGGTTGACAGTTGTATGAAAATTTATTAAAAAAGCTTCCTACTTAGGATTTGCTGGATCCATCATTGCCTAAATTCAAATATTTGCCCATTATTCAAATATATTTGCCCATTATTCAAATATATTTGCCCGACCAGGAATCGAATCAGCGATCCTCTGCGCAGTAGGCAATTTTAATAGTCTACGAACTAAACTGCGAAAGACATTGCTTCAACTTTCTTCATGTATCCTGAATGTAAACTAAACTGGAACAAATATACAATTCAGCTTGGAAAAATCGAGTTTAACATAAGCTAAGTATGTATGTATATAGGTAGTTGAAGTTTTGACTTCCACGCTAAGTTATGCATTTGTTCCTGGCGAAGTGCCAGTGAGGTGTTCCGGCATTTACTCACCTGTCCAACTCGAAAGCTTAAAAGGGGTGCCTTGAGTTTCACAAGTTTCTTCCGCAAAAATTTTCAAGCAGCTACTTCACCTTCACTTTAGAAGGCTTTGGAAAATGGAGCTTAAAGTAGTAGAGTAGGTTAAAACACAGCCATTTCGGTTGAAAATGTTGTTTTTCATTTTATACAGGGTGTAAAATCAGTACTGTGTTCCTTTAAACAACATGTTCTACTAATAATGATAACAAACAACTTTCACAAAACCAAAAATTTTAGCTCAAAATAAAATTTTGCTTTGTCCATCCATACAAAATTACAGAGAATCTACTTACAGTATTTAGAAGGCAAAATAATTTTTTACGAGTTAAAATTTTTGTGCTTTGGGAAAGTTGTTTGGTTCCATTAGTAGAACATGTAGTTTAAAGGAACGCAGTACCTATTTTTTTTTACACCCTGTATATATATCTAGGGCTGTTTTTTTACACAAATTTTACGATATCAAAGATAACGAAAGATACTGTTATGGCCCGAAAATTACTCGAACGGAGCACCAAATTATAACAATTTGAAATTATTATGAGATTCTGCCTCTTTAGGGGCATGACAAATAGGAAGCGGTGCGGCGCGGGCGAGGCGGAGACGCGTCAATTTTGTATGTAATTTACGTCTGCGCAGCGCAGCTTGATTTGAAGTTTCTATACAAAGACGACGCATTGGCGACGCAACGGCGCCGCACCACTTCCTATTTGCCATGCCCCTTATAACGCAATATTCCTTTGTTTATAAGTAGTATCCTAAAATAAAAGTAATAAAATTTTATAAATTTCCTTCCATCCAGTTAACTAATCTCTTTCATCACCACAAATGTTTTATTTTAAGTGATCTGATGTAGGGGTTGTATTGTCATTAAATTTTACGTTAGGAGAATAACAAACACTTACATACTTAGATAAAAATAATACCTCAATAACATAGATGTAGTCATCTTCAGCGAAATCAAGTCAGCCACGGACGATAGAGCTAAATTTATTAGCTCTATTATTCAAGCTTCGAAAAACATTTGTTACATTAATCCCTCTCCCTAGTCTCTCTTAGAATTATAAGGAAGAGAACTATCTCAGGAGATATTTGCGGGCATCAGTGTTTATTGATTTTTGAGCGCCCTTGTGGCTTATTTGTTGTGGTACTTGTGTTGTTTGTGGCTAGTGGCTAGCCTATTATTTTCCTGGTTACGATATTTGATAGAAGAAGGATTATTTTATTTTTGTACTCATCTGGGTAATTTGATTCAACATATTTTTTACTCCCAATTTTTATTACCTAAAATTAAATATTTTAATGTATGTCATAGCCAAAGTTAGGTATTGAATAATGTAAATACCTAGTTACGTAATAACACGGAAGGTATCCCTTCTTAATAAAATATGAATCTAAATAAATCTTTGCAGCTTGTAATTTAAAGTTAAAGAAGCATTTTTCTCGCAGCAACTAGCACTGCTAACCGCTGCTTCCATAAATTTCAGCGTCACATTCCCATGAGTTACAGCCAACAATGTGAAAAATGCTACTTACTTCACTCATTTACATTTTGCAGTGAAAATTATTCAGACCACTGATGGTTTCGTGAGATTAAGTATTATTATTAAACTCATTGGACTAACGGACACGCTACAGTCTAAAACATTGCGTTAGTTTGTAAGAAAATTAGTAAATTTTATGAGGAAAATATAATAAGCTGTTTCCAGAAAAATATTTTCAAATTAAAAAATATTCCTTCAAAGAAGAATGAATTGTATTATAAATTTCAGTGTTCCCTCGTCTCTCTTTGGAAATAATCCAAGTTAAGTAGCTTTCATTTTGACGAGATAAAAGGAATATTATATTTAATACCTAATGCTCACGTGATCGTATGTTTTTTTTATTCTCGCAAAATGGCATCTGATTGTCGCTAAACTTAATTGTGATAATCACATGTCTTCAGTGACACCCGTAAAAATCGATTGGCGTAAGAATCATTAAAATTGGTCCACGCGTTTGGTCCCTAGAGTGTGCCACAATAGTAGATTCATAGACTAGGGTGGAAGAGAATCAATTCCCGAGGTAGTTAGACGCCCGAGCGCAGCGAGGGCGGCTATAGTCCGAGAGGAATTGATTCTTCTACCCGTGGCAATGACTCTACTTTTCATTTAGAATATGAGGAAAATAAAAAGGCCCGTATTTATAATCAGCTCTCAAGAGTGACAGCGAGTTTGAGTTTGTCTCAGAAATGTCACTTCAGTACAAAACGATCTGTCAAATCCATACTTAATATTGCTCTCAATCTTGAGATCGCTTTATAAATACGAGCCTATCCCGCCAATTTGTGTTGACTTTTTAATTATTATTTTTTAATTTTGTCGCGGCACTCGCATCGCAAGTTTGCGCTAAATTCACACTGGCCAGTGACACTAGCTGGTTAAAAAGTCACGACATTTCATAAAGTTTTTTTTTTAATATGAAAAAAAGTCTTCACAGCTGACAGCAATTCAAGCAGTTCTATTTTTAAAGTTCATTCCCGCCCTAGGGTGGGGATGAAATTTGTATGAGTTATTCCTTCCCTGTGAAAGGAAAGGAGCATCTTCCACCCAATAGTCAGATCAAAACAACACTACTTTCCGAGTATGAGAAATGAAAAGGAACAAACATACATGCCTGCAAAGGTTGATAAAAACATTACCCTTCTTTGCGTTGCGCAGTCGGGTAAAAAATAAAACACAGGGACAAAGAAAAAAGCTATAATAGTTACCTAAATATCTTTTTACCCGATATAAATCTCCAATATGTAATTTTCTTCCTTTCCTCAGTAATCACTTCAAACGTAGAACAGTGGTCTATAAAGATAGGTAGTTCTAACCAATGGTTCTAACACGATTTATTTTACCTCGTACATAAAGTACACCTAAGTAGATACTTAACTCAAGTTACCTCTTACTCAAGTATTTTTACCTGCCCTTATCTGAAAATATATTAAGCTTGTTAAATGGTAAAGGTTACCAATAAAACCATTTTGTCATCCTTATCGAGTTACTACCACCGTAACGTAACCGTGCAGATATTCTAATAGAGTCATTTTTAGAAAATATTCGGTACATCGCCTCTCTTTTATTGATATTTCATATTTTACTTCTTTTTCTGTCGTATGGGTTTCGAGTCGATCGACCCGATGAACCCTGGTGTTAGAGTTTTTAAACCGCCTAATAGCACAGCTATAGGCCTCTGACATGGTTTGTGTAACGACCACTATCAAAGACAGCTACCAGGACCAACGGCTTAACGTGCCCTCCAAAGCACGGAATCCTTTCTCTTTTCGGACAATCAGATGATTCAGCCTGCAATATCCTAACCAAACTGGGGAAAGTCTCACAAAGTGACAAATTAACAAATATCAACTTTGTGTTCCCCCCCCTGAAAATCGAACCCAGGACCTCCGGATCGAGAGCTCATGGCTCAGACCACTAGACCACGGAGGCAGTTTTACCTATAGATACCATCGCAAATAAAATAGAGCTGGTTCGATGCCTGTTAATACGCATCGAGCAAAATGTTACTTAAACAAAGGGTTGT
Source organism: Scrobipalpa atriplicella (assembly GCA_029255725.1). NCBI lineage: Eukaryota > Metazoa > Arthropoda > Insecta > Lepidoptera > Gelechiidae > Scrobipalpa > Scrobipalpa atriplicella. The sequence goes on from JARACY010000002.1 coordinate 185,504, forward strand.
TAAAATGCTTGGCGTCAACAACTGTGGGTGGATAATAGACGTCTGCGGCCCACGATTCACTCACAGTGCGGCAGTATGGGAGCTTATATCCAATTCGGCGGCCCGTTTCGTGGTCGGACGTGACTGGGAATATATTGACCGCCCCAAAGGTTTGAGAAACCATGATAACACGAGCACTTTACATTTTAAGCCAGTTGTCACTCGGGAGCGACCCTTTCTTTTCCTTTATGTACCTAAGCGGATTTGAATTTAATAGTATAAATTTGACGTTGATTTTATAGCCTACTTACTTACTTTACAGAGAAGTCAAAACATGAAAATATTGATGTAAACCTGAATATTTTTCACATTTTATTTGGCTCTACATTACTACACTACACAGCTCTACGGGTCATAACGTTTTACTGCTTTTTCAAATGGGACTTAACTCCATAGTTTCCAGAAAGTATTTTTATATAATTACTTTGAACTTCAATGAAGAGCCTAAGCTCCTAAACGCAATCATAATATAGGCATAGTAATATTTCCCTCTGAATACCAACCAGCTCGTTACTGGCAAGCAGACGAAATAAATAAAGTTCATGACATCTATTTGTGCTAAGTTCCTTATCCTGACAAAACGAATGGGTGTATTTCCGGGGGCCTTAAAAAACCGCGGGAGTAACATTGTCGCCCAGAGCTAGAATGACTTCCTAACGAGAAATACATTGGTATTTGTGAGGGGAACATTTACTACAGTGTTACTGGAATTTACGTTTATAGTCTGCACTTCCAGTATCATAATGGTGGCTTTCTATTCTTGCTGCTATCTTATCATTGGCTACTCTACTATTTTATTTCAGGCTACTATCATGCATCAACTGTATTTTTATTTGATTACCTTAATATTAGGAAAGTTGAAAAATTAACAAACACATAATATGCCACTCTACATAAAATTACCTAGAATTTTATGTAAGTATTGCGTCCTTGTTTGCGTCGCATAAAAATCTAACATCGAAATCATGTAATTAATCATGTTAAAAAGAAAATTCTTTACCGGGTTTAATGTACCTAAACCTAATGTTTTATATTATATTTTGCAGCTCATATTATATTTTGACTTCTCGTCCTCGTCTCGTTCTTTATAGTAACAGCAGCAATGTTCTCCACAGGTACAAAAAGGTCGTCGCTCTTCGGTGCGTGAAGAAAAACGCGTCTTCTATTATATATTTTTTACAATGCTATGTTATGTGTCTTAAAATAGCTCCAAAAATTACAAACATCAAAATGCATTATCAATTTCATTTTCATAACTTATTTTACTTGCATGTTATTGGATGACTGACCTAGTTAAACTATTACAACTGTGAATGTGTAATTTAACTATGCTCTTTCTTTGTTAAACTTGTTAACTAAAACAAACTACGTTACTAATGTTAAACATGAATTTGTACTTACTGTGTCCTCTCGGTGGCCTGCTTGGCAACTAAGAAAGTTACGAGATAAGAAGCCGCTCTAACTACATCCTTGAGCTTTTTTTGCATCACAGTGTACATTACAGTCTTCTACTGCTATCAAGTGTCGAGTCGGAAACAACCTGATGAACTCAGGTCACTTAGAACTTTTAAACCGCCTAATATAAATACCAAACACCGAATGCTGACCTCCAAACTTTAATATGAAAATGGCACCCCATTATGACAAATAAATCTAACAGGCCGTTGACATGATTTGTGTCACAACCATAAGTAGCTTTCAAAGAGTGCGACAGGGTCCGACAGCTTAGTGTGCCCTCTGAAGCACAGAATGTTTCTTCTTCACTCACAGACCAAACTGGTGAAAATTTCAATTGGCAAAATGTCAACTTTGTGTACCTTCTGTCGGATTCAAACCTACAATCCAATCATCGGATCGGTAGACTGGTAGGCAGGTAGGTAGTCAGAACACTAGACAGTATTACTGCTAAACATGTGACACTCACACCAGAAACAAGCCGCAATGGATGTTGTAAAAACATGAGTACCTACCTATAAATAGATCCGTAAGTTTGCTGGACTGACGGTCCTCTGAATGCTTACTTATTAAAAAAGTTGCAGTCGCGCAGGCTGGGCTTTGATGTTTTGCCGGCCATGGTTACGAAATTGCTCTGTCAGGATATTGTGAAAAACTTAGACATTTTTACAATACAAAATATGAGGATAGTTGGATGACTTGGACGACATTTAGGTATTATTGTCAAACTAAATTGATAAAAGATTTGGTTTTAGGAGTTAAAAGAAATAAATAAACACTAGGTGCATAAATATAGGCATCTAGATGTTACTTCCATGCTGGACTGGGAGTGATAGAAAAACATAGAATGTGCCAGCTGCATCTCCTCCCGTGCATGCTGTAAAAATCAGCTAAGGGAATCGAGGGTTTCAGTATATTGCAATTTAGGCGATGGGCTGACAACCTGTCACTATAGCAATATACATAATCACCTGTATAATAACCCTCAAAACTTGTCAGACGTGGCGGAATGACCTTTATTTAGGTCGTTTTTGCTCTGCCTACCCCAATAGGGAAAAAGGCGTGATTTTATGTATGTATGTATGTAGATGTTAATATAAAGTTGTTGACTCTCTCTGTTTTCGATCTTACATACCTATTGCGTAAATATTTACTAGTCCAGGATTACTTCGCTTTGCTCTATAATCACAGGTACGATTATCTATTTGCATACACATGGAAAGTTTACCTGTACGAAGGTGGATTTAAACAATCCATGGAATGGAAACTGTGTAGAGGATTAGATACAAATATCAGCATTCTGCAATGCGGTATAAGGAATCATTTCGAATATACCTTTTTTTGTCAGAAATCAAAGCAATATTTTTATAGTAAATCATATTGTCAAGTAAATAAATATTTTTTAGATACCTAGATACACTACATTTTCTAGTTATTAAGTATATTATTTTGATTATTGCTTCGCCCAATCTCGATAAGAAGGGTGAAATAAAAATACCTACAGCCTACACAGGTACCTAATTACTTTCGAAAACAGTAATGCAATTAACCCATTATAGAAAGTACGTGTCGCAATTAAGGGTTTTAATTATTTCAAAGAAAAAAAAAACATTTATATGAATTATGTAATATTACAGGTCAGTACCAAAATTTACAAAATATTTTCAAATTTTTTACAGCAGTACTATACGTTTACACAATATTAACTCGCAGGATATGGAAATGCAGTACAGTTAATAGCAATATATTATGTTTTCAGCTGCGTGAGCGTAATGGAGCGCATATACGCTAAATCCACTTTATTCAACGTTGTATCCAGTTCCATGCGTATTCGTTTATGAAATGCCTTAGAGAAAAATAAAATGATAAATATAAAATATTTATGTGTTGAATACATGATATTTTATTCTGCATTTTATATCTAATAATTACCTTAGCTAATAGAAAAAAAACAGTTTCCCATTTTCGCATTACTTTCGTATTACCTAGGTACTACCTACCTAGAGAAGTAAATAAGATCTGTTGTGCGGCAGAAGCAGTAAATATGACTAACTGCTGCTTCTGATCATCTGTCTGCAATACAAACTTGGTGTAAAATATTAATTTATGCAGATGTTTTATTATGCACGTTTGCAGCAGACCGGGTGCTACGATGCTACTTAATGTTTTATTTATGATACAACCTACCTATACGTTTCCGGAAACAAGAGAAATAATTGAAAATGGAAAATAATAATCATGATGTGAATTTAAGAACTTAACATACATATAAAAATAATTAATAATAATAAATTATGTAATAAATAAACAATTTGCCAAAAAGATTTACAAAACACAAAGTTTCTTTTAAAACTTCGCACTACGTCAATCCCGTATCCGTATTAATGAATACTGAAATCAGATTCCGATCAGGCAGGTGTAATAAGTAGGTTTTTTATTTCTACTATCACAAGCAGAGACAGACAGGCCTTGCTTCACAAAATTCAACGCATCATCTTTCTCAAGTATTAACTGAACGCACCTAAATACCTAAGCGTTTTCCAATACATTTTCATTCCGATATCGTAAACATGTCTCACTCAGATATTTCTCGTGATTATTCAAAGGTTGCGTTTAGCGAGATTTAGATGCAAACGAGAACGTAGGCGATTATCTATAAAGCTTGGCGTACATTTAAATCCACAGATTTGGTAGTCCTATCTACGAACTGACTCCGGCACGTGTCAGTAAGTAGGTAATTTGTAAACGCAGACAATACAAGTTACAAAGCTAAGTAGATAGCTCACTAGTTTTACCAAAGGCATAGTGAGTGTTTCCGTAGAAATGCTGGCTGCTCCCGTAGAATGGCTGTGTCTCTACAATAACAGTACTTAGTCTATATTTAAAATGGAATCTGTAACTTTCTATTTGAAAAAACATTAAAATCAGTAAAGGACTTAGTTTTAGAGTATAAGATAGATAGAGAATAAAGAAAATGTTACTTGTCTATTTTCCCGTTTTAATATTAGGTATGTATGTACCTACTTAGTATAGAATGAAAGATTTTCATATTTTTTTTTATTACACTGAGATTATTTATTTAGGTATGTAATCTTCCACCATCATCCCTAATATACTCTCACGCATTCACAATGTTATTCAAACACATGCGAAACCAATCTGTGTGCCTTGATTTAATGGCAACAATGGACAGTGTTGCCAGATGGAGAGTATGGAATCACTGAATATTTGAGTCATGTCATACAAAGTCAGACTCAGACAGAATACACGAAATACCTATTTGCATATTTTCTGTTGGAATGATATTACTATTTTAAAATGTTATGGTTTTAAGAGTGGAGGTTTCAATGCACGTATTGAGCAAGTGCACACAATATAATAAAAAAAAATATTTAACGAAGTTTATTTTTTTATGTATTTCTCGCACTCATAGAGCTAATTTTTTGTTTAAGGCGAACCACACACTGCGCTATGCTCTGCGTCGCGAAGGGCAGATATTGGTATCGATTTGTGTGCGCACAAAATCAGAAAATCTTGACTAAAATGGTCACCTGTCATTGTCTATGCTGAGAGAACAGAAAGGGAAGACAACAATTTTGGTTAAGATTTAATTAAGTCATGCTCTCCACGAATCGATAGCATTGTCTATGTTTCATTGTTCAACCAACACAAGGGAGCATACATAAACAATCACGCGCTCTGTCGTACAGCGCGTAGCGCAGTGTGAACACCGCCATATTAAGAGAAATCAAAATATTTACTCAGGTTGTGGAGTGATGTAATATTATTCAGTCTAAGTTCAATCAAATCCTGTCGAAGTTGACTTTCTTTTTTCATTATTTCTAATAGGTATTTTATAATAGGTAGAGTTGGCAAGTCCGGTGATGTGTGATGATAGGCGAAGGGAGGGCGCGTCACCTGTGATTACCTAGGGTGCGACCAAATTGCCCAAATTGGTCCTATATGTAGGTAATACGGTGAATGAAGTATACTTAAACCGTGAAGGTATTTTGAAGAATGAGATCCCTTTTGGTATGCGAGAATGTTTGATTTTTTATTTTCTATAGTTAAGTATGCATGAACAAAGATAAAAAAATAAAACAAGTAAGTCATTTGTCAAAGAAAAAAGGGACGGCAATAGTTTTAGTTAAGTTTTGTTGTTACCGAATTTCCCTTTGTATAAATTCTTTTTAACTTTTGTCAAATTTTTCATAAATATCGTGAAAATAGCGCGATAGACACTAATTGGGCTAGAACCAAGGTTGATACGGTCTTTAAAATAAAGCATTTGACGTTCATAACTCGCAACTCATTACCATTTTCACGGTTAAATAGTATTTTAGCGTGATTTTGGATTATTAACCGAATAAAGCTAAGCGTACAAAGTAAAAGAGAATGTTATTAATGATAATTTTCCCATGACACGGTAATGATCCAAAATGCATGCGCGTAGGCTTAGACTTTTAAACAAGCGCTTTCAAAATGGGGTTGAGAACCTAAACTAATCCTAGACTAAATAGGGTTAAATGTAGGGTAGGGCTAGGGTTAAATCCTAGTGGATAACTTTATCAGCTGCTCTGCTATTAAATACCTATTTACATTTAAAAAAACTTACCTCTGCAGAATGTTTATAACTGTTTGAAATTATAAAATAATACAAGCAGAGTGCAGTGTCAGTAACATATATTTTCTTATTGACCAGTAGCCTTGGCAACCACCAGATTACCTGCCCAACACGCCCCCTTAATCTGTGGCTATGTTCAAGCACCTTAACATTTAAACTAAAAAATTATCCATTACAAAATTAAAACAAATAAACAAACAAACACTTTACGAACAAATAAATAAACACTTCCTAACACATAAACAAACACTTCCTAATACATGAACATGAACAAACACTAACCTACCTCAAGTATCGCCCTCTTAATGGGTAATTTCTTTAATAGTTCTTTCAGCTTAGGGCCCGGTAAGGCTTTGGTAAGCATGTCTGCCATCATTTCTTGTGTGGACAAGTACCTCAGCTCAACTGCCTCATTTTGTATTGCCTCACGCACAAAATGATATCGTATGTCGATGTGCTTAGTTCGGTTGCTATTCATTTTGTTCCTAGCTATCGTATGTGACGACTGATTGTCGTTATAAATAACCACTGGTTTGTTACAACTTTCATTTGTTAAATATTGTAACAAGCTTTTTAGATAAATAGCTTCTTTCGATGCTAGGCTGAGTCCTATGTACTCGGCTTCCGTTGACGACAAAGCCACGCATCTTTGTTTTCGACTTTCCCACGAAACTATATTTTCGCCTAATTTGAACATTAAGCCTGTAAAGGATTTTCGATCGTATGACCCTCCCCAATCTGCATCTACGTATCCATGAAGAGCAAGTTTTTTAGATTTTTGGAAAGTTAGAGCAAAGTCTGACGTACCTTTTAAGTACCTAAGTACACGCTTGGCACAGTTGTAGTGCGTCTCATTATAGCACGAATTAAATTGCGATAAATAACTAACTGCGTGCGCGATATCTGGCCTACTGTTCTGAGCTAAGTAGTTAAGACATCCTATGAGATTCTGATAAGGCAATCTACAACCAGAATCTGAAGCTTTCTCTAATTTGACACCTACTTCCATTGGGGAAACGACTGGTTTGCAGTTCGTCATTTCAAATTCCTTTAAAATATTTAGAACATATTGTTCTTGATCGAGATAAATTGTGTTTTCATCTCTCCTAAGTCTCATGCCCAGTACGTGCCTCGCTGGACCTAAGTCCTTTACTTTAAACTTTCGCAGCAGCCCAGTTTTTAGTTTTTGCTTTTCGTTTTCGTATTTTTTGCCACAGAATATAAATATATCGTCAACGTAAATAACTACGACTATTCTGTCCCCATCGCTTAACACTTTCTGATAAAGACATGGTTCTATCTTCGACTGTGTGAAACCTAAGTTAAGCATCTCCCTATCTAGCTCATGAAACCAAGCATTCGAAGCTTGTTTAAGTCCATATAACGATCTCTGCAGTTTACATACCTTGGTCTCCTGACCTTTGACAATTGCTCCCTTAGGCTGATACATATATATGTCTTCTTTCAGTTTACCGTAAAGGAACGCAGTAGTCACATCCCATGCGTCAATGAGCCAATCGTATTCAGCAGCTAATGAGAATAGCAAACGCAGAGTCGAACTCCTCACTACAGGAGAGTATGTTTCATTATAATCTACTCCACGTACCTGCGTGTAACCTTTGGCAACGAGTCTAGCCTTATATTTGGATACTTTACCATCGCTATCTCTTTTTATCTTAAATACCCATTTGCATTGGATAGGCTTCTTATCACGTGGAAGATCTACGAGGGTCCACGTTTGATTTTCCTTCAACGATTGTAGTTCATCTTCCATAGCCTTTTGCCATAGATCGCAGTCAGATCTCCCCAATGCTTCTTCAACCGTTGTCGGATCGCCATCAATCTTCGCAATGACATTACTACAAGTACATGAGTAGTCGACAGGTTTTCGCTCTCGAAGATTATATCTTTGTTCTGGTTCTTCAAAGATAGTTTGAAGTTCCGGGTTACTTGTTTCAGTATTCGCTTCTTGTTGAGGAGTAACAGTTTCTATATTAGATTTCTCCTCCACCTCTATGTTCAATGTTTGCGCCTTTGGAGGCTCTTCTTCGTTTTGTGAAGATGATGAATTGCGAGGTGTTTCATACACAGACTCTACTCGTTCCTCCTCTATTTCAATAGGAACGACTGTGCTCTTCGTCACTTCCGTACCGTCACCAGGAAATACATTCTCCAGGAATCTCACATCTCTAGCGAATGTCACTTTGCCTGTCTTAGGATGCATCAGTCTGTAACCTTTGGTAGTCTCACAATAGCCAATAAAAATCAACGCTTCAGTTTTTGTGTCAAGCTTTTGTCTCTTCTGCTTTGGTATGAGGGCATGTGCCTGACAGCCGAAAATTTTCAGGTGACTCAAGTCTACTTTCTTACCAGACCATAATTCCTCGGGTACTTTGTTAGTGACCGCTTTAGTAGGGCTACGGTTTTTCAAATATACCACAGTGAGTACCGCCTCTGCCCAAAACTTCTTGCTTAGATTTGCCTCGCAAAGCAATGTTCTTGCTTTTTCCATAATCGTTCTGTTCGCCCTCTCAGCAACACCATTCTGCTCCGGCGTGTAAGGGACCGTCGTTTGGTGCTTTATACCAGCCGACTTAAGAAGATTATCAAAGGCTTGGTTGCAATATTCTTTGCCATTGTCGGATCTTAAGCATTTTATCGACTTACCAGTCTGTTTCTCTACTTCCGCCTTGTATTCACGAAATTTATCTATAGTCTGACTCTTATTTTTCAAAAAGTAAACATGCGTTTTACGTGTATAATCGTCTATAAAGAGCAGCATATAGCGTGAACCTGCGAACGATGGTTCTTCGACAGGGCCACACAGGTCGCTATGTATGACTTCCAAAACCTGCTCAGCTCTAGTTCCACTGTTCTTGAATGGACTTTTACACATTTTACCTTGTATGCATGGTATACATGGCTCGGTTTTATCACTTTTTCTAATGTTTATTCCAGATACCATATTTTTTAACGTATCTATATATTTTTGTCCCAAATGAGCTAATCTTCTGTGCCATAAGTTTGATAGACTTTCATTTGACATTGTCAAACTTGCTATAAAGTTTTTGTTTTCTATCAGTTCGTAAATTCCGTTAACTTCTTTGCAGGTTGCAACTACTTGCTTCTTTTCATTTATTATTGTACAACCTTTTTTGGCAAAGTTTACTTCATAATCCTTTTTGACGAGATTACTCACAGAAATTAGGTTCATCGATAAGTTGGGAACATGTAGAACGTTATTCAATGGGAGTTTTGTATTCCCGCTCAGTTTCAGTTCGGCATTCCCTTTACCTTTAACTGGGATTTTTTGTCCGCTCGCCATCTTTACATCTGAGCTTTTCTCATTTTCGCACCTGTAGTTATTTAATTTATCTGCGTCGTGTGTCATATGGTTGGTACACCCACTGTCGACATACCAACAGTCTTTGTTGATGCAGGGTGTTCCACCTCCTGTGCTCATACACGCATTGCATACATATGCGTTTTTGGGAGCTTTTGCGTCTTTGCATTCCGACGCCTTGTGCCCTGGCTTATGGCACTTAAAACACTTGTATGCGCGAGGTGCTACTTTAGCATTTGGTCTGTTTTTTAAAACCTTGCTTGTACTGAACGCTGCTTGGCCACTATCTTCTGAGGACGCAGCTTGTCTGTTGCCTTCTTGCAGCAATTTAGTTTTTATTTGCTCTAGACTTATCTCGTTTCCACTGTTATCAACAGCCATGATCAGCGGGTTGTAAATCTCTGGTAGCCCGCTTAGCAAAATTGAAATAATCCAGTCATCAGAAACTTTAGCATCTATATCGGCTAACTGTTGTGCTAGGAAAATCACTTGGGTTATATACTTTTCCATGCTCGTGAAGTTTATAAGCCTGCAGCCCCATAGTTCTCTTTGCAACGTAATGCGTCTGCCCCAGCCTTTATCCTCGTAGGCTGACCGTAAGTTTTCCCACACTTGCTTAGCCGTTTTTGCACTAAGAACGTGCGCAAAACATGTTGGTTCCAGCAGCAAACATAACGTTGTCCGTGCTTTTCTATCAATGTCTTTTAAATTGGGCGTGATTTCTTCTGCCTCTACGGCTTTGAACCAATCCTTCGATTCTAGGTAGTTCCTGGCTGCGAACTTCCAGACAGCGAAGTCGCTGGCCCCTTGTAGCTTCTTTATGCCACATACTGACGAGCTATTTTCGTCCGACATTTTCACGATATTTCGCACTCACAACTATTACGCGCACAACTATATTTTTTACTGCATTTTTATGTTACTTGTAACGCGGTTACGGGTGCATAACCTGTTTGAAATTATAAAATAATACAAGCAGAGTGCAGTGTCAGTAACATATATTTTCTTATTGACCAGTAGCCTTGGCAACCACCAGATTACCTGCCCAACAATAACTATAGGTAACTCGGTGTTCTCTCATACTATTTAGTTTTATATCGATCTATTTGACCAATTTCCAGCATCTTAAGTCAAGCGACAGTTCAATCAGTCAAAAAAGTAAGTACAGATCGACCGCGAAATCTGTTCACATGTCACGTAGCTATCATTGCTTCAATCGCTGTCAGTGTAACCGAAACAAATTCTAGTTCCTAAAATCGCCGCCTGAACAGTTTGGGCAGTCTTACTTCATACTTCTTCATACCATACTTCTTCTTCTTCATACCATTTAAATAAAGGAAAAGTTTGCTTGTAATAAGAAGCTTAGAATAAAGAATGGAATCGATGCGAACGATGCTGTGCACTTTATCCAATTTCATGGTCCACTGAGCTAAATGTGTACGTGCACTGAGAACCTCGGGGATTCGTTCTGTAACTGCTAGTCTTTCAGTCTTTAAACTGCTCCCTGCACCTGAATGTATACAGGATGTAAAAAAATTACTGCGTTCCTTTGCAGAATGAGGAGAGCATCTTTGTACGGAAAAGACAAAAAAAAAGAGCTACAATTCTTGTGCTTTGGGAAAGTTGTTTTAGTTAACATGTGGTTTAAAGGAACGCAGTACATTTCTAACACCCTGTTTATTTATTTCTTTAAACCGTTCAGTGCAGATACCTATTTCGTGAGCAGGTGCATGCACTTGAAATAAAACATCTAGTTTCATACTAAAAACATGTTAAGTAAATAGATGAGTGCAGCTACAGATAAATTTATAATATTTTATGTGATTTTCTAGCTTAGGGGACCTTAAGGCCCGTATTTATAATCAGCTCTCAAGAGTGACAGCGAGTTTGAGTTCGTATCAGAAATGTTATTCCAGTACAAAACTACCTGTAAAAACCGCACTTAATATTGCTCTCAATCTTGAGGTCGCTTTATAAATACGAGCCTTAGGTACCTTATCAGGAACTCCAGTTCTTTGATTTTCATATAACAATTTATGAAACGTTCAGATTTTATGAAGGATGTTCTTATACTAAAATGTATTGTTACTGCAAAGGAAGTACGACTTATGCCTTGAGGTGAAGTACTTATGCATCTGAGATACGATAGTATGCAAACAAATCACATTCGATTTATAAATGTTTTATTTTAATAATTAAAATAATTAATAAAACATTTAGTAAAAGTAGATAAATATGAAAAGTTTAAAAAATCTTTGATTTATTTCATAGACATAGATCAATAAAATAAATGTAAAATAAATATTGACTTTAATTTGTGTTTCTAAATAAATGAAATAAATTTCTCATTCATTCATTCAGATAAATCATTAGACCTACCTTACTAAATAAATAATGAATCTTTCTTCACCTTCTTAACTGCATTATACTATTGGCAGTTGTAAACTCCATCGCTGATAGCCATGTTCTAAAATCAACCATTTATCAAAACAAAGTACAATGCAAAAAGCAATTTGCTACCCTAATCGCAAAGCTCAAATTACATAAGCTTGAAAGTCAATTTCGTTATCAAAGAATCTATTCAAATAGCCACTTTGTGATTGCAATCAGTGAAACTGAAATTGCAGACTAAGCTTTGGTTGGACCTAGCTTTAAAACTATCGTATAGGCAATCTAAACATTGCAGCAACTTTTTAACTTTCATACAAAAAAGTGTGATAGCAAAAGAATGATATTCCCGAAAACCTAAATATAAATAAATTTACGTCTCGTGTGAAAAAAATAATATGGTGCCAAAAGTACCTACAGCAAAATGGTAGCAATAGGACGTTTTACCGAACGCATAATATAATCGCTGTGATAAAAAAATAAAATGGCCGGTGACCACAAACCCCACACAGGACATCATCATGATCTTGGCTGGCATGGCCTGAAAGCAGCAGCATTATCAACATTAAAGTTTTCACATAATGTGGCGAGTTGCTCTCCATGACACAATTTTGTTATGTTCTTGTATTATCTCGTGCAAGCAGGGCAAATATTCAAGGTTTCAGAAAATCGCTTCAAAACTGCCTTTTACCTTTCAACATTTATATGCTCTTATTATTTATACAAATACACATTTAAGTTACTTTGTACTTACCGTTAAGTTAAACCTAGTTAAGCAGATGAGCATGGAACTGGATACAACAACGTTGAATAAAGTGGATGTAGCGTATATGCGCTCCATTAAGCTTACGCAGCTGAAAACATAAATTGCTATTAACTGTACTGCATTTCCATATTCTGCGAGTTAATATTGTGTAAACGTATTTCGCTGCAAAATGTTCGAACAAATCTGTGACATTTGTTACTTTTCTTTCTACATTTCGTGTTTAAAATGTCTGCAGCAACTTACCGGATCAGTTTCCTATGTCTGTAAGTATATGCAAACCGCTATTTCTTGTCTGAGGCGGTCTTGCTTTGGATTTCTGGTAATAACCCTTTCCAAATCATAGCACAGGAACGGAACTGAATTTGAATGAAAGTGCTGCACACGTAGAACAGACTGTCGAGACCGAGAACAATAAACACAAATTAAGAACGAAAGGCATCACCAGCTCAATCTTTCCTGTTTGAAAATATGAAGTATGTAGGTAGGTACATGATAATTAAAGGGAGAATCGCAAAACCAGCTATCGATATGACGACGTTCAAGAAATGTTGTATATTTGTTGACTTGTTAGAAAGTTCAAGCGACTTTTAACAAGATATATATTATCCTTATTTGTGAAATGTGACGAAAAGTTTGCCCCTTAGGCGTTACGTGTGATTTCATGTATTTATTTGTTTGTTATTCGTTGATATTCAAATATAGTTCAACACGTGCCTGAAAGCTTAAAGTATTTTATGGCAGATTGAAAGTTACTTTACAGCGTTGTTATTGTTACCTAAACAGATAGACGAGGGTTTATTTTGGAACGCACTAAAATCACTTTGATATTTCAACACTCACGTTAAGTACCACCTCCTACTACCGATTTATCGCACTCACCTGAGGCACAAAATATACAGGGTCATAAGGCAAACACTTTTTTTCTTCGAATAAATAAATTTAATACTGTCTAAATATTCAATAATAAGTTTCACTTTATGACCCATGCTGAGATCTCAAAAAGAAAGAAAGCAATCGACTGTAAGTTTAATCACAAACTTTCGCATTAAAACGAAATAGCCATAATTATTGCTAGAGATTTTCTCTACATACAACGGAATAGATAAAATTGATACATTTGGCAAATGGAAGCAAAAGCCGTCCAAATAGCAAGGGCGTGCCGGTGAGCCGTAATGTCCCAATCTGAATAGGTCGCTTGACAAATCGCCTCGCGCCCAACACGGAATACCACATTAGCGACAATAGAGCAGACATCTAAAACTAATGGAAAATATTTCCGTTTCAGTTTTGGAACATATCCATCTTCATTATTGTGTATTCTCAGTTCACTCATTTGTTCACGTCTGAATTAACCCGAAATAATTGTGAGAGACTTCAATTTATTTCGGAATATTTGCCCTCTTTTCTCTGAGAAAAGTGTTTTTCGTGAAAGTACGCGATATATTTGCCGCGTACAAAGCACTTTGCAACCCGAAACCGACGCGTCGTCAGCTTCGTCGTCACATTGCAGGCATTCAGGCGACACTCGCTAAACTTAGAATGTGTCTGATCTTTTGCAGATGAACTGTGACTCACTTTCGGTGGCACGAAGCGTTTTACACCGAGACACTCATCTGACATTCCGGAGAACGAAGAATGTTATCACTTTCACCTACATAGGAGTAAAGCTTTTGTTTATAAAAACCATTCGCCGCTGTTGTCACATTTTACTGAAATAGTATCCTATCTACCAAAACAAAATCATCAAGCTCTTTATTTAGCTTTTTTATAGCAGTAAAGACATTTTTAAACTTGTTTTTTGAGAACCATTAGAATTAAATAGCTCTTTAAAAAGTAAATCCTCGGCAACATCAGGAGTAGTAAGCATTAAAATTTTAAGTTTCGGTAAGTATAGTATAGTACCTACCTATACCGCTATATCGGTAGGATAGTACACCTGCTGCAACGTAGGCCATTGCTTACGAGCTCATCCAGAGATCGTGCATAATTCAGGATGCCGCTGCGCCCTATTCCGCAAACTACGGCATATCAAGTGGTACTCAAAGTTTCTTTAAACATTATTGTGAAATAAAAAAACAGTGTTGTAGTTTTGGTCTAATATCGAGACTATAAGTAGAAAATCTTCCGGTTTTAATGAAGTAATTTTACTGATATTTGACAGTTGGTATAAAGTACCACATAAAAGAAGGGGTTACCTTTCTGTTAACAACAAGTGCGAGGGTGGCGCCTTCAAATCCAAATCAAACCTTGTCATGCCTTGGTCGTGCCCGGTGTAGGTACTTTGTATGACTTGTAAACAGGAACGCCTCTATATGCACCTTGGCGGCGAAGGGCTGTTGCTGTAACCACATTCTAGGTTAAACAAATATAATGGTAGCTTTTTACCTAACAAGAAGTAGAACAATTAATATCATAGACAGACCCACCTGTAGTTGCAGCCCACTTTGGAAAACACTGATCCTGCCCATTTGCTGATCCGAGGTTATGGAACTTATCCTAGAGTTTACACTACTAAACCCTTCTGCCAACATCGACATGTTACGTGGCCGTAGTAAAGCTGAAAACAGATTACGTTCATCCTTCTACGACGACAGGCAAATGTGGGAACCAGATGGAATCCACGACATCGTTGAATATTCGATGAATTTATATTTGAATTCTTTTGGTCCTTTCGTAAGTTATTCCGTTGATCTATTTGTGCCAGTATTGAATAAAGATAGATAGATTTCTTTGATAACTGTGACACACTAGAGGTAGTGTTCTATCGACCCTTTACAGGAATGTTTATTAACATGTTTCCTGAGCTGGGAATAATGTAATAACAACCCTTAATGCAAAAGGGGCCCTGCGTAGAACCACTTGAAAATATGGCCGCACTCGCTATAAAAGCTAAATGAAAATGTCGCGAGCCATTTACTCAGCAACCAAAATATATAGCGTATGGAAGTCCGGTTTAAAACTACAGTTGGTAACTGCGATACTCGTAGTTTGCAATCCTAGAAATATTACTTCTAGGTATGAGATAATATTAATTTTAAATAAAACAAAGCCATAGAAGAAGCACGTAAATTTTAGGTAAAATTTATGCTAAGTAAAATTTTTAGGATGTCAATTAAAAAAGTCATAGAAGAAATACGTCAGTTTTTAATGAGTAGGTTAATATAAATAATTGCATGTTGTCTATGTGTGTGTAATCTATTATAAGTCTATTAAACGGTATTTAATACTTTTATTACCAGTAGAAAACTACATTACAAAAAATTGTAGACTTAGTTAAAATTAAGTATCTCCTTCCCACGGCCCACGGGATATCGTATTAAGGCTCGAGTTAGCTCGCTGCGTGGAGAGCAAAGTTAAATTTAATTTTATTTTATACTTAACTTAAGCTGATTTTACCATCTTATTAGAAATCAATTTATAATTCCTTTAGGACATAGTAGGTGTATCACATTAAAGTACAAATTATTTCACGATGAATGACTTTTAGTAGCAATTAATTCCTACATAACGCTACTATCATTCGTGATCAAATAAGCACTCATAAAGTTTTACAATAATAAAGTTCTTTACAAGTATACAATGTTCGAGTCGTTCATTTTGATTGAAATCACGCGTCAGAAGTCAGAACTGAAAAGAGCGTGTTATTAGAAGCCGTTACGACTGAGGCGGGAAGTGAATCGATCTTCAGGCAGATTGGCATTCTGTACCAACACATCCATCACTCGCTAGAAAAAAATAAACTGTAACAGACAAGTGTACTTGAGATGTTATATACTCCGGAGTACATAAATCCCAACATTTTCTTATATAAATCACCTTGGATCACGAAAAACGAGTGTTAAACTTGACGTGATATTTCTTGTACTGTCATTGAACCAATAAACGTCTTTTCTATTCTTTAGCCTATAACTAAACTAATTTATTTGCATGATTCCTGTGATCTAAATGTATGATACTGTTAAAATACCTACTAAGATCTTAACGTAACTACATTTAAGGCAAATAAATATTTTGACTTTGACTTTATGCTCAATAAAAAAAATGGTATGCCATCCAAACTAGCCGTACTCTCCGTATTGTATTTGTAAGTAATTTTAATTATGTACATGTTCTCGGAATTGATTTTACACCTCAGTTTTACTCCAAACATAGCTTCGGAGAAGCATAAAGTGTAATTTTGAAGTGAGGTTTTCCTGTCTCTATATGATACATTCTTAGAGTCCTAGACTTATAAGGCAAAAAGCCACTTATTAAAAACTAATCGTGCGTAAAAATGCACAAGTCACGAAAGAGGATTTTTATATTTTCATGCTCTCTACTAAAACAGATTGCCCACGAAAAAAATTATTAAACTGCTAGTATTTAGTCGTTTTTAACGGAAACCATTTATTTTCACCAGTCATTGCTGCAACGAGTTATTGAAAAACTTTGTAGCTGTCGATTCGAGGAAACTCAGCATGTGGAAATGAGTCAGCAGCGGGTAAGAAGATCGACACACATCACAAAACCAACACATTCGACACAAATAGATCAGATATCAAAATATTTAGCTTTGTTTTAGAAATATTATAGTAATAACAGTCAATTTGTTTGTTCGCTTCATGATTAATGAGATGTAATGGATATTTGATGGCACCACGACTCGCTCTTTTTTTAAAATTATTGTTAAATAAATCATGTTATTATTCGTTTCGCGGATGAGATAACGTTTTTTTTTCACTTGTGCGCTTTCAATTTGCGTTGAAAGTTTTAATTTGAAAATCCGTCAGTTTTACACAACTTTTGCCTGCCCCGTAAGGCGTCTATGCGTGATTTTATGCCCGCCACATTGTCTATCGCCTGTATATTTTATTGCACAGACAACAGCTTGCTGTAAATACTTACGTAGTTATTTTGTTATTTCTTCATCGCCTACTGAAATGTTAACAGTTCTGTTTATATTTTTCACAAATAGTTCAATGTTTACGTACCTATAATTTTGCAACAGTTAAAATGTTTTTGCACTCAACTCAGAAACATCATCTATTTTATTCCGATTTATTAAAGTAATTATGCTTCTGTCAGTCACATAATTTCTGAAAACAGACTGCCTTACATATTGACACTGAGATTGTTTTTTAATGTGTAAAATTGCTACAATTTTTTATTGAATTTTCTAACAAGCTCTTGCAAATGCAAAATAAAGAAAACAAAACTCTTGCTATGTAAGAATCACAGTTCCTAAACACCATAGCTCAACTACTCGTGCGCACCAAATCATCTACGACGCCTGTTTAAACGAT
The DNA here is from genome assembly GCA_029255725.1 of Scrobipalpa atriplicella. Classification (NCBI taxonomy): domain Eukaryota; kingdom Metazoa; phylum Arthropoda; class Insecta; order Lepidoptera; family Gelechiidae; genus Scrobipalpa; species Scrobipalpa atriplicella. Next base: position 203,401 of record JARACY010000002.1, read on the forward strand.
AAATTATGATATTACACAAACATTGGGATATATTTTATTGCTCTATAAAATCGAAAGACGGGTCCGGAGTGGCGCGGTTCGCCATACGCCACATCATATGGTATTACCGAACGGATATATCCACTATAGAGGGTGTGACGAAAATTCTAATTCTATTTATTGTCGAAGATGTAAATTGTCTCCAACTGATATGATAAGTTTATCTTCTTTACTACAACAACGATCTACTGCTGTAGCATTTAAGAAGGTGTACAATATTGAACTAAAATTATTTTTATTAATTTACAGAACTAAAACTAAAATTATTAATCTACGCAAGTATAGTATATATCGAATTACCTGAGTGTTTTCTACCTACGTCTAAATATTAGTCCTTTTAAGTACTTCAGTCCTTTAAAAAGCTTAGCGTTAGCTTCCGGTCATTTAATTAATTGGTAAGAATTTTTTTATCTGCTTCTCCACATGTGACAGCCCGTGAAATTGGCAACCGCGACAGTAGGATGACCATGAGACTAGCAACCCCAGGAGGATTTGCATTATATTAGATAGTCATCAGAAAAGCTAACATACGCGTTGTTGTGTTGGGTAGTAAACATGTAGTAAGCTACAAAAACGAGACCACAAAATGACAGACAGGTGTTGTTTGTATTGGTTCGTCTTCCAATGTGAGAAGGCGATACTCTAATATAAGTATAACGTGTAACAAAAAGATTATATGCATCGAGAAATGTGTGAATCTACCCATGAAACTGGACTGGACCCCTTAGGAATATAATTAAGTCGAAATACAAAAAAAAAAAATTGACTTCCCATACTAAAAGCGCTATCCTATCAGCTGATGCATTTTGTATGGAAGGTCAAAATTTACTTTTGGTTTTTCGACCTATGTTCCTAAGGAAAGTTGTTCACTTTCATGGGTAGATTCACACATTTCTCGATGCATATACCCTTTCTGTTACACGTTGTATGTATATGTATCATGAAAAATAATACCTACGTATTTTTGCACCCTGTATTATTTGAATCTTCAAATGGACCAAGGTTATTATTTTATACTTTAGAGTTATAGAGGATCAACTGTGTTACATTACGACTATGAATAATATTTGTTATAACTAGGTTGAGGAAGGGAATTGAAAGTGGGTTATTTAACAAATGCACATATAATTTATTCATAAATAAATTTTCAATAGATATATAAACAAAAAGCTAAATATACAGAGCAATTTTGTGTGTAAATCTGGAAGTAAGTACTTACATACGTGTCTTTTCTTATAAATTTAATGGGAGACTAGAGATGACTATAAATAGTATCATTTTTAACTTACCCTACGCATTCATTTACTTACATAGTTTTGCACAATAAGTGAAGTTTAGTGTTGACGAAAAACTTTATAATTAGAGACTCTTCCGGATTTACATCATTCTTCTCAACTCACTCACATAAATTTCTACATTCACTAAATCAGCTGTCTCGAACAATGCACATTTATTCTAGATCTACTGACTATAATTTATTTAGTTTTATCACATGCTTCGTCTAAGTCGCAGCCGGGCAAATATTTCAAGAATCACACAAAAAAGTTCATTGTCCACAGAATCATTATTCAGGAGTTGGCACGCGATCATTCACATCACATACCACACTTGACTGCTCGCAGTAAATTCTTATTCAAACGATACTTCTTAATACAAATAGGTAAAGTTAGGCAGTGTGTCAGCAATGTAAGAGCGGATGTGTATCGAGCATGGGAAGCCGCCCTTGAACTTTCTGCCATAAACAGTTAACGTCCAAATGTCACGCGGAAAGGGGGCGACGATCGGACTGCCGAATTGAAACGCAGCCAATTTTCCCATTATGGAGAATTCGAAAAAGATACGCTTTTAAAAAAATAAGACGTAGCAATTGGCTTTATTCGTGACGAGAATTTATCGTTCCTTTTTCTCCCTTCTTGTGGGCATATCATCACTCGTGCGCTTTTAAAACTTATACCAAGACATTATTTCTTTATCTATTTTTTATTGAAGCGTCGTCATCGTCAGTCATCTTTAGTGAGAACATTCATTATTACTTTGTTAGACGCTTGTTAACAGATAAAGAGGCAAAACAGCATGACGCAAGTTGCAAGTGACGACCTGACGACATAGCCCGTAATACAACCACATGCAAGTTTCACTGAGGACTAGACTGATGACTCGTATATGACGATCTGCACGATAGGCGGTTTCTTCTGGTGAACCGGGGCGCTGATATCCCTGAGGACCGCTTCGACAGCAGCCTCCCACTCCATCTGCCTCTTCTCAGAGAGGCCGTCGCGTCCGCCGCCCATCCGCGGCATGGTCACCTGCGCACAAGCAAAGAGGGTAAAGTGAAAATCTATACTACTCGAAGTTAGTCTGGCTTAGAGCTAGGAAAATAATTAAGTGAATAGGAACACAAATTCTTGCAGGAAATGAAAAATATTTTTTACTTCAACCATACAAAAAAACCACATCTACGTTATAACATGTAACGTACATTTTGTATGGCATATAGTATTTTTTATTCCAAGCCATTATGCATTAAGCCATATGGCATTAGGTAAGTAGTTCTACATTGTTAACAAATCAAATTAAATATTATTTAAATACCTACATGGAGAAATTTAATTTATTTTAAAATAAAACGAGGATGATTTTACCCATGAAACTGAACAAAAACTTTTCTCAACAGATTATGAAATTATGAAAAAGAAAATTTATTCCATTTCTTTTTATACGAATGTATATTTTACCGTACATGGATACTTTTCCAGCGACTAAATTAAATCATGATGTCCAAATCGTGAGGAGAAAGTGGAACAATACAAAGAAATACGATTAGTTTTCCGGACAGCGGAAAGTTGAGTTGCAGAAATAAAAATTCCAGAGCTCGTACAAACAGATAATGAATTCAATTTTCAACAATGAGTAGGATCTAGTTAAGATTAACTCGGTTTTTGGATCTAAGCCAGCGGCAGATGCAAGTGGCCAGTCCTGGTGATAAACGAACTGCAGTTACAATGCAGTTGGCAAATGCAAAATTTTATATCTTCGTCTTTTTCATCGTCGTCGTCTTCGGCATACACATTGAAAGTCTGAAATATATTTTCGCCCTTTTGACAAAGTTAAAGAAGGGCAGTTTCTCTATTTCTGTAGCACTGTAGGTATTTGGTTAGACATTAAATAGTCGTCCGAAGCTTCGAAATCCTAGTTTTGTTTTCATTGTTGTTTTAAGGTTCGTTTGTTAGTTTGTTCGTTCCCATACCAGGTTTTAATCATTAAAAAAATTTATTGTTCAGAATTATATTTTCTACGTTACTGAATTTCGGAAACGGAAATAGTGATTTTATTTGGATCATGATAAAAAATTAAATGAATTTTAAACTACCCCATATTGCCTGTGTAGTTGACTTACCAACACGCACGCTTATAAAATGTTTAGGGTTTTGTTCGCTTCGCAGTTCATGGTCACGGTTTACAGCCTTAGTTTTTATTACAACTGGTCAAAATTCTACGACTTAGTACGAGGAAATAGCTCTAAAGCTTTTCAAAAGAGTAACTCAGACAGACATCAGAGTGATATTCAATGCGAAGAAAATAAAAAAATTATGAAATCAAAATATCTAGGTATCTTTCATTTCAATGAAATTGGCAAATCGATACTAACGTGCTTTGCGGCCCTACATTGCATTTTCTTTTCTAAGGAATCAATTTTAAATCAGATGTTTTTGTGACAAATTTATAATCTGCTTTTTCGAAATTTTTACCACTGTCAAGTTGCAAAGAAAAATTATTTTACTAGCCGCAAATCACGTTGTTTCGATTGTCAAATTCAATTGAAATAGCCTGTAATCTTTGTCTATATTTTTATTTTAATCCGACGAACGAAATACAGAAAGATTCTCTAAGTTTGAAGAATAAGAAAGTAACCTCCAGCGAAACAGTTCTGCAGTAAATATCCTACCAGCAGAGCGAAAACTTTAAACGCCACCGCAGTACGTCTCTATGCGGTTGTTTTTATTCACAACCACAAAACCAACACAGATTGAGATGTTTCTTATCTTGTTAGTTAGGTACAATACTATCTACTTGAATCATAGCTTGAATATCAAGGTACTGTTTTGACCACTGGTAGAATTATTATAAATACTAAATCGGTAAACAATACAAAATTTACAATTCATTTTAAAATACATTTTATTGCATCCCATAAATTATTATAATACTCCATACATTGTCATAATATGTTACGCAATGGTTAGTGTGACAATTAATTTGATGCAATAAAATTAATTAATTTTATAGTATGAATGTATCTGCTGTTTATATAGAGTTTATTTAAGGTCAAAGAAAGATGAGTAAAATTTGCATTTTTAGATTTCAATGACCACTTGCTACAAACAGGGATTCATTCAGCACATAATACCTACCTACGTCTACGTAAAATATTTCGTTCGAAGGCCAATACTATGACGCACTTTTTAAAACGACTCGAAGGTTTATGACTTCTGGTTATTGAATCAAATAAAAATAGATCATAACATGCCATTCGTTTTGACTGTAAAACGTGTTTCAAGAAACAACTGTAATTTGTTAACACGGACGGAGTACAGATTTTATTTCCTATTTTAACCACAGCTCTAAGGTTTCACGGATTATAAATTTAGTTTTTTTTTATGATTACACTGCGATTTTGAAATGTTAAACTTTGGCAACCAAGTAAGTATACGTATTACGGTTTACCTGATGGTAAGCAGCAGTTAGCCTGGTATAAGTAGAACACCTACTACGTATTACCACAGGTTTCTTATGAGCGCGGCGTATTCTGTATAAGCTAGTACTATTATATATTCTGTGGTATAAGATAAAGTGAAATGGCGGAATTACACGCAAGATCCTACCTATTACTAGTTACATGATTTATAAAAAATATTGAATTAGTTAAATTAAACTAATTTAACCTCATCATTGTATCAATTATAAAATATAAAGTGCCATTCCATTTGCCGAGCAAAGGAAAGGTAACATAAAGATAGTCATAAACTTAACACCGTCTATGAGACACTTGAAGAATTACAGGAAAATTTTACATGACAAGCTCTTCCTACTTATTTTTCGTCACCGCAATATTAACATTCGCACTTTTCCCGGTTAGGTAAATTTAAGTAGGGAATAAAGTAATATTATTGAGCCGTTGAGCGTATTTTATTGGGCACTAAAACTGAAAGGATGGCTGTTACGACATTGATCATGCGTCCTCGATCGGTTTATGCAAGCACAGCCACCCAGACACTCTCCAGAGTCTCGACGGGAAAAAATTTAAGCAGTCAACGTTATAGTTATCTGTATACTGGATATTTTTGGCTTAATGGTCCTAGACAGTATTTTTGTTAATAGAAGACCGAGGGTGGAATCTTGAAGGCGTACTTGAAGCCTACCTACGTTTACGTATTTGAACCCTATATACCTTATAATTAGTACTTAATCTTATTCATTTTATCATTTGTTTATTTAATTTTTACACCTGTAGGCACTTTGATTTCCGTTCCAAAGTACACCTACTGGTATTTTTTATTATAAACTTCGCTACCTTTAAGTAAAAGCACTTAGTTACGCTACAAAGTCTACGAGTGAGAAAAGTAAATTACAAGAATTTGTTAAAATTCTGCAAGAGAAAGAGGAAAGAAAGGAAAGGCTATATTTCTTTACGGCGAGGCTTTTAAGTGTTCTCTGGTGGTAATGAAGGGTGAATGTCAATTATTGTCGACGAAGACTTGGTATAATAAAAGATTATTGATGGTATCGCAAACGTTTCGGAGCCTTGAAGTTGATAAACAACATTAACTAAAATGGCCTTGATAATAGCCAATGAAGGCTAAACTTTTACACTTGTCATGCTATTAATTTTAGCATATAAACAGCTTACTGGGTACAAGCAAAGCTTACTAAGTAAAAGCTTTAAGTTTTTTTATGGATACTCTATTAGGTATTCCTAGCATGAGTTGTAACCTTATCTCAGTCTAGACTCAATGGGTTTTATTTCCTGGCCCCGATAGTCTGACAGAGATGGATTATTCGTAATGGTTATTCGTTTTGCGCATAATTTATAGTTTTGAAAAAAATTATGAAATTCCGTTAACTATGCAAGAAAACAGCTAAGAAGTACTTATGTAGCTAAAAAGTTCTTAGCTGTTTTCTATAAAGTCATAACAAAACGCAAATTGAAATAAAAAAGGATATTAAAACTAAATTTTAACTGTGGATTGTACATTGTTTAGAATTCAGCTTACGCCTTGCACCTGCACCCCTCTTTTAATTTGGATCTACTACGTTTTGTTTGAATACTTATTTTGCAAATCTTGTTTCATGCAACTACCTTTACAGATAAACATTAAAAGAACTATTAAATTTCGAGGACATAATTTATTCTCTTAAAATTGATGGAATTTCATTGGTGTGAAGAGATGCAATCCCAAATCTAAATGAAGAAGAAAAATGTTTACGCAGCTGGTTATTTTAAGCAAAAGCGTCAAAAAGGCTAGCTGAATTATACAGTGGCATGTGAAAAAATAAATAAACCGTTCACAAGTCACAGCCAGCAGCTACATGATAATATAATGTCTGAACCCACAGGAGAGAGTTGACCCACATAATACATGAGAAAAGAGAGAAAAGGTATTGCAAACATAAATCAATGTTGAGCACACGAAGGTTAGACCTACCCTGAAAAGACACGGTTTATTACGACACAAGCTTGTATATTTTTATGTCCCCATACGAGACAGAACTTCTTGAATATCTTCTTTACTTTTACAACTAAACATAAACTACAGACAGACTATCTATAGATATTGGGGATTTTACATAAAAATGGTAATCATAAATTTACTTGCTTAATTTATTTGATTATCTTTTGTTTTTTTCGAGAAAGATTCTAAGTATAGCTAACTCTTGCATGCACCATTTTTTAGCACATCTAATTGTATCTATAAAATTGTATGGAAATTTTACAGATATATTCGTTATCGCACGGTGGCGTGCTACGCGGTGGCTGACGGAGGTAAAGTTAATTGTAATTGGCCTCTATGATCTTATGGTTCGGGATGTGGTTTGGGAGTTTGACGAACCTTTCGAATAATACACTTTGCTCGAACCTTTTAAATAAAAAAAGAATTTCGTTATACAAATCTCTTTTTATTTAATTTTTTATTTAAATTTCAACCTCTGAAATATAGGATAATAGGATAAAGTGAAAATTATAATAGAAACCATTTAGAGCTGAAAAATCGAAATGTTTTAAAACTTATTAGTTATTTTACTTTATAACGGCACTCGAGCGAATCCTGCACATGAATCACTGAGCGCTTCCTGCCATATCCCGCGCTTCTATAAACAACGCATCAATCACACTCATATGAGCCGAGTGTAAGCAATATACAAAACACTGTTTATCGCGTTCATAGGGATCTGTCAACGGAAGCCGCTGATGTTCGCAAGTTGAACATTTCACGACTTTGATTCGATGCAGTTGTTAATGGTCATAATAAATATAGATGCAGCAATCCTTTGATAATTTTGCACTGTAGGATCGATTGCGTAATATTAATAATAATATTAATAAATTCTAACTCCGTGGTGGTCTCCGTATGTCGCCAGATTGTCTGACGCTTGTAAACGAAACTAAGGTTAACCTACTCGTTAAACCCACTGTCCATAGCCTTGTCCTAGTCTAAGTTAAATAGGTGAGTAGAACTGTTCACTGAACATCAATGCAATATCATGCAGCTTTTTGAATCTCATTATAAAATAAGTGACGATAATGCGGCATGCCGCAGCATACTTGCTGCATTCATACTTATTTTTAGAAAGTTTTTTTCCAGAGCGCAACTGCATAAGTGTGAAGGATATTAGGGTGCGTTTCCACCAGAGATGTCCTCCTGCTAGAGAGCAAGTTTGAAAACAAAAATAGGTGTAACTGTAATATAATAACATGGGTAGAATATTTTTTTTATATATATTTCGAACAATAATTGGACAAAATAAGTTGTTAGATATCGTACCTTCAAGTTCTGCCGCAGCGTTTGCAGTAACTTTACGTTAGCAAAACCTTTTGAAGAGCAGAGACATCTACTCCGCTCCCATACCCGAGTTGTCTTGAGATGGTCTGCCAGAGGTCCAGACAGGGCTCGAAGCTGCTGCCAGGATTGCACGTACCTACTTCCATTGAACCAGCTCGATGTCATCACATCAAAGAATACTTACCACTGTAAGAACTTTCTGTAGAGCAGACACGTCCACTCCGCTACCATGACCGAGCCTCCTGAGATGATCCGCTAAAGGTCCAGACAGGGCTCGAAGTTGCTGCCAGGATCTTGCATACTGCCGTCGCACTAGCTCAATGATAGTTGACGTCAAAGCCAACCCGATCAGAATATACAAAGTACATAAAAGCATGTACTTCGGTCGTTCTGGAAAAGAAAATTAATTTAATGATTTAAGTTTTTCACCGCATTATCGTATGGATGAGTTTCATCTTTACTAATGAGAATAGGCACGCGGCCCTAACTCTTGTATCTCAAAAAGTTCAAATGGATCTCCCTAAACAGACAAGAGGGAGGGAATAAAGCGGTATCTTTTGTAAATCAATGACAGCCAAATTAAATATGTATATCCAAAATAAGGGATGAAGCATCTAACTATGTATAACTTACTTGGAACAAGATCTCCAAATCCAATAGTTGTCATGGTGATAAAACAGAAATAGAAACCGTCATAGAAAGACCAGTCGTCTTCCCACATCTTGAAAAGACCAGCTCCTGCTGATAGGTACAGGAACAAAAATCCGACTGCCCAAAGAGCATAAAAGGACCTTTGGCCAGCAGCACTCGCTTCTGATACTTTGCTGCAGCAATCTAAAAAAAAAACTGAACTTAGGTACTTAACTAGTATACTAGGAGAAGTTCATTAGGTATGCTTTTAGCTAGGTGACGCAGTTGTGTTAGTTTAAAAAAGAGAACGTAACGTAGTGTTGCTTATAACAAGCTGCTTTTATAAGGAATACCCACAGAGAAGAAATTGGGTCAAGACAAAATTATAAAGGAACTTATTTAATTATTTAAAGCTTTAAGCTGTGTGTTTGAAATGTAAAAAATGTTCAAAATAGTAACTCAGGTTTAAAAAAATTATGTAGAGAACTGCTAAAAAATCATATTATAATATTATCCTTGTATTCTATTCTATAAAACTAAAATATTGTAAGAGCATTTACGGCGGTGCACTATTAAATTTTCCGAGCGTAGCTCACCTCCATTATTCTTGGGCTTACGAAACGCTAAATAATTATGAAGAACTTGTTAGAAAATTCAGTTTCATACATGTTGTCTAAAATATTTTATAAAATATGTTACTTACTCGGCATTTCAGGTAAATGCTTAGCAATGATAGAGACCACTGTGGCGAAGACTCTGCCCAGGTCTGCTATCACCGTGAGTGTCAACGGAATGCCCACCAGGGCATATACTATACAGAACAGTCTACCCCAAAAGGTTTCCGGCACGATGTTTCCGTAACCTAAAACAAATCATTTTATTAGAACCTACATCCTCATGAAAATACACATTGCCTACAAATGCTTGCCATGCTCTATGTGTATGCTTACATGGTCCTACACACCTATTGTGGTAAGAACTGTCGAAGAGAAGAACACAGCTTGTAGTATGCTCCACTTTTCTTCAGCTGGTGGAAAATTCCTTTCTATTTCCATAACTAAACCACTTGAGGAGGCTTCCTCTAGTACCTGAGAGGACAAGAAATAAAATAACCATTAGTCAAAAATGCTGAACTGGAGGTAAGTGGTGCTGATCTTCTTCTTATCTAGTGGGTTTTCGAGTCAACGAAAGACAGATGAACTCTGATGTCAGAGTTTTTAAAGCGCCTATCAGCAGCTTATAAAAATCTACTGGTCCTTTGTCACTAAACTGACCATTCTAGCCATAAATCGAAACGAAGTCTTTACCTTCTCATATACAGAGAGTTGTTCACTGATGAGGAGTTTGAGCTGCTCGTCTCTGGAGGCGTTGATGCGGTCGGACACCACCCGGATGAGAATATCTCGCTCCGTACGCAGCCGTTCGCGGTGGAACTCCTGCTTGGCTACCTCTGCCGGGTACTCTAGTGCTCGGAATACCTGCCCAACAAATACAACATAATATACATACTTACAAACGTCATAAAGATCACGGGTAGGCAGAGAACGTCTAGTCATGGTCTAGTAAACAAATACACATATTTAGATTGAAATGTGTATCGCTACGTTAGTGACAGGTTGTCAGCCCATCCCCTATGTCAATATCACAATACACTATATGTATCCCTCAAATCCCTTTGATGGTTTCTACAGCATACTCAGGAGGAGAACTAGCTGGTACATTCCATGTTTTTCTTTAGATCCCAGTCAAGCATGGAAGAAATAACGACTTCATAAGAAGGCTATTAGTAGAAGATTATAGTTAGCTCTGACTGAGAGCAGCAATGACACTTCCTATAGACAAAATGGAAATAACAAGAGCTTAGAACAGGAAATGGAAATAGAACTCATATACCTATATGTATAATTTGAAGAAAAAAAACCTTAACCGAAAAGGGAGAGTCAATATATTATATTTCTACCAACCCTGGTAGATGGTTGGAAAATGATGATATTATTCTCGGTAAACCACGGAAATAAGTTAGATTGTTATTTAGAACGGGGTTATTTCCGTGAATAACCGGGAAATCTCAAAAACTTATATCCCGGAAATAAAATTGATATTGAGTTTAATTAAATAAGAACAAAAATATTAAAATAAAACAAAGCTTAGTATTTCTAAAAATTGACTACTATTGATATTAAAATAAATAATATTGTAGAATGTACGTATTTAACATTTATATTAAAACATTACACAACATGATTTAAAAGTTTTCAAATTCTTCTTGATACAGGCATTTGGAAGCATGTTTAAGTTTTACATCCGTTACGTTTTTAAACATCTCACCTTCGCCTTGGATTTTTATCGTAGGAACATACGGGGATTTCGCTTTCATAGAAAGTATATCATTCCAGTTTATATGCTCAAACCACTTGTGGAGTTTTATATCATAAACTCCCGATTTAAGAGAACCAAAACGTTTGGAAGGATCCGTATGTAATAGATGTTTTACTAAGCTCCTCGAAGGCGAGGACATAGTTGGGGGTGGCTTATAAAAACCAGTCAAAATCTTATCATAGAGTACTATAGGATCAGGGTGATAAAACGGGGGATAACCGCATAACATTTCATAAATAAGAATACCAAGCGCCCACCAATCCACTGAATAGGAATACCCTTTGCAAGTTACTATTTCCGGAGCGATGTACTCCGGTGTACCACATAAAGTCCATGTTCTATTCCTTTTACTGATCATTTTTGAAAATCCATAGTCGCCGATTTTCGCATATCCATTAGAATCAATGAATATGTTTTCTGGTTTTAAATCCCTGTGAATCACGCAGCAGTGATGGAGGTACTCCAACCCGAGTACAATTTGTGCTGCATAAAATGTTGCACATCTTTCTTCTAAAACTCCAACTTTTCGTATCAAATTGAATAGTTCACCCCCTGGTATAAAGGGCAGGATAAAATATATGTACACGTTATCTTTACATATCGTAATAGAATTTAATACGAAAGGAAACTGAATACTGTTCGTAATTTTCCTTTCTAAATATAGCTGCTTGACGAGCTTTTTCTTTATAATCATAGCTTTTTCTATCGCCTTCATGGCCAAAATCTCCATTGAATCCTTATCTCGGGTTAGGAATACAGTAGCGAAAGCTCCAGTTCCTAAGGTTTTTATGATGTCATAATCTAAGGGCGACCTAACATCGGAAGTCATGCTGTGAAAACGTTCCATAAACTCCTGTTTTAGTAGGTCTAGGTACCTCTTATGATCAGCCTGTTCTTTTTGGGTAAACCCTCCGTGATCACCGGATTCTTTAGGTTTCGGTCCTATTTCCTCCTGGTCGTTTTTATCGTCTTGTGTCATTTTTTATCCTTAATATTTCATATTGTGGCTAAAAATACAAACAAATGTTAATCAATTACGAATATTATGATTATGTTATGTTTAATTGTATACGTAAGTTTAAAAATATAATATAAAATAATAAATAACTGTCGTCAATATGGGTTGGCGTTTCACTGTCGCGTCCTACTGTATCTGCTCTGTGGTCGTGTCTTTCTTCATCTCAATCACAGATTACCTAGTACACTGAGTAGATAATCACTGACCCTGAGCACTGACCTAGTATATGATCCATAGATTATGACAGACCAGACATGTTACATACCATACCATACCATGCATGTTACAAATCTATATGACAGACAAGAAGTTCTATCTAGCTCTGATAGAATCTCCTTGCAGCAACAAATCGTAAAAGCATTTTCAGTTCAGTAAACATTTGAGTAAACATCTTGTTAGAGAAAATTATGCCGATAACAGACAATAAGGACAAAATAGTACATTGCTTTAGATGCCAAAAATAAAGCAATGTATGGTCAAGCCAAAAATAAAGCAATGTATGTATGGTCGCGTAAATTTAAACAAGACCATACATTGCTATTTTGGCTGAGATTAGTACAGTACTTTTCTCTCATTTGTGAGGAAACAATAACAATACACTTAAAAATAAACATAAAACATGCAATTCCTCCATAATATTGTAAAATCCCGCTCCCGCTCATTGCTCCTCCCGGGCATGCTGTAAAAACCAGCTAAGGGATTCAAGGGTTTTAATGTATTGCAATTTAGGCGATGGGCTGACAACCTGTCACTATAGCAATACACTTGACCATCTGAAATAAACTTGTCAGACGTGGTGGAATGACTTTTCGGTCGTTTTCGCTCTGCCTACCCCATTAGGGATAAAGGCGTGATTTTATGTATGTATGTATATTGTAAAATTTAAAATTAGAATGGCGCCTGTGAACTTAAAACAAAAACACCTAATCCACACTAGTGTGTACTTTAAAGACCTCTTGGGTCATTATTGTCGTTTGGAGAAATTGCTGGCCGCTGCGTACTTCTGGATCGAAAAGAGTGAATGTACGGTTTTTTTTTTATAATGAAGCTATTCCCTAGCAAATGGGAGAAAATCCTGTGGAGAAAATCATATTGTTTTGAAAATTACTACAGTTGTCCCCTGAGGTATCCCAGAATTTCATTTTACAGCTTGTGCCCGAATGACTTGGAATGTCCAAAATAGCCGCCAAAAAATTTAAAAATGTTTAAACTACACCATATAGGGTATCTAATGAAAGAGCTTCTTGAGTAGATTACAAATATACAGGATGTTAATTTATTGCGTGCCATAGCTTAGGGGGAGTCAGAACACTAGTTATAGCGAGAGCTAGATGCAGCTTTCGGAATCATAATAAATACCGACTATTGTTTTTTTAATTTTTTTAGTTGGTTTTTTAGGGTTCCGTACCTCAAAAGGAAAATAAGAACCCTTATAGGATCACTCGGTTGTCCGTCTGTCTGTCTGTCAGTCCGTCCGTCTGTCAAGACCCTTTTTCTCAGGAACGCGTGAAGGTATCAAGTTGAAATTTATACTGAATACTCAAACCTAGGGTCCCTTGAAGCTGTAAAAGAATCATTCTTCTAAGTCCTCGCAATAAAAAAATACAAACATTTGTTTGATAATTTGCAAGAGAACCGAAAACTAAAAGTACACACTTTTTCGTGATGTAAACAAAAAATTAGTTTTTGGACTTTTTCCTTTGATTGTGCTAGGAGACATTTCTTCTTGCCAAATTTCAAGATCCTAGGTCACCGGGAAGTACCCTATAGGTTTTGCCTTCCTCAAGATTCAAAAACCTACAGGGTACTTCCCGTGGACCTACAATCATGAAATTTAGAAGGAAGTAGTGTCTAATAGCACAATCAAAGGAAAATATCCGAAAACTGTAAATTTGTTCATACATTACGAAAAAAAAAGGCTTTTTCTCAAACATGCATGAAAATAGTCTTATTCCTTATGCAAAATCAATGCGCAAACTTTGGCATTTAAGGTTTCTCAAATTAAATTTTTTTTTTCATAGAACTCGTCTTTTTCAAATTTCGAACAACAAAACGCTCCGTCAAAGTACAAAACGCCATTCCTCCATGCCAAAACTCTCCAGCAAAGTCCAAAACGCCATGACTTCATGCCAAAACTTTTTTTTCTAAGTACACTTGCGTTTAGTTTCAACCATTTGCATTTGTGTTGACCTAGCACTGAGGCTGTACGCCATAGATTTTTTATTTATGTATTTCCTTGCAATAATTTGAGAGAAGCACTCGTCATCGCTTGACTACAAGAAAGCAACAACCGGGCGAATCGTTATCTGAGTATTCGAGAGTCCTTAATATACTCGCTCGTGACTGCCTGTTCAAAGATGTTACTGCCAATGAACATCAGAACGAAACAGTGCGCGGAGTATTTATTGCCGGTATAATTTCCTCTAAAATTAAAGAAAGGCTACTAGAGAAGTCAATCATGTCCTTCGAAGAAACCTTGGGTTTAGCTACGTCCTTAGAAGCTGCGGAGAACACTTCAAATCTACTCACAGTATCCAGCCCTTCCACATCGTTTCCTACTCTCAACGCGATTCCTGGAACCGAAGCTATAATGCAACAAAATTTAGCCACCACAAATCTCCAAAATAAATCACATTCGAAACGTAATGCCACAGTACAAAGTGGCCGACGTTGCTTTTTCTGCGGAGGTAACATACACCCAAGGATTAACTGCCCCGCTAAAAATGCTGATTGCCAGTTATGCTCAAAGAAAGGACATTTTGCCAACGTCTGTCGTAGCACCACACGTACTGCAAACGCTATAACGACAGAAAACGATACCCCGTACTTATCAACTATCTGTGCCGCCGCTCCAACGGGTCTAAAGAAGACGACCGTTAATATTACTGTAAATGGCCTATGCGCCCATGCTTTACTTGATTCGGGAAGTACTGACAGCTTTATTGACAAAAACCTTGCACTAACCATGAACGTTAAAATCGATCCCTGCGAAGAACCTGTAACCTTAGCAACCCGAGACAACATCTCACACGCAGAAGGGCTATGTTACGCAAACATACAAATTGGTGAACATAAGCATCCACATCGACGTCTGCTGATTATCCAAAACCTGTGTGCTGATGTAATCATAGGACTCGATATTCTTTCTAAGCACAAAACGTTGGAAGTCGAGTTCGGTGGAGACAAACCACCCTTGAAGGTTTGTAACGTAATGGAAGCATCTGTACCGCCTGCATCAGTCTTCACTAATCTTACGCCAAATATTAAGCCTATAGCTATACGCTCGAGACGGCACTCTCAAGAAGACGAAGAATTCATAACAAATGAGATAAATAATTTACTAAAAGACAATGTCATCGAACCTAGTGTCTCACCTTGGCGAGCACAAGTACTCGTTGCAGGAGGAGGCCAACATCGGAAGCGCCTTGTCATTGATTACTCGCAGACAGTAAATAAGTTCACAGAATTGGACGCATATCCCCTTCCGAGCATTGACTCTATCATAACGCAAGTCGCCAAATATAATGTTTTCAGCCAAATTGACCTCAAAAGTGCGTACCACCAAGTTCCTATTCTCTCCAAAGAGAAATTATACACTGCCTTCGAAGCGTGCGGCAACCTTTACCAATTTACCCGAATTCCGTTCGGTGTCACAAACGGTGTGGCAGCCTTCCAGAGGACGCTACAGCACATAATCAAAGTTGAAAACCTAAAAGGTACGTATGCTTATCTCGATGATGTCACTATATGTGGAAAAGATAAACAGGACCACGACACGAACCTTTCCAAATTCATGGAAGCAGCTAAGAAATATAAACTCACTTTGAACACTAGCAAATGCACTTTCGAATCAGACTCGATCAATTTACTTGGCTATACTATTCATAACAATATTATCAAACCTGACAAATCCCGATTAGAACCACTGATGAATCTACCAATTCCAAATAATGGTGCCGCGCTGAAAAGATCGCTTGGATTATTCGCTCACTACTCTAAGTGGGTAAACAATTTCTCTTCCAAAATAAGACCTTTGATTGAAGCTACTTTACCGCTATCTGAAGAAGCCATTAACTCTTTCAAAAATCTCAAGCACGATATTTGTCAAGCTGCCTTGGCTGGAATAGACGACAACGAGATATTCTCAGTTGAAACCGACGCCTCGGACTTCGCAATCGCAGCAACATTATCACAAAAAGGGCGCCCAGTAGCGTTCTTCTCACGATCTCTTAACGATTCTGAAAAACGACAGCCTACAATTGAAAAGGAAGCAAGTGCTATTGTTGAAGCTTTACGTAAATGGAGACATTTCTTGATCGGGAGACACTTCCTACTAGTGACCGACCAGCAATCTGTTGCGTTCATGTTTAATCAAACACATACAAACAAAATTAAGAATGAAAAGATTGAGAGATGGCGCCTTGAATTGTCTTGTTTTAAATACGATATTGTATACAGACCTGGAAAACAGAATGTAGCCGCTGATGCTCTTTCACGAGTTTGTATGCAAATCAACACAGCGTCGGCCATCTCTAAACTTGTCGAACTTCATCGGTCTCTCTGTCACCCGGGAATCACGCGAATGATTCACTGGATTAGATCGAAGAATTTGCCATACTCTGTTGAAGAAGTCAGAAGAATGACAGCAGCGTGCCAAATTTGTGCTGAAATCAAACCACGTTACGCTAGCCATCAGGGACATCTTGTAAAGGCAACTGCTCCGTTCGAAAGGCTAAACTTAGACTTCAAAGGACCTTTACCTTCTAACAGTCAAAACCGATACATTTTAACGATTATCGACGAGTACAGCAGGTTCCCTTTTGCCTATGCTTGCAGAGATATGACATCCCAAACAGTCATAAGATGTCTGAAAGATTTATTTTCAACATTTGGTACTCCAGCTTATATTCACACTGACAGAGGAACCTCATTCTTATCAGATGAATTAAAACAATTTTTAACCTCTCTCGGTACGTCTTGTAGCCGTACCACGCCATACAATCCCCAAGGGAACGGCTTGGTAGAACGCCTGAATGGCACACTCTGGCGTACGGTTCAATTAGATATCAAGTCCAAGAACGATGACATTGGGAACTGGGAGAAATCTCTACCCGCTGCGCTACACTCCATTAGGTCGCTCTTGTGCACTGGGACAAATGCAACCCCACATGAGCGCATGTTCAATCATCCACGTCGTTCAATAAACGGTCAATCCCTACCTACCTGGCTTCACTCACCTGGACCTGTTTTTATGAAGAAAAACGTAAGAACGTCTAAATATGACCCAACTGTAGAGGAAGTTGAGCTATTACAGAGCAACCCTGAATATTCTTTTATACGTCTGCCAGATGGACGGGAAACAACGGTTTCGAACAGATCTCTAGCACCCTTGCCACAGACCTTAGACGATGATTTGTCGGATGAGGAGGAGCTCGAGCTGCCTAACGCAAGTGCAGACTCGTCAGAACCGCCTTCCAATCCAGAAGTGAGGGAATCTCAAGTAAGACGCTCTGCACGTGAACGTAGACCTCCAGGCTACCTCCAGGACTACGTTTCCTAAGGAGGGGTGAATGATATAAACTCCTTACTCTATTCGTACCAGATTTATTCTATGGATGCCGTGTCATTGTCATTCCTACTTTCTCATGCAATGTGTAATTTATTGCTGATTAAAACCAAGTTTCTAAATTGGTGTTTGTCTTATTATGTATCAAGCACTAGCCTCGGCGGAAATAGCAATTGCCTGACTCGTATTATTGAAGTCCTCGCCTGCGGCTCGGACTTCAATCCCTACTCGTCAGTCAATTGCTGGTTTTCCATGCCTCGACAACAATGTACTATTTGTCATTACAAACTTATTAACGCAGTCCTCTCCCTATATCTAGTATGGGGACAACAGCAAAGTTAAGTTTGTTCTTTATTCCAGTTCATACTTTTGTGTGAAAAAAATCTCGGTGCTCGATTCAGGGTTCTATATTCGCTTGAAATACCCCCAAGTTGGTACGGAAGCCTCGGTGAGCGAGTCCGACTCGAACTTGACCGGTTTTTTTATATATTTTTTATGGGCTCCTTTTACGTTATTGAAACACCCCCCTAAGCTAGCTATGGCACGCAATTAGAGGCTATATATTTTTTTTATATTTCTTAAGCATGTATCTAACTGCAGTATTTCGTAAAATTTGTATAATTTAAAAAAAAGTGTGCTAAAATAATTTTTAAGTAGCCAAAAATCTTTCAAGTGTCTATATCTTGGAATTCACTTATTTTTAAAGAGTGCCTATTCAAAATATATGTCTCTTTTGTATTTAACTTCAATTTTTAAAAGTATGTTCCATCATATTTAAATAAATAAAATTTGCCAGGGGAATCATCCGAAGAATCCAAAACCGAAGAATCACTCTATTTTTAATTTTTTTTTTTTTTCAGATACGTTTAGATCTGTCATTGTATTGGTGTAGAATAAAAATGATTGACTGGATTTTAAAGGAAATTTTATGAAGAATATTTTCAAATAACCGTAATACTATTCCTGCAATTTTTCAACTGACCTATGAGCTTAAAACCGCAAAAGGCACCTTTGGCCCCCCCCTATACCGATTGCTCGGTTCGCACATATTTTGAGGATTTTCAATATTTTCATCTGGATAAGTATCTTAAGGAATAACTGAAGTGATTTTCAAAACAACAGGTGATTTTTCTGTTGATTTAAGCAATTTTTTCGTATTATTGATCATCACATCATTCGTGTTTCTTTCTAGTCTTTTTTTATAGAGTCTAAGTTTATAGAGTCTAGGTATCTAGGAAAAGTACATCAGATATAATTGATATATTTTTATTCTAGCGCCTACTATTCACTTAAAAAAATACAACTTGATGCTGCTGTAAAATAAAAACAAGTAAAATTAATTGCATGTTCAACGAAACTTGCTTCAATAACTTACATAAAAAAATAAACAATATTATATGACATTATTAAATTAAAATTCTTCAAAATCGGGACCAAAAAGGCATTCGGATTTCTTTTTCAAGATGTGTTGCTTGACTTCGGGGAAGTTGCTGGTGTCCCCCGGCCCGGGCACCTCTGGCACCATGGGCGGCTCCACCCGCTGATGCAGGATGCTGTGCCAACATATATCTTCAAACCAATCGTGATTTTTAATATCAAATACACCTTCTTTTAATGAGCCTAGTCGTTTTTCTGGCTCTACTTGCAAGAACCCTTTTATTATACTCTTTAAAACAGGTTTCTCATTATCAGTAAACTTAAAAGCTCCCTGTAGAATCTTTTCATATAAGGTGTTTGGATCTGATGCATAAAATGGAGGTTTTCCTGCCTTCATTTCGAATAATAATATACCTACTGCCCACCAATCTACCGAAAATGTATAGCCTTTTGAAAGAATTATTTCTGGAGCTAAATACTCTGGAGTTCCACATAATGTGTATGTTTTCTTATGTGACCTTAAAACTTTACAAAAGCCGTAATCTATTAATTTTAAATAACCATTCGCATCAATCAAAATGTTTTCTGGCTTTAAATCTCTGTGGATTATATCGCAGTGATGCAAATATTCTAGAGCCAAAACCACTTGAGCTCCGTAAAATTTGCATAACTCTTCTGAAAAACTCCCATATTTCTGAATATACGTGAACATTTCTCCTCCAGAAATAAATGGTATCACAAAATATAAATAAACGTTGTCTTTAAAAAAAGCGTCTAAATGTACAACAAACTGAAAAGATATGGCTTGCGTTATTTTCTTCTCCAATATTAAATGTTTGACGTGCTTCCGCTGAACTACTATCTGTTTCTCCACAGCTTTCATAGCGTGGTAGGTGAAGTTTGACTTGTCCCTCACTAGGAACACCTCTCCATAGGCACCGCTACCAATACAACTGATACGATCGTAATCCTCAAGGGTCTTCACGCTCTTCTCCGGGTGCTCAAACCTTTGCATAAATTCTACTCTCAACAAATCCAAATATCTTTTATGATCTTGATGCTGTTGTAAAGTAAATTTCTTCGCCATTCAAAAAATCCCATAACCTGTACCTAATCAGTCATAACTTGTACATAGAATTGTAACAAAAAATATATATTTAATTTAAAAAATCATTATAAACAAATATTTTATATTACAAATAAAATAACTGATTCAAAATACGAAATTAATTATCAAAATACATCAAAACCTGGCAAAACCCCAGATCAAAACATGTCCAATTTGACACTAGACAAGTTCATGTCATGAAATGACAAGTGCAAAGTTTAAATCGCACCTCTTTTTCAAAGCAACTATGACATTACTTATTATAATATGCAGCCCAATGCAGCCGCCTAAGCAGCAAAGAGAATGTAAATAAAAGCATGGCCATGAGACAGCCAATTATTCCATGGTTCTAGAATATTCATTTCGCACATAGTAGGTATACTGTTTTAGAAATAAAGATATGATGATGATTGATTTGTCTGTACTCATGGAATATTTCAAGCAGGTTCAAGCCATTGGTTTGTCGTTTGTCCCATGTTTGTCCTTGATTTGTCCTGTACATTATTATTATTCTACTCTTTGGTTTGGCTTTGGTCTAGTTGATTAATTACTCAGTGCTTTGGTCCTCTTAGTGGTCCTCTTGAGGCTCTTGAGGTCTTGAGCTGTGGTCTTGAGTTTGTATATAATTTTGTCATTCTCTCCTGGGCAGTATTAATTTCATCATTGACTTGGTATAATGTCTCTAGGCGGCTACTCATATGCCCAGCAAGAACAGTACAAAGAGTATCTGAAAAAGCTGCACCAACAATTCCTTGAAAACTTCAACCGTCAACAAGGCAGTAACGCCCGTCCCAGCAACTTCGAAAGAATAAGAGTGCTTGGCACTGGCGCCTTTGGCATAGTATACCTCTCAAAGCATCGTGAATCTGGTGAATATTACGCTATGAAAATGCTAGAAAAAGAAAAAGTGGTGAAGCTAAAACAAATCGAACACAGTTACTACGAGAAAAAGATCCTCTGCAGCGTTAACTTTCCGTTTTTCGTCCACATGAAATATTTTTTTAAAGACAACGTTTATTTGTATTATGTGCAGCCTTTTATAGCTGGAGGGGAAATGTTCTCTTATCTAAGAAAAATTGGGAAGTTTGATGAGAGTTTCTCGAAATTCTATGGAGCTCAAGTAGTGCTAGCGCTGGAATATCTCCACGCATGCGAATTAGTATATCGGGATTTGAAGCCTGAAAACATTCTAATAGATCAGACGGGATATATTAAAATAACAGATTTTGGGTTCTGCAAAGTACTTCATGGTAGAACCTGGACTCTCTGCGGTACTCCAGAATATATGGCACCAGAAATAATTCTTAGTAGAGGATACGGTAAGGCTGTAGACTGGTGGGCAACGGGTGTGCTATTTTTTGAAATGAGTGCTGGTCACCCGCCGTTTTATGCTACAGATCCAATGAAAATTTATGAAAAAATTGTCGCCGGAAAATATCACTGTCCTAATCACTTCTCCCAAGAACTGAAAAATCTGATTAGCAACACTCTTCAAGTAGATTCGACAAGGCGATACGGAAATCTTAAAGATGGAGTATTGGATTTTAAAAACCATAAATGGTTTAGAGAAATTGACTGGGACCAGATGTTAAATGGCGATATTCGTCCGCCTTTCACTCCTAAAGTGAAATCACCAGGAGATGCATCAAACTTTGATGAATATGATGAAGTGTTTAAAGAAAGTCCAGAATGCCTGTACGAAGAAGAGTTTGCAGATTTTTAGCTTTGTTCGAGGCGCTTAGATTAACGGTTAAGAATGTATTCTATAAGTCAAAATTAAGGAGAACTTTTACTATGTAGTCAGTTAGATTTATTTTTTTTAGCTTAACGTTACACATTTCTTTTATGAGTAGTAACTTACCTACGATTACGAACAAGTAGTAGCTTTAAAACTAACTACAGCAAAAAAAAATACTAATAAGGTATGATAGAAATTAGTTTTTGTTTGTTGAATTGTTGAAATATAAAAAAGTACTTTATTTTATTTCATTAATAAAACACAGTCGTTTAACAGTTTATTAACTATCTATACATTTTATACAAGAAATGCCTTAATGACCAAGCCGTCGAACTCTAAAAAGCTACGAAGAAAAAGGGTATAGAATCCGAACTCGCAAACTAAACACTCCGAAAACTGACCCCAAAACTGATTTGATGTGTGAGTGACACGGAAATATCAAACCAAACGAGTGCGTGCGAGATAGATAGATAGGTGTCACGCATGTGTATGGCATGAGTTGCACCAAGTGTTTTTCGTCGTAGCTAAAAAGACATAAATTTAATGACTCATCCAACCTCCCAACAAATACTCGTTAAAAGGGAAACTCAGACTGTGAGCATGAAAAAATAGCACGGATGAAAGTCCGTAAAAGAAAGGACGATACTACACTACCCCAGTAAATAAAAGAGATCAATAACGAGAATTAATGGACACTATAAATTATACTGGACACAATTTTTATCGCCTCATTGACTTTCACTATCAGTTCAGAGAGAACGATTAACGCAAAGTTCCTTAAGCTAACTGTTCTGTTGTTAAATTCTGCACTGAATTCAATAGGTAGGTACTCTCTTGTAAAATAAACTAAGGCTGATAATAAATAAATATTACTGCATACATAATATGATGCATCTCTAGTCAGAAGTTATGTTACTTTTACGGTGCCGGTTTAGCACCAGGGAAGCCGACTAAAGTATGCTTTTATGTTTTTATTATTTTATAATAATAAATTAAGAGATTTTCTCAGTTGTAAACTACAATTTTACTATCATTTTGAACGATATTAATGCCACGATTAGATTTACCGAGCATGCAATGGCTCCGAAATAACGCGCATATATCAAGGAAAATAATATTAAATAATCCTGTTCAAAATTGCGTATTGATCTCTTTTTTATTAGCAAATTGTATTGGGTTCTCCTCCCGGGCATGCTGTAAAAATCAGCTAAGGGATTCGAGGGTTTCAATATTGTAATTTAGGCGATGGGCTGACAACCTGTCACTATAGCAATATACAGATTAAATCAATCTGAAATAACTCTCAAAATTTGTCAGACGTGGCGTAACGGCATTTTATTAGGTCCTTTACGCTCTGCCTACCCCATTAGGGATAAAGGCGTGATTATATGTATGTATGTATTGGGTTCTAGGGTGCTAGTAGAATTTATGGCTTACACTAAATTTATATCCCCAAAGCTTTTTAGTGATCAAGTACCCGAGTTTATTGGTTGACGTAAAATACGCATTTATGAATAAATAATGGTTTGAATTTGAATATCCGGTGCGGAAGTTTTTCCGAAAAGCCAATCTTGCTAGGTCTTTTGCACTTTCCTTGACCTTGTCTACAAGTTATATCCATTAATTTATAAAACTATATTTCTGGATTGTCTGACAAAGAAGATGATTTCGTGTTTCGGAAGGTAAATTAAGACAACTGAAATCGGAACCGACTGCTGTCTCTCATAGACATAATGCTCTCTCTCTAATATACATACATCAGGTTTCATTGGATTGTAGAAGATGTATAAAATAAAAACGGAAACTTTACTTACCAACCCCCCTCCTCCCGTATAGAGCATGAGGGCCACAAACAGGCCCACGTGGGACAGCGCCGCCCTGGGGCACAGCTGCTCCCACTTCGAGGTCTTAGGGGTCCCCATCAGCGCCTCCGACTCCCACGTCACCGTCTTCACGTTCTTGCACATGGTGTCACAAGGTCCTCACCAGTTTTAGCACTAACCACATTTTCCACTGGTCTTATGTATCACATTAATTTAGGTAGTTCAAAGTCTCAATTTCACTTTATCTTAGTTGTCCTGTAAGTTTTTACTAAGTTAAACTAAATAGTACCTATAACTATTAATACATATATCAAACGTCGCTGTAGAATAAAATGTGTATCCTTATTGTGACAGGTTTTTCTTATGGTGATTCGTATCCCTTGGCTGGTTTTTACAACTGCATGCCCTGGAGAAGATGCAGGTGGCACATTCTATTATGTTTTTCTTTCGCTCCCAGTGCATCCTGCATGGAAGACTCCTATAAAATGGATAAAGTTGTTTTTATTCCAAACGAACACAAACACAAATTATTCATGAATGGGTATTACAGGATTTAATGTATACGTTACTGGCTTTCATATAAATAAACTCTCATTCTTAGTATTTATGTGTCTCAAATATACTGGTCAAGTCACGCACGAAGCATCCGATTGGGAACAAGAAAATAAGAGAAGTCCTTGGTTTTTTGGAGAAAAAAGAATATTTTCCCCTAACTCAATAAAAACAGGCAAATTGTTGCTTTTCCCCAATAACAACTTGTCGTCACCTGGGACCTGCTTCATGAAACCACAATTTTCACGTACATTTCGATGTTCATTGCAGAGCTGGTTAGACGATATGACATCAAGATCAATAATAACACTAACCAGCTATATACGCATTGTACATCAATATAAACTTGTAGGAAGGTACATTGACTGTTTGCCATGGAACGCAATATCAAAATGTACCAAACCTACGAAAGAAAATCTTTAAAGTATTTTTTTTTCTACGTTGTTCATGTTCAATTTTATAAAAAATGGAATCTGAATGATTGCTTTATAATATGATTGATTTATATTTCTTGACTTTAAAACTTGTTCTATCGAAATTCATGGTAATGTTTACGATATTTTACAGCAAATGCTTATTATTCTGGTTTTTCCTTCTAAGGACAAACAATTGCAAGAATTATTAAAATACGTATGCAAATATTAAAAAAAGACCCACTTTAATAAAATCATGACACTCCATATTTTAATGTTATAAATCGAAGATTATTTATCACGTAGGTACTGTGTTCATAAGTAGGTAACCTTCATTTTATTTCTTGGATATAAAATGAAGAGCAAAAAGCAAACTGACTTCCGATCTTTATTGCTAACAGTAATTTAAACTCGAGTATAAATAGACTAGACATGAAGACTTATGTGTTACGTGATTTTATAAATAGTGATTGCGAACTATTATTGGACATAAAATGATGTGTCTATTCTTGAAAATAATAGAAGGTACCTATTCAACGGAATGCTAAGTGAAGCGAATATATCTAAAAAACTCGCATCGCAACCAAAGAAAGCTCCTGGATTTGACTCTACAAGTTATCTGTGTCACTAGTACCATCAATGATAGTACCACCACGGTATTTTTGTTTCGCAACAAAAATTTAGTTAGGTAGTTCGTTTTTGATACAAAAAACAATAAACTGAAAAAAATGGCGACTTCTTAATAGGTACCTAACTACCTAAATCCGTCTGTTAGGTTATCCCTAACTATTGTTGTTTGTAGTATGTACTTAATAATAATGAATAAAATTATTATTTAAACAATCTAATTATGTAATTAAAGATTTTAAAATTTTAATGCCTTTATAATATTACTAACTAACTTCTTTTTAGTACAATGAATCATACCATTAGTTTGAAAGTTTTAAATTATGGGTGTCGCAGCAAATTACAAAGTTTAGTCACGTGTTCCGACCCTATTTTAGGATTAGGCTTGGCGGCTCTACAAATTATGCTAGGCTTTTAAAACCTTCTATTTCTTCCCTTAGACAAATAATCAAACTTGCAGTCTAAACATAACTATATTTGCATAATCACTAGGCTCAATTCTGATTAATCTGAATAACACCTGTTAAGTCCTGTCAGAATCAAAATTGGAAATGGGTAGGTTTACGTATTCTGTATGTTTTTTCCGCAAGATTTTGGCGCATTTTGCAGATTATGCAAATATACTTATATTTAGACTGTAAGTTAGGAAGTAATGGAAAGTTTTGAAAGTAAGGAAGGTTACATTGAGGGATTTTGCATAATAATCTCTAGGTTCAGGAAGAGCCGCAGTCAGGAATAAGTAAAAGCTATCGAAATCAAACATGAAGAGATAAAAAAATTACCTATAGGTAGGTACATGAGGGTATTTGTCCACATGTAACCTACTTAGGTTTATTTCCGAGTATAAAAACGTGAAATTAATGTACTTAATGCAATGGAAATAAGTAATTGTAATACCTTGTATGTCTAATGATTCATATCGATGGAGAAGAAATCAGTCTTTGAGATTTAGTCTAGCCAATGGTGGGCGCCCTGCGACTTAAAATAGGTCAGTGTAAAAACTCATTGGCATAGTTAAGCTAGTTTCAGTGTTCCAAAAGCAAACAATGAAATTAAATTTTACGTACTAAGTGTATGTTTGGCACTGGGAGGAAATTGGTCTAAATATGGAGTCTGCAATGGCGTAGAGTTACATAAGCAAATAAACCGCCTGACTAAAGCCTACTTTGGATTTACAAGCCAAACGTCTGGAAGTAATGCGTCTGGTCTGTTAGACTTTCAGCTCCGTTTGGTCGGCATAAATAAAGCATTTAGAATCCAAATAATAAAAATGAGATTTAACATATTGACGGGTTAACTTCCATGATCCATTTATTTATTTTTTATATTCTTCCATGCTGGACTGGGAGCGATAGAAAAATATAGAATGTGCCAGCTGCATTTCCACCCGGGCATGCTGTAAAAACCAGCTAAGCGATTCGAGGATTTCGGTATATAGTTTAGGCGATGGTCTGACAACATGTCACTACAGCAATATACAGATCTATCTTAAACAACCCTCAAAACTTGTCGAACGACCTTTGTTAGGGTCGTTGCCGCTCTGCCTACCCCACTAGGGATAAAGGCATGTATGTATGTAATAATATGTAATTAAATTTTAGTCACAAAATATTTTATAAATACTAACGAGTAAAGTGTATTGACGTTAGCAACAACGTTGATACAAAATATAGAGCATAGAAAACAACCAGTGTAAATTACAGTCAATCAGATAAAAGTTGCCCCGAAAACTTTATGTTACCAACTCTACCACCAACAAAAAACTTGGTGTTGACGGAATCAACATCGCAAACACCGAAATAAATTTTCCGTATTCATGGCGTGGCGTGTAGCGAAACTCATTTACGATTCAGACAACTCAAATATCACCGTCACGAGACAAGTAACAAAGTTACGAAGTTTAGTTCGCCGGTCCGCCGAGACGCGGCGCGCACGTTCGTACTCGCGCGTAGATCGCACACGACTGAAGGAACTGAAGGGAGATTTCAGCACTTTGCCGCTCTCTCACATCCCTATCGCTCTACTGGGCAGCTTTTAGCCGCTACTAAGTAACTTCTGAAAGGCCTTATCTTGAACCTTACACTAAGGAGTCTGGAGATGAGCACTCACTCTACCTTTTCAGTGTTATGAATAGACTTGGGAATAGCGCTGTAAGTTCTAAGATACGCGATACGCAGGTGTAAATTAACATTTTCTTTCTAGAGCTGAAATGTTCAGGTATTTTTATAATATATTTTATACAAATATAATTTATATTTTTTATAATTATTTACGGAGTAAAGCACAGAGATAGAAGAAAAATAGTTAACATCAGTACTGATTTCTATAAGGAATTATATTCCCATCCTATTAAACAAACCCAACAGCCTGACGTCTCACACGTATGCCCCGACGATATTCCTCCAATCACCGAACAAGAAGTATATTGCGCAATTGGAAAACTGAAATATAATAAGAGCCCTGGACCAGACGGAATCTCAACCGAAACGCTAAAAATAGGTGAACCAATACTTCTTCCACACATCACAAACTTATTTAATTCCATTTTACATACCGGCAAACTTCCGGAGGGCATGTGCCATTCTGAAATAATTCTTCTCCACAAAAAGGGCGATAGGGCAGATATAGGAAATTACAGGCCAATAAGTCTTGTCTCTCACCTGTACAAAGCGTTCATTAAGGTCATCGAACGCCGCATATCTGGCCTTCTTGACTTAGCCCAACCACCGGAACAGGCCGGATTCCGTCCCGGTCTTTCTACAATGGATCACCTTCAAGCACTCAATCAAATAATAGAAAAACACCACGAATTCCAATTACCACTCTATTTAGCTTTTGTTGATTATTCAAAAGCCTTCGATAGCTTAACTCACGATACCATGTTTCAAGCTTTAGAATCCCAGAATATTCCCTCAACATACATTAGTTTAATCAGAAATATTTATAAAAGTAGTACTGCAGCTGTTAAATTACAAAATCCGGGGCCCGCATTTGCCATACAAAGAGGCGTAAAGCAAGGTGATCCATTGTCTCCAAAACTTTTCACATCTTCACTGGAGGAAGTATTTCAGAACCTGAATCCGAAATGGGAAAGCAAAGGTATTGACGTCGGCGAAGCAAAGCTGACAAACCTTCGCTTCGCAGACGACATTATATTGTTTTCAACCACAGCTTCTGACCTACAAGAAATGCTTGAAGATCTAAGCGAGGCAAGCCTTGAGGTTGGACTGAAGATGAATATGTCAAAGACCAAGCTTATGACAAATAGTTTTGAGCATATTGTAGAAGTGGATGGGCAAAGAATTGCATATGTCAATGAGTATATATACTTGGGCCAAATTGTCTCTTTCCAGGCACGACAAGACAAAGAAGTCGAAAGACGGATCGAAAACGCCTGGAAGAGCTTTTGGTCCATGAAGGAGCTAATGAAGGGTGACCTTCCATTGACACTAAAGCGAAAACTCATGGACATGTGCATTCTTCCCATTCTTACCTACGGAGCTCAAACTTGGTCTTTGACAGATATTCAGAAGTCCAAACTCAAGGTTTGTCAAAGAAATATGGAACGCAGCATACTCGGGGTCCGATTGATGGACCGAGTTAGAAATACGACGCTGAGATCCCGTACACAAATTATTGATGTAGGTCAGAAGGCAGCATGCCTCAAATGGGACTGGGCTGGGCATGTTGTCAGGATGCCGGATGCACTGTGGGCAAAAAGAACAACAAATTGGGTCCCTCTCAACGGAAGACGGGCACGAGGTCGTCCCAGGAAACGATGGAGAGACGAGATAGATGCCCACGACCGCAACTGGACGGAGGTGGCCCAAGATAGGGAAAAATGGAGGAAGGGGAGGGAGGCCTTTGCCCTGCAGTGGGACGTATCAGGCTGTTAATAATAATAATAATAAATAATAATTATTCATATTCACCTTGCCTACAATAGTACTAGAATATCTTTAAAAAAATACGTATGGAGTCCTAAAAGTCTAGATGTCTTTTATTTACTTACATATCTTAATTTTATTTGTTTGTGAGGTCGATGCAATATTGACCACCAAATTCTTGTAGCTAAGCTAAGCAGGTTAATTTTGTTCTTATAACATGTATAATAATCTTTGTATAAAACGGTAGGTACTTATTAAAAAGAAGAAAGTAGCTACTATTTGCAGAATTGTTGTAAAGTTTCTTTAGTCTATTAATTCTAATTATAAACAAAGTGCTTTCCAATCAACTCGCAACTAAAATCCAATTACGGCTCAATTATTCGTAGCACGCACGCGCCTGATTGTAGAATGCGATTAAAATAAACGCCAGCCTTGTTAAACTTTTGCTCAGCCTCGATTAGCAGGCGTTCCCAACAATAAAACTAATCGGCAGCTCTCAGACCTTCCAGCCTCCCAAATTAGTCAAATAC
The DNA here is from genome assembly GCA_029255725.1 of Scrobipalpa atriplicella. Taxonomy (NCBI): domain Eukaryota; kingdom Metazoa; phylum Arthropoda; class Insecta; order Lepidoptera; family Gelechiidae; genus Scrobipalpa; species Scrobipalpa atriplicella. Next base: position 233,148 of record JARACY010000002.1, read on the forward strand.
GACTAACAATTGACGCTTGGGCAAATGGGCACAGGCTCCAGAAAACTCAATCCCAAAATAAAATAAAACTTGTCGCATAATGTTCGCATAAAAACAGAAGGAAGTCTGCAATTTCAGAAACTTGCTCAATCTTTACGGCTTGAGGTACAATCACTGTTATTCTGCAACTTTTTACGTAGCCGACCGTAATATTCACGGTGAGGCTCACTTTTCACGTTTTACGTATCTGATAAAGCGTTGGAGACTTTAAGGCCCAGTCGCAGATATCGCTTTATATTTTTCCTCTTCTTTCTCACAGATATTGAAATAAAACATTATTTGTAAATTTTATTAAAATTTTATCTGCAATGGAGTACCTAAAAAATATAATATTAAATTGTACCTAAGTAATTGCACAAAGAAACACGTCGCTACGCATTTATTCTATTTGTGTGAGAGTGTTCTGTTCTGTCTATTGTGAACAATTGTAGAAAAGTAAATAAATTCTAGAGGAGTACTAACACTATAAAAATAGAATAATTCATTTCATCCAACGGCCCCTAAAGTTACGTAAATCTCAGACTTGTCAAACACTTATGCAGTTATCAAAGAAATTATTATAATTTGTGTAGGTCACGATCACAGGCGATGCTCTGACCCTGAATGACCTAGGAAAACTATATCTTGATGTTAATAAGTTCACAATACGTACACTGAACCTCTACGTCTGCCTTGCAGTCTGATGTAAGTTTTATTTCCTATGCTGGAAGTTTTAAATACATTTAAACTTTCATTATAATTAATGTTACGTCAAAAGACAAGAGTCAATAGATTTGACGAAATAAAGTTTGAGTCAATAAATCATATCATAATATGACACATATGTCCAAATTATAGTTCGTCAACTATGATATACACACAAATACTGAAATCGAAATTGAGGTCATGGGGAAAATAAAGTACCTAACATTTTGGAAAGATCTACAAGGGAAACTAGGTAGTGCAACTGAGAAATACATTAAAAAGAATATCTTAAGACGGGTTGATATCATCTGATATCTAGTTACTATAGGTGGTGTTTCTCAAAGTAGTTGACTGTACTTACCTACGTATAACCTTAGCATATTACAGGTAGTGGCACACAATATAATTACCACTTTATCGATTGGGTATGGTATGGACGTACGGTGATTACAATTTGATAGTTAGGGCCACGTTGCAACCTACACTTCATATTGCTATGTTGTAACTAACTATATTTTTACATGAACTGACTTTGTGTTATTTTTATCCACTCGAGTATATTTCTTATCAATGAATGAAAAGATGTGAGGTATATATAAATATAATATAAGTGCAGGAGAAAAGTAGGTATGTATCTATAACATAATTACTATTGGAATTTGACACTTACAGTTTTTACAAACATCTGAGTGAAACTAACTTTTAACCTATTTATTTTCATTAAGGGGAAATGTAGGCTTCATACACACGAACAGCATTGCGAACTGCAGTCGACGCGTCAACTTCTACAGCCGACCGCTGGCGATTGCTGCAGTCGACGCATCAACTTCTGCAGCCGACAGGGTGGCCACGGCTTCAGTCGTTCTTACCTGTAGTTGGCAAGTTCTGTTCGAAGCCTAGTTAACAAAACAGATGTCCATAATTTTCGTCAATCTTGGTTTTTATAAATTAACTGACGTCACAATGCTACGTCATCTCCCTTTACAGGCATTTACCTGCACTAAAGAAGGTTTACACAACCGGATACAAAACAGCACGTAGCCTTTAATCGAATACTGACACTATAGGTAAGTAGTATAAATCAAATATGAAGGTAACTTAATCAATGTGACGTGTGAGCTTGATGGTCTCCACACATATTTTCAAATCCTTGGAAAAGCATTGAACGGTGAGTGAGTGACGCATGCACCGCGAATGAATGGTTTGTTTCGTGTCGCGAATACCTACATAACTAAGCCTCGGATTAAAAAATGCAACGTACCAATTTTAGATGATCATAATACGGATAATTTCCCGAAGGAACCGTGAAAGCGCTGCTAATAGTTTAGAAGGAATATCAAAATTACTGATAAGCTTTACGTTCAGTTTTTTTTTAGCATACTTATTTATGAACTAGAATAATTTTATGAACTAATTTCTTAGATGTATATTTTTTTAGAATTTTCCATTGATTCGTTTAGGATAAATATCCTTTTAAAAACAACCATTTGCCGGTAGGAATCACCTTAATTTTAATTTCTCTGTTTGTATTTTTGTGCTATTGCAAAATGAATGAATATTGAATGGGTATTTATTGTATTGTAGCAGTGGACATGTTAAGTAAGATACGTGCGTATAAGTAAAATCTGATAAAGACGCGGCCGACGCACCGGAAGGAAGACATTTCCTCCGCGAGACAAGGGCGGTAATTTGGCGTATGTTATGGGTAGAGGAGGTTGAGATGAATCAGTTCCCTCAATGGTATGAGGAAACATACTAATTGGGGATTTTCAGATTAAGTAGTTACCTATGTGGACAGTTTTTGTTATGCAGAAAAGGATGACAATCAAACAGGTCATGATAAAATAATAACTAAAAAAAAGAGCGTGTGTGCCAATAATTTATTTTGGTAATCATTTACACATGAATATTACAATATACCTTCTATTTGGTAACGACATTTTACGGCTTGAGTGATTGAGTGATCATTAAAAATGTAATAAGTTGTAAGTACCTACTTTAAATAAAATATTGAAAATACTCCATTGTTCTTTTAAAATTGGACTTTCCTACGCCTGCATAACAGTGCATCATCTAATATCTCTCATAAACAGATAGTACATAAACATAACCTTGACTAAAGTATTCTATTATATAGTAGTACATATTGGGTAGATACCTAAAAAAAGAAAATTATTTTATAGGAAGAGAGGTTTTTTTTGTACTTTGCCCTGAGTAATATTTACTAAACCGAGTCACCGAGCGTAAATTTATTACATACAATAACTTACAAAGTATAATTTTATTGTATTGGATCTTAGCAAAATATTTCTTTAAAAATGCTTCCTTATTTGTAACATGAGTAGAATCTAAGTAGTACAATAATAATATATAGGTACCTAACAATTTTTTATTTGCAAATATTTTTATTACGATATTATAATAAATTAAAATTCAATATAACTTGAAAATCTTGTTTAATATACTTACATATTTTATTCAAGTTTAAAACAGGCTGAGCCTACGTCAACAAATAAAATGTCAATGTCTCATAAAATAAAAAAAAACGCCCTGATTTGATAACATTGGTCGTAATAAAACCAGAACTGTACGTAGTTGATGAGCGGAATTAGAATTTTGTTATTTTTAGGCTGCGTGTATCGAAAACGTAAATGAATTAGTACCACCATATTATATATTCTGTGGTACCACCTAATTTTCCTCATTCGTACAACATGTATGGTACCTACAATAAATAAATTTATTTTAAAATGGCTGTTACACTCTTCTTGATATTCACAGAACTACCTGTATAAAAAATAATTAAATGCGTAAGGTAGAATAGACATCGACACCATAGAAATGGACTTCCAGAGAAGTGGCCACTCGTAGGAAATGGACGTTCGTAGGAAATGGACGTTCGGTGCCGGATTGTGTATAATAAACAAAACAGACCAGGACCTGTATTTTTGAATTACTCAGATCGAAATGTGCATACAAAAAAGTAATATCATTCGCAATTTGATCTAAGTTCGCAATGCCAAATTAGAAGGTATACATATTGCATGTTGCTCTTTTGTAGTAGGTATGCGCAATTCGATTCGAGCGATTCAAAAATACGTCTCCACAGTTGTACCTAAGGTCCATTACCCTGTTTAGCATAACACCACGTTACACTCAATATAATATATTTATAACACTATTTAACGTGCCTTCCGAAATACGAAAATATTTTACTATTTCAAGTAACTGTGGCTACTTGATCAAAGTTTAAGATAAGACTATAATTTGATTAGCTTCGCGGAGGAAGAGAGATGAAATGAGGATAACACTTTTGATGTAACTTTTATTAAATACCTCACATTGTAAGGAAATTCTCGCCATACGCCTTCACGGGAATTAATAATAAGAAAATAAGGAAAAATAAAAATAAATCCAATTTTCCGGAAGCTCCCAGTCCTAAGAAGTGGAACCTTCCTTCCGTCCGCATCATATCCTAGTACTATTATATATTCTGTGATCCTACTAATAAACGCATATTTATTATCCAGGAATACAAACATACATAAAGTCACGCCTTTATCCCTTACGGGGTAGGCAGAGCGTAGTATGCCTCATGAAAGGCGCCTTCGCCACGTCTGACAAACATCAATTTTAGATTGTACCTAATGTGTATCGTTGTCAGCCCATCGCCTACATTAAAATACACTGGTAGCAATTCGTCGAATTCGACGAATTAAGTCATGCCTGTCATTTTCTATCATGATCAATAATTTTAGGCAATAATTTTAGTCAAGATTTTGTTAAGTCTTGCCCTCAATGAATCGATAGAACTGTAACCCTAGAATCCCTTTTGCTAACTTCTACAGCATATTATATATTCATTTGTTTGCCATATGGCTTAAGATTCGATTATGAATTATACCTACCTACCTACACAGAATGAGAGCGCACGAATCCTTCCTTCCGTGGGTGGTGTTTTAGCACAACAAAAAAAATTACTACTTATACTGAATTTTATACACGTACCTCGCTCAAATCGGAGACCTCCTAAAGAAAGGTAAGGTCAAGATTAGTCTAATCTAAACCGACGCCCGTGAATTGAAAGGGTAATATGAATGTACCTATATGTTATCGGCCAAACCCGAATTAAGTCCAAACTACTAGGCTAACTACTTTAGTTTAGCCTAGGCTAAGCTAGTTCATCCTATAAGCGATCAGATAAACCGGTACAGACAAAGCCAAACTGGTCCAGGCCAAATTAGTCAGATACAAAACAAATAGTCAAAAGAGAAAATCACGTAAATCTTCTAAATAAAATAAAAAATACTGTTCTTTTTCTTCTAAATTTTTTACAGAAGAGTCAAAAGTTCCTTTTAAAATCAGTTTAAGAACTGCTGGAAGATCAAGGTGCGCGTACGCAATGTCGACGACAGCATAAATAAGACCTCGTTTCTCCACGCGACACAGTAGGTGCTGAGCTCTGGGCGCAAGTCCATTGGCACATCGGAAAACAATTACCAATCATTGGCTACGGTTTTTTTAATTTAAATTTGGAATTATTTTGAAATTCGAGCGAAGCACAATGCTGCCAGTGTTCGGTCTAGTGTTCCTAGCGTTGGTCTGCAACAGCAATGGCGAGGACGGAACCCTGCGTAAGTTTATTTTATTTATTTCAGTTACAGGGTCTTTGCAAATAAACTGAATGTGCATTTTTACTAGATATTAGAAAAGTATTACAAAATTTAAAATTAAAATTTTTATTTGATAAACTAAGTTTCAGAGTGTTTGGGATGCCCATTCAAACATTAAGTTGGAACTTTAGTGACATGTATTTTTTTTATGGTCAAGCTTTTGACTCTAGTCTAGGTAACTAGAGACTTTTGACTCTAGTACAGGTACAGACTCGACGACATGTATTTAAAATTATACTTTACCATGACTTTACCCTTCAGTCCCCAGACAAGATTTCTATTCAGTAGATTTTAAATAATGTCTATTAGAATTTATAAAAACATAATAAATACTTTAAATTTGAAGCAAAATTAGGCCGAAGTACATTGCCACACATAATATTTTAAATATTCAGGCAAAATCTAGAAATAGTAATATTTGACCAGAAAAATTATTACCTATTGTATTTGCGTAATGCCAAGGCGTAATGTAAGTCAAATTAGCAATTAATTAATTGTGCGAAAATATTACAATTATAAATTAATGTTTACTTCCGAAGACATTTGCATAAACATGAATCATTGTTTTATATAATAACTTTAATGAGGAACAATAGGTTGGGTAATTGTTAAAAAAAATGTGACATTGTAAGCACGTCTATCAAAGATTATAAATTTACATACCTGAGTGCTAGATTTGAATAATATCTTTAGATGGATATAAGAATATATACCTATAGGTGATCTAGGTTGGCTTCCGGAAACTTCATCGGGTCATCGGGTCGATCATCCGCTATCAGAATTTTAAGACAGCATATTATACTGGGTGTAAGGGACAGCGTTCCAAAAACTGATAGGGGTTGCTCAGTCAAATCAAAAATGTTTTCGACTCTCCTATACAAAATGACCACCTCGGTCAGACAATTTGTATGGGAAATCCAATATTTTTTTCATTTCCTGAAAGAATTTCCTGGTGAAAGTTTGTTCCTTTCGTTGACTGAGCAACCCCTATCAGATTCTGGTACGCTGTCCCTTACACCCAAGTATTATGCTTAGGAATAAAGGCGCGATTGATGTTGTTTGTTCATATAAAAAAAACAATAGACAGGAACAGCCTAAGTCTATTTTGCAGTTATAAGTTATAGGAAAGGTACACATTGTCTAGGTGTCCCAATACCCTCTGCCAATGATATGGAGTAACGACAAGCTAAGCGTACTAATTAGACGGTACACAATCCTATGCTTTTATAATGAATCTAGACGTCTATGGGTGTACAATACAAATAATCTGTCTGGACTTCCCATTGATCGAGGAAAAAATATTTTTAACCAAAAAGCCTCTAATCTAAGTAGAAGCTAAATCTAAATTATTTTCACCCGTTGTTTAAACTTCAATTAAATAACAACAAACTAACCAGAAAATTGGCATATTGATCATGATCACTATTATGACGTGGGGAAAAATATACTTGCTAACTTAATTTTTTTTATCGTAAGTAGGTACCTAGTATCGCGAAACTACGAAAAAAAAGCAGTGACAATAATAATCTCGCGATATTTTGGCGAATTAAAACGCGAAAGTTTGGATGGATGGATGGATGTTTGTTACTCTTTCACGTCTGAACGGCTGAAGCGATTTTAATAAAATTTGGTATGGAGCTAGCTGGCACACTGGATTAACACATAGGCTACTTTATACCGCGGGAAAATATCTCATTCCCACTGGCAATCTCATTAAGCCGCGGGGCGGAAAGCTAGTTACATATAAACATAAGTAATAGCTCAAATTAATATTTTTTTAATAAATCGACGGATCCGTCTGATTAGTCGCGTCTACTGGGGTTTGTCAAATGGGTCTTTTGGGTTGAATCGACGACATGTTTTTTGGGTTTTACTTTCAGATAGTCTCAAGTTACGATGTGGCATATGGCATTATGGTCAATCACGGGCATTCTTCTTGTCGAGTGGGTCGATCGACCCGATGAACCCTGGTGTCAGAGTTGATAAACCTCCTAATTAGGATAGCTAATAGGTCTCTGATATGGTTTCTGTAACGACCACTATCGAAGACCGGGACCGACGGCTTAACGTGCCCTCCGAAGCACGGAATTCTTTTTCATTTCGGACAATCAGGTGATTCAGCCTGCATGCAATGTCCTAACCGAACTGGATTAAATCTTACAAAGTGATAAATTAACTTTTAACTTTGTGTCACCCTCCTGGGAATCGAACCCAGAACCTCCGGATGGGAGCCCATAACTCAGACCACTAGACCACGGAGCAGGATGGCATTGATCGTAGACCACGTGTCTGGCCTGACAATCAATAACTCATCGATTGAGTAATTATCCAACCATGTGATCTGTTCTCTTCTGCTACTTTGTCTTTTTATGTTCTTGTTTTTCTGAAAAAAAGGTTAGGTAGGTACTCAACTCTTGTTTGTTGTTATTTTAATAGCACAACTACTTACTGGTGTCATCATCAGGATTATTACATGAGACATGCAAAACAATGAGGCATCAGTTATTGAAAAATCATGGTATACCTAAATAATTTATTAAAAGCTATATTTAAGAAAACAGCAGTGAGAATGTCTTATCTATTCTCTTCCACCACCATGATATCAACATTAGTTTATCTTGGTTAAAATTAGCAATCAAGAATTGAAACTTTTAAACCTAGAAAAACACTCAATTTTGACGATCTAATTTTACTATGGGATAAAATCTTTTCATCATTTTAGACCTTTGTTTCTATTATTGCAGATGTATCTTTGTGCCGATTATTGCAGTTTCTTATATTTTTGACATAAAACATCATCAGCAAAATAAATCACAATAATAAAATTCTCAATTTGAAGCTGTTATTCCCGCTGGTACATATAGCGAGCAATTTCACGAATAATTATTTTTCATAATGTCCAACTATAAAAGTTACAACGGTGTAATAAACTTGAAGCTTCGATGTTATTAAATTAATCGTAGCATGCATAGTCGTCACCTCTGTGAATCATTTTAATTGATCATGATCACGTGAAACTTAAACTTTAATGTCTGAATGCTACAGTCTCCTTCTATCACGTGGAAGTTTGAGTCAACAAACGACCTAAGCACGTTAGTAACTTAGTTGTTTTAAAAGATTGCTTTATTATCTGAACTCGAGGATGCTTTGTAAAATATGATGCGAGGATATTCTTTTATAAAAAATATATTATTTAGAATTTTTTAAATTTTACCATGAACTTAGGCTACTTGCAAATCTTGCAATAAAAGTACAGATTCAGTAAAAAAAATACCAGCTTTCACTTGCATGGGAGAGGATCCAAAAACAATAATATATTAGGGTATTTTTATTTACTTATTACAATATGTCAGTAGGTGAGAAACTGAGTTTTTTTTATTGGGTCGGGGCATACAGACGAGCAGACAGACAAATAGACAGACTTCACGAAATGATAAGGGTTGCTAGTTAACTGTACAGAAACCTGAAAATGTCGTAGCAACATAATAAAACACAAAATATTCCTCCTCATTTTGGCAAGTCGTAACATCTAACAATCCTACCAAGTCAGTGTGTTCATATTTTTTTATTATTCGACCATAAACTGTTCCGTAAATAGGTAACGACCTCGTGTTCTCTTACTTTATTAGGGTTCAACTGAACTACTTATACTTATAATATAGGTAAAAGATAATTTCTTCGTGAAAGTTGTTCAGTTTCGTTGACTTAGCAATCCCTAAGTATGATTTTGCGCTAAGTTGTCTCTTACACCCTGTATATTTCATATAGCTTTCAATACACGCATCAAACAAATATCACCAAAGAAATATTTAGAAATATATCATAATCATAGAGAAAGATTAATAATGATAAGAAAGATCATGAGATAGATAGAGAAAGTAACATTTAGCAGCTTAAAGGCAAAATTGAACAGTTTTACTAAGTTCTTTCTCCTTTCCCAGCTTCATACATCCACCCATGCGACATAGCCTCGCCAAAGTTCACAGAATGCATCAAGGAAGCAATAGAAACAACACTGCCCGTCTTCACGAAAGGAATCAAAGAGATGGGAGTACCATCCCTGGATCCTGTTCACCTGGAGGACATCCACATCGATGGCAACGGCCTTCAGCTGAACTTCACCCAGGCTGCCATGCATGGGATCAGCAACAGCGTACTTACGCGGTTGAAGTAAGTGTACCTATTAAACTTAAGAGGACAGGTGGAGAATAATATTTCATACAAACGCTCTACACTAATTCCACTGTCAAATCGCATTTTCCGTGGTGGGAACTATAAAAGAATCAGTAGGTATAAGTTTCTTCTCTTACCAGGCCAAATGTAAAAGCCAGTGGAACGCGAGGTTTTCGATGTATTCCAAAGGCGATGGCGACTTTCCGTCACTACGGCAATCCAAAACCTTGTTAGAAATGTCCGTCAACATTTATCAAAATAAGTCGATGTTCTACCTACCCGATAAAAGATCAGTGTGATTTCAAATAAGATGTATTCGATTTTAGATAAGATGTTTTATATATTTTATTTATCTTTTCATTCTTAGGCTAGATTAGCAAAAGGCATCTTCTATAGAAGCACCAACCGGAAAAGTTAATTAAAAATTCTATAGGTGATTCGATCGCACATCGGCGAACGAACTCTTCCGTGTAGCTACGGGAAATACAAATTAAAAAATATGAATGCAAAACGAGGCCTTTTATAAAAAGGACTAAAGACTTGAATGCCGAACATTCAACTCAACAGAGTCGTCTTTCTGAAGGTCAGCGGGTTGTAATCGAATTATATGGGACAATCAAAATTCCAAACACTGATATTGGAATGCAATAAAAGTATAAGTCCATGTTCCAATGAATAATGTAAGTAGTAGAGAACCAAAATTAGTTTCTTTAAATGGATTCAGGCTAAAGAAAAACATAATTCTAGGTTAGGTACCTACCTATCAACAAGTAACTTACGTAGACAGAAGATGGGTAAGTACTAGATTTACAGATAAATCACTGTAATCATGAAACTCGCTCGTGTTTCCATTCAAACGCACCATACAATTTTAGCCGGTTTAAATCCTGATCAAGTTCTATCTACGTCTATACATTGAGAGACACGTTAGTTGTGTGTTTTATAGACTAGTTTTTACAGCTTATGGATTATATGAACTGTTGCTTTAAAAGCGTAATTTTATTTTATTACTCATACTCGTTTTTTATTTAAATTAATCATTTTGCTTCTAAATTCGTAAACTGGTCTTCTTCTTAGCTATGATTCTGACAAATCCTGATTTTGAACTACCTAGTAGGCGTCACGTCACCGTATCTGAGCCACCCACAACTGAATATTATTTCCATACACTTTTAAGGGTACTTCGGCACATTTCCCTTGACCAGCCCAAGGCACATGGTGCCATTATGTTTGATTAGGTGACGTGTATAAGCGTGTGTGTGTGTAGTTTACGTCATTGGGCGATCGGGCAGAGACGTGACCAGTGTTCATTAATCACAGATAATCAGATACAAAGGGACCGCTACCCTAAAGTATAAATAACTGGCAAAATATATCAGGAACACAAATAGCGGATTAGGCGACGATTCCGGTTTGTGGACGCTCTTTTATTATTTTCTGTTTCGGAATGTAGAGTCAAAAAATGAGTTTATTTATTTACAGCGAGATTTTTCATTCACCAAAGAAATTTTAAAGGCTTGTTTAGATTAGACACTGAACAATTTTCTCTACGAAACATAGGTTGAATTACGGAAAAAATTGACTTCCCATACAAAAGGTGGCAGCTGTCCAAGGCATTTTGTATGGAAGCATCTTTTTTATTTTTCATAATATGTTCCATAGATGATCTAAAAAAGCCCTTTAAATTCTTTGGTGAACATAAAATCTCGCTGTAGGTATTACTAAGCACTAAGCAGATGGTTTCGAATATTGATAGAGACATTCAGTTTGTAGCTAATTATAATATAACACAAAATGAAGAGTTTGGTTGAACCTTTGGTTTTATTTTGGTTAGCGATTAATTTAGTCTTTGTTATGATTACGACCAATTATAAAACCTGTCTAACAATGCATTAATCAATAATTTTATTGTTTAACTACCACAAAACGTTCTCGGTTACTCATACATTATTTTGACGAGGGTTTGAAATCCATCTCTTAAGTAAACACATCATTTAAAACATTAACTTTTTTCTGTCATAACACAATCAATATTATCAATACGACTTAGAGTCCGCAATCGATGAACATTGTATGTTAATGATCTCTAAGCATGCTTACTCCGATTTCCTCGATAAAACAACATGCTTTGGCCATAAAGATGAAATGCCTTTTATTCTTTCAAGTATTAATTACGTTTGATACACGTGTAGTTCTGAAAATGAAAAGGTTAGTCGTAATCATTATTTACATGCTAGACTTAGAACTATAAACAACAATAAAGTACCAGCTGCTATACCTTTTTTGGCCATACTGCAAATACCAGTACAGTGGCTTTAATGTTGTAGTTTAGTTAGAGAATGGACTGCGACTACCCTTCACTACAGCAAGTAGCCCCTGTGTGAAGTAAATATGTACTTATTTCACATATGTTTTTTGTCAGGCAAAGCGAATATTTACGGCCTTTATTTATGTTTTTGTTATGCTGTTGACGCTCTCTCTACCCTTCAAAGAAAAATTGTTTAATTTTACGAGATATATCACAAGATGCATGACATAAAATAAAAATAACAAACCGCATAATAATATAATGATACCTAAGTATCTATAAGTGACTACTTACCTACTTCAGTTGTTACAATAGACAGTATGAATAACATTGAATGGGTCAAGGCTAAAAAGATTTAAAAATAAAGAACTATGTACAAAGAATCACATAGGTGCACAACGCTAATCGTATGTAAAGTACCTACCTATAACTTGTTAGGTACTTATAGTGTATTTAAGCAAAGTTTTGGATCCGATAATTTTATTGAATAAATATGAATAAGTATAATAATCTGTTCTGGGTCTAAGTACGCATTCTTATAGTCTCTATACAACGATTTTCTTGTTACAGAACGGAGATCGGCAAAGATGACGAGACGTTTTCCCTATCGTTCAAGAGCAACATGAGCTTATCTGCTAAATACGTGGTGGACGGACGTATTCTCATCCTGCCCATCAGGGGGAAGGGAGACGCTACGATCCTCTGCCGTAAGTACCTATACCTGCCAATAAATAACGGGTGTAAGGGACAACTTCCAGCGAATTGATAGGAAATTCTTTTTTTTTATTTAAAGTTTAAAGCTTTTATTTAACTTGCACTGTATCTAACTAACTAACTATGTGTGTTCGGGTGGAATCTTGCAACTCAATTTTGAAGCAGTTATCTTCAACCGATTGAGCTGAAATTTTGCACACTTATGTTAGTCCGGTGACAATGCAATATTATGATATCATCAAGATGATCTCGTGATGGAGTTGACAGATATCCACTGGATCTCCCTCATGGAAAGTGATAAGATATCTAAATTTAGGCTCATTATATTTGTTGTCTTGAGCAGTTTCCATTACACATGATGACCAGGGTCTAATGATGAAGCCGACAGGTAGCCGTCGGAACTGCCACGTCCGAAGTGCTAAGATAGCCGAGTTCGGGCTCATTATATTTGTTGTCTTAAGCAGTTTCTAATACACATGATGACGAGGGTCTAATGATGAAGCCGACATGTAGCCGTCGGGACTGCCTCGTCGGAAGTGCTAAGATTCCCGAGTTCGGGCTCATTATATTTGTTGTCTTAAGCAGTTTCTATTACACATGATGACCAGGGTCAAATGATGAAGCCGACAGGTAGCCGTCGGAACTGCCTCGTAGGAAGTGCTAAAATAGCCGAGTTTGGGCTCATTATATTTATTGTCTTGAGCAGTTTCTATTGCACATGATGATGAGAGTCTAATGATGAAGCCGACTGATAGCCATCGGAACTACCTCGTCGAAAGTGCTAAGATAGTCGAGTTTTTGCTAATTATATTTGTTTTCTTGAGCAAATTCTATAACACATAATGACGAGGGTCTAATGATGAAGCCGAAAGATAGCCTTCGGAACCGCTTCGTCGAAAGTACTACGATAGCCGAGTGTGGGCTCATTATATTTGTTGTCTTGAGCAGTTTCTATTATACATTATGACGAGCTTGCCCCTCACAGAAAAATAAATTAAAAGAGTTCGCCAAAAGACTTCAAAGTCATTGGTGCATCTCGTTTGGGGTGGTGAGAGGGGTTAACCACCCTCATAAAAGGAGAAAAGTTAAAACGTGTCTTAAAAGTACTCAACGTAGCGAGACTGGGGGGTTGAGGGGGGCTTGCCCCCCTCACAGGAAAACAAATATTTAGAACAGTTTTTGAAGTCGTTACCGCTATGGCGCATCTCGACTCGACTACCCCATGTCGGCTTGCCTCTACACAGAAAGAGAAAAGTTTAAATGTGTTTTTAAAGTAGTCAACGTAGCTAGGTTGAGACAGAAAAAGATAAAATCAAAATCGTTTTTAAAAGTCGTTGCCGCTATGCTGCATCTTGATTGAGGAGAGCTTGCCCCCTCAGAAAATAAAAAATATTTAAAGCAGTTTTTGAAGTTGTTACTGCTTCGATGCATCTCGACTTGCCCCTGACAGAAAAAGAAAAGTTGAAATGTTTTTGATATTTTACCGCTACAATGCATCTCGACTGAGGGGATGGAAGAGGTCGCATCCGCTCCCTCACAGAAAAAGAAAAGTTTTAATCTGTTTTAAATAATTAATTCACATGTGTTTTTGAAGTAGGTAGTTGTTGTGTGACTAAAATGTAAAAAATAAATTATAAGTAAAAAAACTTTTTAAAACAAGCTTTTATCTTAAATGCGCTAAAAAGAATAAAATAAAATTTTCCTTTAAAACTTTTACTATCAATTAAATGCGCTAAAAAGAATAAAATAAAATTTTCCTTTAAAACTTTTACTATCAATTTACAACGTCATTACATAATTTTTATAATATAAAAGCTTGTCGCGAGATTGCTTAAAACTTGTGTAGATAAACAAACAAATCACATACTTAACCTCATAACCTGTGTTAAATCTCGCGACAAGCTTTTATATTATAAAAATTATGTAATGACGTTGTAAATTGATAGTAAAAGTTTTAAAGGAAAATTTTATTTTATTCTTTTTAGCGCATTTAATTGATAGTAAAAGTTTTAAAGGAAAATTTTATTTTATTCTTTTTAGCGCATTTAAGATAAAAGCTTGTTTTAAAAAGTTTTTTTACTTATAATTTATTTGACTTCCCCATACAAAATGACCACCTAGATCAGAGAATTTGTATGGGGAAGCCAAATATTGTTTCATATCCTGAAATAAATTCTTCGTGAAAGTTTTCAGTATTGTTGACTGAGCAAACTCTATCGCTTTGCAGGAAGCTTGCCTTACATCCTTTACAGTTATATTTACAGGATTCCAGAACTTAGCTTTATCTCTTTGAGTATTAGGTACTATTAGGTACATCGCCATTCAACGAATATAAAAATTGAGTGTGAATAAATGGGAGGTGAAACACTGATTTTCAGTAGTTTATATTAATAGGTACCATTGGTAAATTATGAAATAGAATATTTTACAGTTAATTCAGAAAAGTTTAGGACACAAATCAATAAGAAGTAGGTACTAGACGTATGGATATGCAATGCAATATACTCCGTTTTTTTAACGTTGCGTTATCGATACCAACTTGTTTTGCGGCCCAGAGCCTGTTCTTGCTTTACAACTTTAAAGAAAGTCAACCGCAAAACATATGTTTGTAACAAGGTTATCATCTGCGGTTCTGAAATTTGAACCTCTTCTTAGTTGCAAAGAAAAAGCAGTTTATGGACCGCAAAACACGTTGGTATCGATAACTCAACGTTAAAAATACGAACTATACATATTACAGTAGGTTCTATGGTGATAGGTGATACTTAATATAAAAATTAGGATCACAAACTGTACGCTATCCATGACGAGACGAGTCTTACTAAGTACTTTAGTCTTTATTTTTCTTAGTCTTTATACTTGGTTTGTTCATCCCGCTTGATTATTTCAATTATTGTATTTATGAAGTTACAGAAAAACATGAGAACTGTTTATTTATAAGTAAGTAATCAAATCATCAAAGAGAGATAATTATAACGTCAAAGACGATTTCTCTGTATATTTAATCAATCACTAGGATATCTACTCGCGAAGGTTATTCTCAAGCTGCAATTAAAATCACATTTCCGTAGTTTTTAGGGTTCCGTACCCAAAGGGTTAAAATGGGACCCTATTACTGAGACTTCGCTGTCCATCCGTCCGTCTATCACCAGACTGTATCTCATGAACCGTGAAAGCTAGTGTTGAAATTTTCGCAGATAATATATTTCTGATGCCGCTATAATAACAAATACTAGAAACAGAATAAAATAAATAATTAAGGGGGGCTCCCATTCAACAAACGTGATTTTTTAAATAATGGTACGGAACCCTTCGTGCGCGAGTTCGACTCTCACTTAGCCGATTTTTAAAACTGAAGTGAGCACGAGAGAGTTACAAGTATAGACTTCCGGAATCGTAAAAGTTATCTTAGCCATACTAAGATAATTTCGACGAGTCGTTCTTCATACTACCATGCTGGACTGGGAGTGATAGAAAAACATAGAATGTGCCAGCTGCATCTCCTCCCGGACATGCTGTAAACATCAGCTAAGGGATTCGAAGGTTTCAGTATTGTAATTTAGGGGATGGGCTGACAACCTGTCACTATTATCAATATACAGATCTATCTGGAATGACCCTCAAATCTTGTCAGACGTCGCGGAACGACCTTTGTTTGGGTCGTTTACGCCCTGCCTACCCCATTAGGGATAAAGGCGTGATTATATGTATGTATGTTCCTCATACATAAGGCGGCCATTAGGAGCAAAAATTACTCGTAATCTTGTAATAAAGATACTAAAACTTAATCTATGCGACAGCCACTGATTGTCCCCTTTCCACAATTTCAAACTACTTAAATTATTAGGTACAGGATTAATATGACTTATCGTATTATTTTTCGTAATTGTTTGTGATTGTGTCTGCCAGAAACTGTCTGGCATTGGCAAAATTTTATTATTTAATAGGAAACTTAAAATAAATAATCCTCAAACACTGGTAATTTTTGTCTATTGTTCACTTACTTTTGGTTTTTTGATGCTTCTGAGTACCTAATCCGACTTCCGCAAACTCAATTTACAAACAAATTTTTTGCTATTTAAACATTCTAACGCCAAAAATATGTACTTACTTGCTCATTAGTAAACACTATTTATAAAATAAACAAAGGTATTGTGCATAAATTAACATTTTAACTAAATTCAAAATGTAGTGTAGGTATTTAGGCAAGGCACAGAGTTTAATGTCTTCGATTTTGTGATGTTTTCATGTTTAATATTTTCGTATTAAAATACATGAAGGAATCCAAAACAAATAATATTGATGTGATATGGGTAGGTTGGGTAATTGGGTACCTATGTAAAAAGACACATAGGGATCAGGTAATGCAACGAATGCCTAAACAACATCATATTTTTGAAAAATTGCCTTTCTTTAAGCTGACGAAGGTAGAGTCAACGATGGAGCGAGGTCTTCAAATAAAAAATCGAATATTTATATTTTTTGAATCATTTAAACGATCTTTTGTTCTGGTTTTACAGAGAACGTGGAAGTGCAAATCGACAGTCGTCTCGCGCACGTGAAGGATTCTAAGAAGCAAACGCACTTCAAACTGATCACTCCCAGCTACAAGTACAACATACAGAAGACTACGTTCAACTTCGAGAACTTGTTTGACGGAAACAAACAGCTGGGTAAGAAAACTTAAGAATATAAACATACTTCATTACATACCCGGCGTAAGGGACCAGCGTACCGAAAACTGATAGAGATTGCTCAGTCCACGAAACTGAACAACTTTCAAGAGGAAATTCTTTCAGGAAAAAAAATGGTTTTCCCATACAAAATGATCACTCGATCAGACAAGTTTTTTTTTCGTTCCCTGAAAAAAAGCCTGTTGAAAGTTGTTCAGTTTCGTTGACTGAGCAAACCCTATCAGTTTTAGGTACGTGTCCCTTACACCCGATATAATGTGTTAGCTGTACCTACCTAAGGGATATCGCAAGCTGATATAATAGGAGTTGCTCATGCTCAGTCTACGATACTAAACAGCTTTCACAAAAAAAAAAAACAGGATTAATGAAAATTAAATTTGGCTTTCCCATACAAATTGTCTGTAATCAGAAAATTACAGGTATGGTCTAATTTTAGTTAGAACATGTTTCCATCGAATCGGGACCAGTCTAAAATATATTTTCTTGTACGCCAGAGTTTCTAACAAAAATCGCCTCTTATTCCAGCGGACGCGGTCCACACATTCGCGAATCAGAACTGGAGGCAGCTGATGGACGACCTGGCACCTCCAGTCATCAAGCAGATCGTCAGGACCTGCGTCAAGGCCATCAACAAGTTCTTCTCAAACGTCACCATCAAGCAAATTGTCAACAACTATAAGGAGAACTAGATCTGATCCGGTACTGTTTCTGACCTATAACTCTGTACCATTTAGGAAGGTAGCTGCGACAGATGCCATTCAGAAGAAAAACAAAAGATAATGGTATCTGAAATCTATAAGAATTGCTACTGTCACAGCTACCATCCTATTTTTTTTTAGTATAGTGACTGTAGTATAGCCTCGATTCTGGTCGATACAATTTAACTTATAGATAGAGTCAGGAATAGGAAGACCAAACTAAAATATTATATTGATAAGCTTTCTCTCATCTCATTTCAGGCTATTTTTTTCTAAAACATGCTATAGATTACCTAATAGCCGTAGGTAGCCGACCCCACGAAATACGGGAAAAAGGCTAGGGCGATGATGATGATGCTATAGGTTCTTGTATGTCTGAGTAAAATAATGTGAAAAAATTAAGTGCATCAGAATCGAGGCCAATACTTTAAAGCCCACTTTGGGATAGTGACATTCCAGTAAAGTACCTTCTTAACAATATTTTAGTAAAATTCATGTCGTGATATGTAATCAAGCTGACTGATATTTGTTGTAGTTAGCGTATTTTCAAGTTAAGTGAGATAAGTGATGTTTTAAGTAAATTGTAGGAAATAAAATAAATATTTATGTAAAAAAAGGTTTTATTTTTAATTTTATCGCTTAATAATATAATATCACAAATAATTTTATACCATAAGTATTTATACATAACGGCAGCAACATTCAATTTAGATGAAGAATATTTTACACCAATATAAAGCCACCATTCATTCTATCTTTGACTAGTATACCAGCAGATTTATTGAACCTTTGCCGAAGTCGCAGCAACAGCACCAAAAGCCGAAATTTTCACGTGAGCTTGAGAACTACTTTTCCATACTAGATGGAGCTGTTGTCATTTCTGATAATGTGAGCAATTCGAATGCGTACAAAATCACTTAATTTTGACTAAAATCGTCACATGTCATTTTCTCTCATGAGAGAACAGAAAGGGGCGGCAACTATTTTAGTCATCATCATCATCAGCCTGTATCAGTCCACTGCTGGACATAGGCCTCTCCCACCACTCAGCTCAGTCCCTAGTACTATTATATATTCTGTGGCTCAGTCTTCAGTCGTTCTCATCCAATTTCTGCCCGCTTTCTTACGAATATCATCGCCCCACCTGGTTTCAGGACGTCCTACACTACGTTTGCCGATTTGCGGTATCCACTCTAGAACTTTTCTGCCCCAACGGCCATCAGTTCTACGACAGATGTCATTTTAGTCAAGATTTAGTTTAATTGTGTTCTCAAAGAATCGGGACCACTACCTCCACTGCTGGTGCTATTTCTCGTGCTATCTCTGTTAAACCCTGACGAACCTGTGACACCTTCCAGGGCGATTTGTTCTGATCCTGTGGACCTCGGAGGTCTTGTTGGCATTCTTATGTAACCAGTTTTGTAGAGTGCCGTCGTGACTAAAGTGAGTACCAACACGATTGCGCCTATCGCCATTCCAGCGATACCTGCCCGACTGACGGGGGCACGGGACCCTGGAAAAAAAAATTGGTGTAGTATTAGTCAAGCAAACATATATCGAAGTCTTTAGGTACTTAATAACAATCTTTGGTGTAAAAGAATCGCTTTAGTTTCATGGAACTAAAATAAGGCGTCATCGTAAATTTTTCAAAGTAGATATTTAAGGTATTATATTATTTGAATTTCCATGCGAACCATAGGTAAGTAAGTACCATCACTACTGTACTTTTTTAGTTCTCAGAAACTCTTTTGCCCATGCAAGTTTTACGCGGAAGCTGATCTGGGGTAGGTACTTGAATTCTGAAATCATAATTTTTTTATTATTACCAGTTGTTATATTAACTTCAATAGTATCGAACGCCTCCACAGATTGGTCGTTGATGAGCGCGGCGCAGGTCCATTTACCTATATCTTCCTCCTGTACGCCCTTGATAGTCAATGCACAGTCGCCGTAGTCCAAACTTTTGTTTTCCATAAAAAAGTAACGGTCCATAATCGCGCTGAAATAGTTTATAATATAAGTTAGTAGAAGAAAAAAGCTTAAAAGAAACAATAAAAACTCTTTGATTCTCTTTTGGTCTTCAAAAAGATTACATTCATACAACTGGCCATAAAACTCTTTTTATATTGAAAGAAAAAGAAAAATAAAATTTTATTTCTTTTTTATCGTATATGGCTTTTTGTATTGATTATTAAGACAAAGTGGCCAATATTTTAGGGATAAATAGGTATTTATAAAATTTTATATTACGAATTGATTTTACTTTATAGTTTTTATTCCCTGACTTACCTCTCTTCAGTCACCGTAGAATCGATTCTGAAACCCAAACTAGCCGGTGACAAAAATCTGCAATAGTCCAACGGTTTATTTCCATTCGCTGTATGGCAATATAGATTCACTGTGTCACCTTCGTAAGTTGCAATTTGCACTTTATTCGCAGCAAGGGGACCAGTCACACGCACTTCCAGTTTTTTAGTCACTTCTAATCCCAAGGTGTCACTAGGCCCCATATGACAGGTCCATAGACCGGTTTCTTCTTTCGTAGCGTGATTGAAAGTGATTCCGCAATCGCCTACCTGAAGATTTTCTCCTGTGTACCTGTGTATAAAACGTGTCTTATTGCGCTTCAAAATGCCTGAAAACTGGTCCCATATCTCATGATAAGCAGCGTATTTGTTAGATGGGAAAAACGAGTTTAATGTAACTAACCCATCATCATTCTAAGAAATGCGAGGGCAAATAATATTGAGGTAGCAAAGCCAGTGCGATATCTCACTGTTTTTTTTGAGTTTCTCATACTATGCACCTTACAACACTACGCCATAATAATTAAAAGTACCACAAGCACGTTGCCGACTCGCAAGAATTCTTGCCACGCCTTTTCAAAGGCGAAAGACAAACACTAGACAGACACTAAAAACTAGTAACACATTAGAGGGTACTTTTATTAACTCACCAAAAAGGCTGATCTTCCGCCTCAATGGGCACAGGCGTAAAGGAAGTTCCGTTGGGGTGCTGGAACCAGCAGTAAGACAGCGACTCGTCTGCGCGGCAGGTCAGAGTGAACGACTGGTCTTCTTGGACGAACACTGATGGAATCTCCTCCTCCAAGTGCTGGATGAATGATCTGATTCCTGTTAAATGAAGGAATCAATTTAAATAATTTCTATGCTATTTTAATGGAGGCAGCAATAAATAATCCTTAATCCCATTGGTGGGAGGAAGGGAATTTTATCCTGCAGCAGGAGAGCACAAAGAGGCTGATCATCACATGGACCATCTGATGTGTCAGAAATCAGAAGAAACAAACAACTCAAAGTTATTGTCCCTAAACGGGAATCGAACTCAGGCGACGACATCCAGATACCAAGACTTAGACCGTTGGACCAAAGAGGCAGACAATTAATATTAGGATTCTCAGGGCCGACTCTGATTAAGGCCTGCAATGGAGTCTGATCTCGGATATGGTTGCCGACCCACTGCTGGACTCCGGCTGAACACCGCCATGTACCATAATCCTGGACTGTCGGTTTCTCTATGGTCATCTACCACTTACTGTTAGGGTTCTCAGGGCCGACGCTGATCAAGGCCTGCAATGGAGTCTGGTCCTGGACATGGTTGCCGACCCACTGCTGGACCCCCACTGAGCACCGCCAAGTGCCGTAGTCCTGGTCTGTTGGTGTCTCTATGGTCATTCCACAATCGCGCCGGAAAAAGCCGTCGCCGTAATAACTAAAAGAATTTTCAGTATCTAAAAGACCTTATGCATCGGAACGTAGGAGAATACAGTTGGGATGAAGAAGTAGAGTGTATCTACAGAAATTAGGTTAAATTGGTGTTCGGACACGAATTGGTTAAAATAAATGGCGCCACTATCGAGGTTTATAAACGCTCTTGAGATTTTATAATTAATACCGATATAATCTCTGCAGGTGTACATACATAAGGTGCATGTAAATTATGTCCTCAGAGGATTATAAGATACGAGCACTATGCAGTATAGCCAAAATCTATCACTTTTATCTAATCCTAATTCCTCATCATTAATCATGCAATTCATTCATCACTATTGTTTTTTAATAAAGTTCTCGGAGCTGATTAGCATCTTTCGGCTTTATTAGGTAAAAGATTTTTTATGTCCGTCTTAAATTTACTTTATTAAATATTACAAGTAGATACCCCGATTTGTATGGAAAACAGTGGAAAACACAATACCACTCGTAAGAGCTACCTTCCTAGTTTTTTTTTTGTAGGTATCTATAGGTACCTGTGTGCTCCATCGCTCAACCCGTCCAGAACATTGTATCCTACAGAGCTGCTGGTCTTTTGGAAGCGACAGAAAGTGATGTTTTTCTCCGTGTTCAGTAAGTTACAGTACAGATGCAGTTTGTTCAGATTTGTGTCTCGAATGTAGCCAACGTCGAGACGCTCAGCTAGAATAATTAGATACCTATTTATTTTATACATTTAATGTACAAAAAAAATGCAACACACTTATAACTAGCAGTAAGGCCGCCCATTTTTACACTATTCCATTTATAATCCATTAATTAACTTCAATCTCGCAGTAAAAATATTTCGATTGAAGTAGGGAGGGAGGACGGCCCTGCCAGCTTATAAAATTATAGTAGAAGCCAAACAAACTTACATTCAACAGCAACTGTCCTTTGAACCGAAATCTCTTGAACTCTGCCTGGCAGCCCGAGCAGAACGTTCCAGTTTCCCTGGACAGCCCTGGTGGCCCTATCCAGGGTTACTCGGCAGTGACCAGGGATCAATGAACTCTCAGAGAAGGGCTGGGCAACCACGCAGTAAGAATTGTCCAGGGTGGTCAATTCCACGACATTCTTCATGCCGTCACGTAGCTCGATTTCAGGCCCAGAATAAGAAGTTGGTGTATCCTCTGTAATAATATGCAATGCTCAATATCTACGTCATAAAAGGCCACCTGAAAAACCTAATAAGTACCTACCTACATTTAATCAATTTGATAAGCGTCGAATTTCTAAACAATTCCAGATATCTGTCTTTTAATTAACTTTTTTTATCTTATTATAATCGTCTGCTACAAAGTTGGAGAGATTGTTATCACGTTCAATTCAATATACTTATACCGAAATTCGAGTAACTGCAAAATGCAAATGCAATGATATAAATGCAAAAAAATCCTTGTTACCTACATGTATTTAAGTACCTTAGGTATCTAAATCGCTTTGATCAAGTCCTTTCACCAGAGCCAGTTAAA
Organism: Scrobipalpa atriplicella; assembly: GCA_029255725.1. Classification (NCBI taxonomy): domain Eukaryota; kingdom Metazoa; phylum Arthropoda; class Insecta; order Lepidoptera; family Gelechiidae; genus Scrobipalpa; species Scrobipalpa atriplicella. The sequence continues at coordinate 256,376 of JARACY010000002.1, forward strand.
AGATATGGTTATCAAGAGCTGGAGGACGTCAACGACTTTGTGTTGTTGTTTCTAAGCACTTGATTGTCCGAAAAGTCATGCAGAATGGTGAACATATTAAATAGCCGGTCCTGCGCCTGATTTCTCTCTGGTCCTGTCAGTCGCAACAGAATAATAGATTGAAGGAATCGAAAGTGTCCTTGTGTGATGCGCAAATGCCCGAGGGCACTGAAAACTTTAGTCCAACGCAGATGACTGATCACTGGCAGATTAGCCGCCGTTTTGGGAGGACTATATACCTATCGCAATGCTTAATTAATGACGTAGTAAAACCTAATAGGTATAAACTTACTGTTGACTATAATAGCCGCCCAACCAGCGAGGGTCTGGTTTCCGGCGGTCGCGTTTAGTCTCCATCGACCCTCGTCAGATTCCACCACGTTCTTAACCCTCAAGCCACAGCCGTCGCCCCACGCTTGATATCTTCAAAATTGCATTAAAGTCAGTTAAAGGAACGATCTCATGAACGCAGGAACATTGGATATTCTCCGCGCTGGAGAAGATGTAGGATTTAAGTGTTTTCCAAAAAGATACAGATTGGTAAAATTACGTGAGCAAAAACTTTTTTATGTGACCATTATGGTATGATACTAATATCTCAAATATAGGCACTTATTTCTCCTTTCGCGAAACAAATGTTGGCTGGAAGTTATCAAGTTCGCCCTTGCATTATAAAGTGTAGGTCTAAAGTTACAATAATTTCAAAACTGATAGAGATAGTAAATCAACATAAAACTAAAAGAAAAATAAGTACCTAGGTATCTCATAATCACCTGCTACTCGGCGGAGAACGTACTTCAAACTCTTCTCCCGAGGGACTGGTTATCATACACGTCTCCATATTCTCCAGCTTGCCTTCTAGCTTCATCGTCGCTTCATGACCCTCGACTATGTCCAGCTTGTGTGGCCACCCGACCCCAGACTGCATGCTCAATAAATCGTGGGGAAATATGTCTACCTGTTCAATGAGATCCCACTGCCCCAACGCGATATGACACTCCAACACTGAAATCCCAAGAAAAAAGTTAGGAAACGTATCAAAACACTTAAATTAAAAATCACCCATTCCGAATTTTAAAAAAATAGAAGAGAGTAGAAGAAAATCTTTACTTACGGAGCAGAAATGCAGGTAAGGCATATCTAATTAAAGCCATTTTTAAAAACATAATCAGTATGTGTGTGCGCTGAGTACAATGTGATACTGATAAAACTGCACAGAAAAAATAATTAAATCTCTATATAAATAAGTAGGTAGGAGATCCGATAAAATAAATTAGTTCCTATTATAGGTACACGAAATTCCTATCTAGACTCAAGATACCTATTGATATTTATAGATCTACTCCCCTTCCTTCCACAAAGATTTGGGACTGTTATAGAACCCAGTGTGGTGTTAGCACTAAACTAATCAATTCAAAAGAAAATTATTTTTATACGTAGTAATACGAACAAGACCTCTGCGCCGATTAGAGGCCTATGTTTGTACGTAGTATAAATTATTACTCCATGCCTATGTCCAGAAATGGACCACCATAAGGCCAGGCCATAAGTACAAGTCTGCTAACGAAACACACCAGTTAGCGTATGGCTTCTGCAACCAAATAATGAAGATGATCTATATGCTATAATAAAATAAAATTATACTGGTGTATTCCTTAGTTATTATATTTAGTGTTGGGTATGCATCTCGGATGAATTTATGTGATTAAAAAAAAATTGCTATACCAAAGTTTATATTTACTTAACTTATGTTATGATGACTTATTTATACTATTTACATAATTGAGATCTTATAAGATTACTCGGATCTTGGCGAGGTTATAATCAATTTATCAGTTACTTTCTCTTTTACTGGTAAAAGTGGAATGACGTCATCTGCTTCTTTCATTTGTGTGGTAGGCATCTGAAAAAAAAATGAAATTTCATTAAAACAAAAATACTTATAAAAAGAAGTACCTATAAGTAACTAAAACTGAAAAATATTACTCCAAAGCTCCATGCATGTTGCATGCCTTTATCAATCAATTTTCGCCAAATTTTATTAAAAATCATTTAAAGAAAGTACTGACATTTAAGTCTGATGCTTTAGCTTCCTTGGCTGTGAATTCCCGAATGACATAGTCTGTATCGATCATGTGGAACATCCTCGTTTCGTTGGACCTCACCAACACATCATCAACTCTCAGGAAATATCTCAGTAGGACATACCAGTAGGAAGGCATCACTCTCTGAAAAATTAAATTAGTATTTTTTGTAATATAAAAACTGAAAATAAGTGTATTTGATGTTCAGATGTTTGTTTTGTATACTATTTTTGAATGATTTCATATTAAGGATGAATATTGTTTAGTGTTGTAACATAGTTGTAACTTAGATCGGATAGTGCATTTGTTTCTAATGAAATTTATGGCAATATTAGAGTAGATATATTTTTTATATACTTACTATTTTTACTGATAGTTTTGATACACCGTGATCATGGAGCTCATCTTCAAACAAGGTGAGATCATGGTAGAACAGTATCTGGTCCTTCTTCATGAGCAGTTCATAGTTGATGGTTTCCTCAGTTGGCTCCACCCTTATGTTATCACTGAGGGTCCCTTTGTAATCTGTTGTAAATGTCCAGTCAAAATTTTTCTTCATCCTTAGGGCATCTGGTCTAAAATAAATCAAATTTTCAAAGGCATGTATGTCAATAGCTGCATATAACAAACAGATAAGATCCATAAGATCCTTACTGATTAGATTATAATCATTTTTGCTATTCTTGGGAACCCACATACATACAATCTTATCTTACCTTTTTCTTAGAGGGGTAGCAGAGTTCTTCCACTAGCTACAATCCTTACAGACTTCTTGCGCTTCATCCACATAAATATATACTTTATCTCTTTATTTTTGGGTACAATTTTAACTAATGTGATCAAAGAGGAACTCCTTCTAAATATTGAAGGAGTAAATATAAAAACACCCATAATAATAAACCCAAGCAAGAATTTAGACCTTTTTAAATAATTAAGAAATACCTATGTTGTTAGTAGAACAGACTGATAGTATATTAATAAATTCATTACATATGTCTGTTGAATTATACCTTGACTCCTGCCAAGCTTCAGCACAAGACACCTCTATAGCATCCACTGTACATTGAACAAGCCTCAGAGCATCAAGAGGGTTGAAGTTGATCTTTGAACCACTGCTGTGAGTGAGAGACAGAGCATTCTTCGGGAACACCATGTCAGGGAAGTGAGGTATTTTCAGCTCTTTGCAATATCTGAAAGGCAATTAATATATAAATAAGATTCAATAATTATAATCTGTCCATAAGATTAATAATTTGCTGGGTCAAGTGTGTATCAATACCTACAGTGTGCTCTTTCATTAGCAACAGACTGATAATGAAATAAACATAATCATAACATTTCATTACTTATGTAGTATTTATAAAGTTGGCTTTGTGCAACTATAGAAAATTGCTTTGAGATTCTCTGTTATGTTTAAGTGGATGTGTATGTAAGACTAAGTCGAGTAAGAAATTAATGAGCAGACTTCTGAGATAAAATAAAATGGATTATTTCTACAATAGAGAGCGAAGAAAGGATAAGAACTTACATGCAAAACTGACAATATTGATCATCATTTCTCTCACAAACAACTTTAGTTGAGCAGACACTTGGGAGGATACAGCTTATGTCGTAAACGATATACCACGGACCGAACTGTATAGAATTAGCATTCGACGTATATCTGCCCGAATCCACCCGGCTTTCCTGCAAACAAGACGATGATAGGTTATTTTTCTTTACGGAACAACTGTACAATAGAAAAGTTTTATAATCATACCTGAGGGCCATACATGTCTAAAGTGTTTTGTTTTAGTGTTAGTTAGCAGTTGCAAGGAAATTCCACAATAAATTCTTATCGTATTCCCTATCCCTAGCTTGCTTGGCTTGGTTAAATAAAAAGTGACAATTGATTGAATCACAGAGTACATTTAAATGTTGAGATGACAGCAGGATGGCAAGTTGGCAAAATGATAAGAGTAAAAAGGATAGAACTATTTCATAGAGAAAGTAGAACGCAATCCTTTGACAGGTTGATTGTTTTACACTCAACAATATATTGCATTATAACTGTTTTTTTCAATGAGCTTAACCTCACTCGTGCGCAATACCTTTTTAGTTTTTTTATATCACATCACCGCATTGATTCACGATTACGTTACGTATAGTATAATGGCAAATCAATGCAACACTTCTACAGCGAAGCAGTGAAATGTTTTAGTTTCTTCATTCCTTCACTGCACAGTGGCAGTGCGATTTTTCTACGGTTGATACTTTTAGTCGATCGATTGTGTGCTGTGTTGGCACTGCAAGCACTACGAACGTAGAGCTGTATTGTCTATGGTATAGCAAAATCAATATGGCCGACTTTTACCGGTTGGTTTGTCTGTTTTGATAAATTGAAGGAATTAAACGATTTATTCGTAAATTTTACTTAGAATTGCTGTGATTTATTCTGATATTAGTTTGTGTTTATCTAAGGACATTACAGTTAAATATGGAAGCCCTTATACCAGTTATCAATAAGTTGCAAGATGTTTTTAACACCGTCGGAGCTGATGCCATTCAACTGCCTCAAATAATAGTTTTAGGAACTCAGGTACACGCGTTTATTTCAATTACATAATAATTTGATTTATGTTTTAGTCATTGGAAGATAGTAAAATGTCACACCACGTTTCCTGTTCCCGTAAAATGGTTATGTAAAGATGACAAGACTGGGTTCTTTGTCCCCATTTCTGTGAGAGGTAAATGGACTACCCTGTCATTGGCCTTTCGGTTGCTCGAGCCATGTATCTGAAATAACGTTTGAACACTGTTTGGGTGAATGATTCAGTACATATGGGTTACTTGACTCTGACCAACATCTTCACATTTATCCATCTGCTCTTAACTGGTGCAATGCACTTCTGATTTGGTGTAATGGAATTTGATTGCTCTCCATTTATATCCAATTGGATTCAGCTTCAGATGATAATATCTAAGTGGTAATCATTGGCTTATTTTAACAAGACTGAAAATAACAGTACAAACAACAAGAACTTGTTTATTACAATAATATTCTATTTCAAATACAACAGAGTTCCGGTAAAAGTTCTGTGATTGAGAGCTTGGTGGGACGTTCGTTCCTGCCCAGGGGCCCAGGCATTGTCACTCGACGGCCTCTGGTCTTGCAGCTTGTGTACACCCCTAAAGACAGCAAAGAACACCGCTCAGCTGAGGAAGGTTAGTATACTTCTTCTTCTTCTATCGAGTCAATGGCAGGCAAAACCCAACCCAAATGCATTATATTTTCCCATATTATTTATAATACTTATCTGTTTTACTGTAGACTAATACACAACTGTCGGCATGTTACTATTTCAGTTTAACTGTACTTTTAGGATAATTCGTATATCTTATATTTATTTATTTGTCCTCAGTCAACTAGGTAGTATTCTAATCAAATATATATTACTAATAATTAATACAATAAACTTAAATTTAAAGTTTACAACACTACAATAATGAACTAATATCTAGTAATTCAGTTATCAATGATGACTTGCTTGATTTACCTATTAACCCAAATCTAATTGATTTTTCCTAAGTGATTATAATATATTAACAAAATAAAATTGAGATGTCTTTGACCCACTTATCAACATTCCTTTAACATACAATACAAGTTCATGGTTCATGTTCTAAAACTCTCTTATAACTTGAGTGGTTGTGCTGTAGACTTATGTTTACGTTTTTTCGCATTATCACGCAATGCAAGGCTTATGTTTCGCACGAGCGGCGCCGACGTTGCGCTCCCAATGTCGCGTCATAAAGATAATGATGCGTCTTTGCGTCTTGCTCCATTGTGTTTGTAGATCAATCAGCCATTCACTATCACACAACAGGAATTAATAAGTTCAACTGAATACTGACATGTTATGGCTCACAGCCTATGCTTTGTATGACTACTATACATACACATACCTAAGTAACTTTAAATGTTTATTTATGTATTATTAGGAACTTGGTATTGTAGTCTTGTTATAAAAGACAACCTTCAGAGGCAGTTTATTTATTCTCCAGTTCTAAATACATCACAGTTAGTGTTTCTCTTCAAATAAAATCTTCTTCAACTTTGCCTAATCTTCTTTTACTTTTCATATCATGAATTTATCGTAATGTATTTTTATAACATGTAAAATTTTATTTTATTTTCCACACTAGACGATCACATAATAATTTCCCTAGTTTTTGTTATAATATGGAAAAAAGTCGAAGGAAAACCTAACTAATATTCAACAAAATAACCATACTATGATTTATGATTGTATGTATTTTGTACATTGTTTTTTTATTATACTTATTTTATTCAGTTTGTTTTATTTCCACACATTATTAATAGAAATAAACCACGAGAGCACTGAGTCATCATGGAATCCGCTAGCTCATCTCTCTCAGTCAATATTTTCCTCAGGTTTGTAAAGTATCCAGTATAAAACTGTGTATGTCTTTGTCTATATTGTGAATCATTTCAAATATGCAAACTTAGTTCAAAGACTGCAACACTGTGCTTTTTAATCTAGACTAGAACATGATTGTGAGAAAAATATTTGTTAAATGAAGTCATTGCTTCATTATTATCTATGTCAGATATTTATTAATAGCTTATTTAGTTTACTATTCATAATCCCTACCTATGTTCCAAGAAAAGGCCTTTAGTTGTTAAGATGATCTAGTTTTTGCAAAGATGATTAAGTATTGTCCTCCTGAGGTATTTTTGTTCTAACAACCACATTAATTCGTTCTGTAATCTAATCTATTATCATGTTCTTAATTAATCTGTGTTAAATCTCAGATGGGAAACCAAAGACACTACTCTCTTACTTTCAATTGTTATAGGCACTGTAAACCTAGAAGAATGGGGCAAGTTCCTGCACACAAAGGACCAAATCTTCAGAGATTTCGAAGAAATCCGCAAGGAGATCGAGCGCGAGACCGACCGCAAGGCCGGCAGCAACAAGGGAATATGCCCGGAACCCATCAACCTCAAAATATACTCCACAAAGGTCGTCAACCTGACGCTCGTCGACCTGCCTGGCATCACCAAGGTTAGTGCGGCTGCGGTATAGTTTGTATAGATAGATAGCAACGCGGTATAGTTTGTACTGATAGATAGCAACTAAAACCGCAAAACTATGTGATAGATTGACCGCTAGTCTAAGTTTACATTTACATTCTTCTTCTTAGCGAGTGGATTTTCGAGTCGAACAACATTTACATTGAAGATATACAACTTCTATTTACATTTTTAAGAAGAACTCAACTCACGAATAAAACATTTTCACATCTATTTCCGACATGTAATAAGAGTTTCACATGAATTTTATGGTTTTTTATGATCAGGTGCCAATAGGTGACCAACCAGAGGACATCGAGAACCAAATCCACAAGCTGATAGTGAAGTTCATCGGCAACCCAAACTCAATAATCCTGGCTGTCACCGCGGCTAACACCGACATGGCCACCAGTGAGGCTATCAAGCTGGCCAAAGACGTGGACCCGGACGGCAGGCGGACGCTGGCCGTGGTCACAAAACTTGATCTCATGGATGCTGGTAAATGTTAATATACTTTTGTATCCTATGAAATGTACTCGTCCCGTCACATTTTTCCCGGAGGTCTAGGCTGAAATTACAACCTTTCACTTGCTCTGTTCTTTATAGACTTATCTGGCTTCAACTAAATTCTGTTCATGCAAGGTCGCTTTAGGGTACTTTTGCCCTGATATGTCTTCCAGACGACACTAATTATCAAGTGTCGTTTGTAGACTTATAGAAGCTGTTCCCTTCCAACATTATCACATGCAATCCATTCACGCGCATAGAACGTAAATCTGCACTGATAAGAAACTGACTGAAACCAATAAACGGTAAACTTAACTAAATAAGAGAAATAAGACTTAAAAATTAGATTACATCAAGATTGTTGGAGCCAAGATGGAGAAATGTAAACAAACATACTCGAGTCCATAACACAGTTAAGTATTTTGGCAATGCGTACAAATGACGTAATTTTATTAATACGTGGTTTATTTCAGGTACTGACGCGATCGACATCCTGTGCGGGCGCGTGATCCCCGTCAAGCTGGGCATCATCGGCGTCGTCAACCGCTCGCAGCAAGACATCATCGACAAGAAGTCTATTGCGGTAAAGACATTTTCCTGTAGAAAACTGATTCGTAGAAGGTGAAAAGTATTGGGTAAAGACTGCAGTAGCTCAGTTGGTAGAGCGATGGAACGGTTTACCAGAGTTGTAGGTTCAACTTTTTGATTTCTTTATTTTTCATGTTTAATAAGTATAAGACTGCAAATCTGGACTGCAGCCACTTCTGTGCTCTCCGTTTGTTTAGTTAGTCTATCACATATGGCTTGACCCTATGATCTTTCCGCGCGTGTCGAAAAATCCGACAAAGGTATAAAAATCTATGATTAGAATGCCTATTCTTGCGCGGTAAATATAGCAAATACCCGCATAATGGATTTCCCAAATCTGTGGATTTTCACTCTTTGTGCTTTATTAAACAATAAATGTTAATCAATGCAAATATCTCTTAGGATTCCCTAAAGGACGAGGCGACGTACCTGCAGCGCAAGTACCCGACGATCGCGACGCGCAACGGCACCCCCTACCTCGCCAAGACGTTGAACAGGCTGCTCATGCACCACATACGCGACTGCCTGCCTGAACTCAAGGTAATTTTTACGTATTTCAATAAATCCACTTATGTAAATCATATAAACAGAGATTGCAGAATGTATCCATATTACTCTAATGATTTTACAGACACTTTTAAAAGTACATATAAATAAGTAAATTAAGTTATATTCAGAAGTCGCTGCCAACAGTCGGTCTATATACTAAAACAAAACCTCTTCTAGGTACGCGTAAACGTAATGATATCCCAATTCCAATCATTACTCAACTCGTACGGAGACGACGTGTCGGACAAGTCGCAGACCTTACTGCAGATCATCACCAAGTTCGCGAGCGCCTACTGCTCCACCATCGAGGGCACCGCCAGGAACATAGAGACCACCGAGCTGTGCGGGGGCGCACGGATCTGCTACATATTCCACGAGACCTTCGGACGCACTCTCGACTCCATACATCCGTTAGTTGGTGAGTGACAATTTATCTCTTCGTATTTATGGTTCATCATAATTCCAGAGGATTGCTCTTGGTGGTTGAGTAAATGAAGTAAACACCAGCTCTCCTTATATTCTGCCTTCTCCTTGACTTTCCGGTACGACATGACCTTAATCTTTTCAAATGGTTATATCATTGGAAATATCGGTTGATCAAGATAAAGAACTATGCAAGTGACGCAACGCATTGACTGATTTTACGATTGCAATTCTAGATAAAGTACCAATCTTGAAAAGATTGTGTTAGGTAACTCTCATTTACTGATAGAAAACTCAAGATGGTTGATTAAGAATGAAGGTTGATTAAAAATTAATCTTTTCTCTCCGTGCCGACCTTAGGTTTTTACCACGGTCTTAGCCTATGTCACTGTCCAACTCTTCAACTATCTCTATACAAAAACTACCTATCAAATATCTGCTGCGTTTCGATATTAAACAATATTTCACATTCAAAGTAAAGAGGGACGGAAGCTATCTCCAATTCTCCTTCCAAACAGACCTATCAAAAAAAAAAACTTCACTCGATTATTTTTACTTACAAAATGAATAACTTCAAACTTCAGCTTTAATAAGTTCATTCATGAATCTTAAGAAAAGAGAATCAAGAAACTAATATCACGATCCAGGCCTGACCCGCATGGACATCCTGACGGCGATCCGCAACGCGACCGGCCCGCGGCCCGCGCTCTTCGTGCCCGAAGTGTCGTTCGAGCTGCTCGTTAAAAGACAGATCAGGAGACTCGAGGACCCCTCACTACGTTGCGTCGAGCTGGTGAGTCTTCTATTTATTTTATTTTGCTCTTTTGATAAATAGGTTTTAATCTTTGCCGCAATTATTGGTCCAACTTTTGCTTTTTAGATACAATTTTAAATACAAAAATTTAGATGCCTATTTATTGGCGATGGATTTGCTCTCTATATGCCAAAATTGACTGAGAGAAAGTCGATAATGGAGCGAGCTCACTCAGTAGCCTTAAAGTCGCCGGCATGTCCAAACGCTGCCGGATAATGCTGTCTACAAGCCTTAACTTCAAACGCTAAGTAACCTTAAGCCGCGCGCGGCTCTCGCGGCAAAACGCCGGCTGCGGCTGGCTCGGCCGGCAGCAAGGCCGGCGCTACTGTGTGTAGGCAGCCTAACAGTGGGAAGGCAGACCCAAGTCGCCCCTTGCTTAGTCTAGCAGCGTTCAAGTATAATATTGCAGACGGACTTATTATATTTCTGTGGCTCTTTAGGTTCATGAAGAGATGCAGCGCATAGTGCAGCACTGCGGCACAGAGGTGCAGCAGGAGATGCTGCGGTTCCCGCGCCTGCACCAGCGCATCGTGGACGTGGTCACGCAGCTGCTGCGCACACGCCTGCCCGCCACCAACAGCATGGTCAGTGTAATACTCCAATCGTCGAGGATGTTAATGTGAAGATGTGATGAAGGAATAATGTCGAGGTCAACTGGAGCTAGTCGCCATTTGAACTTGAGTAAACTCGAGCTAGACGCCATTGCAACTCAAGTCAACTCGTGCTAGACGCCATCGCAACTCAAGTCAACTCGTGCTAGATGCCATTGCAACTCAAGTCAACTCGTGCTAGACGCCATTGCAACTCAAGTCAACTCGTGCTAGACGCCATTGCAACTCAAGTCAACTCGTGCTAGACGCCATCGCAACTCAAGTCAACTCGTGCTAGATGCCATTGCAACTCAAGTCAACTCGTGCTAGACGCCATTGCAACTCAAGTCAACTCGTGCTAGACGCCATCGCAACTCAAGTCAACTCGTGCTAGATGCCATTGCAACTCAAGTCAACTCGTGCTAGACGCCATTGCAACTCAAGTCAACTCGTGCTAGACGCCATTTCCACTCGATTCATCTCGAGCTAGACGCGATTTGAAGTCGAGGCAACTCGAGCGAGACGCCATTTGAAGTCGAGTAAACCTGAGCTAGACGCCATTTGAAGTCGAGTCAACTCAAACTAGACGCCATTTGATTGAAGTCTAGTCAACTCGTCAACTCGAGCTAGACGCCATTTGAAGCCGAGTAAACCCGAGCTAGACGCCATTTGAAGTCGAGTCAACTCAAATTAGACGCCATTTTAATTTGAGTCAACTCGAGCCAATCAACATTTAAATTCCAATCAAATTGAGCCTGTCGACACGTTATTTTTTATACTTATTCTAGAGTCTCTCTTCTCGTTTTACTTACAAAAATACCTTTCCCAGGTGGAAAACCTAGTCCAAATCGAGCTCGCGTACATCAACACGAAGCACCCCGACTTCCACCGCGAGGCGGCGCTGGTGTCGGGGATGCTGAAGAGCACGGACGAGGATCACAGCCCCATGGTGCGACAGAGCCAGAAGACGCCGCGGCACAACCCCTCGCCGGTACTCAACATGTTCAAAGTATATATTGTTTAGTTTGTGTCGCTTGTGGGACTAACCGACTAACCAGGTAAGGTCGCGAGCTAGACTAACTTCGGTCATTAGTTGATGAATCTTGTACATAAATACATAATTTCAAGACTATTCGGAAGTTTGAAAATACAAGAAGGAAAATCATAGATGGGTGATTTCAGTAACGGGTGCCACATTTACGAAAAACAAATTAAAGATATCTTGAGCTAAAATAGATCAAAATTTCATAGACTTTATTGGTGTAACGGGTGCGACATTTTTGGTACGTTTCATAGAATTACTCAGATGTAAAAAGTAAAAAGAACACATAAGATGTCGTGTCATTGAATAAACTATCGAAATAAAATCTTGTGTTGGTTTGAAAAGCTTACAAATTTAAGAAAAAAAAATATGGAACATATCTTCGATTTTTTCGTTCACTTTTCTTAATATATCTTAAACCTTTACATTCAGTGCTATGTGTGTGCCGTTTTTGTTTGTGTTGTGTATGTGAATGTTTCGTTATTGCACTTGCACTCGAATTCGTAGTTCTTCCTTAACATCCATTACTTATCCTTCATATCGAATTCACAAAGATTCTATTCTATATTGTTCTACCGTTATGTGGGTTGGTTATTCTAGCAGTATCCCTAGTTGTTTTTGACAGTACCTATATTTGTGTGTATTTTCTCTCCAATAAAACAGTCAACGATCCCTATTTATATTTAGACACCCATATACCACGCAATATCAGCATGTTTTTTTACATCTACGAAGATTTTTAGAGTAACACGTATCGATTGTTATAGCTTATACTTCGCAGTATGGGTGAAAGAGGGTCCACCCTAGTATTCTTGGCTAATGTCCTGGATGCTTACGATGAACATGAACAGGTAACGATGTAAACTATGAGTGGACTAGTCTGTATTACTACCCTCATTTTACATTCTCATGTAATTCTGAAAGGTACCATCTCCATAGCTTACTAAATGGATCTGTATGTGGGCTCTCTTTCTATCCATTTATTGCTAATTATACATAACAAGACATTGTACGGCATTCAGTAATGTTAAATGTGTTTTAGCATGTTTATGAGTAGGATTAAAATATTTGTTGGTTCACGTTACACGACGTTCGGGGTTTTTCTGATAAGTATAAATATAAAAGTTGTTACAAATTACAACACAAAATATTTCGTTACCATCTAAACCCAAACAGTATAAAGCCAGTTTAGTAACATATTTTTGTTGATTGCATGCATGTTTTCAAAAGTGATGAACGGATAGCTTGTAGTTATATCACATGCGCGCATGTAGTCACAATCCACCACTAAAACAACGTCATTGATGTTGGCAGCACGTGCCGGCGATCACAGACGGGCAGGAGAACAAAACCCCACAGAGCGTCAACAGCGACTCCCCCACCACGCCACAGGTGAACGAACATTTCATCCTAAAATACATCTGGGCAAGTAAGATTTAGCCCGTGTTTCTTGCCGACACGAAAGAAGAAGAAGAAGAAGACACCATTTTGTTTTTGGTAAATTTTGCAAAAGGTACTTTTAGTTAGAGGTACATTTTGCGAATGAGTCCTTTACACGAGCACTGAACAGGCCTTAATTTTGGGTACATATTTTCCCAGATGAACGGCTCCCCCGAGGGCAAGGTGCTGACCCCGCAGAAGCCGGTGAACCTGCTGCCCGAGGTGCCCTCGCACACCAGCCGCAAGCTCTCCGACCGCGAGCAGCACGACTGTGACGTCATCGGTAAGATGCACCAATGGGTGGGCAGAATTTAGCTCCAGAGGACGGCGACACGTCGCGTCGTTGACAGTTGTTGAATACGATGCTGTGATTGGTTGGAAATGTATCTTACACTTACATGTTGCCGCCTTGTGCTAAATGGAGTTGAATTCTGAACATGTCTTATGATATGAGCTGCGCTCATTCCCGAGTCCTCTTGTGTGAAAACCTGACTCAAGTGCGTACCCGTCCCTGCATCAGCCTAACTTGTTTTACTACTACGATATTTTTAGATACAAGAAATAACAAAGAGCTCAAACATGTTTTGAGTGACCATGACCACTAAAGATAAAAAGCCACGACCGCGACGCAAGTTTTAAAAGATGCAGCTCCCCTCCTGAACATCGTATAATTTTATGTATTTATTTTGATGACGTTGTGATGGTGATTTTAACGAGTTGATACTAGTGTGGCAAAGAATCCTTGAACACTGGAGCTTGTCTATTATTTATTGCATCATTAAATGTTATTCGACTAAAATTCAATTTGTTCGATGTTACTGCGAAGAAAAAGGTTGTCTGAAGTTCCCAAAGTAATCTTTTGCGAATACGGTTAGCTCTTTGGTTTTGTAAAGATCTCCCCTACTTTGCAAAGTTTTGGACCTAATATTTGATTTTTACTTACTCGCATGCGGTCGACCTCTTTAGCGCAGTAGAAATAAGGGTCAATAAAACTGAGGATGTTTTACTGTTCCTTACTAATGTGCATCTAGCCTTTACTTGCGGTAACATCAACAAGCAAATTCACTATATAAAACGATCATTGTGTTTATGATTGGTGCTAGGTGGACGGAGCGACTACTCCCCCCCATACTCTCAATACACACAGTTCGTAGAGGGCATCACAATGATGCATTTGAATGAAATGGGTGACCTAGTCGGTGAGATATCACTAGCGCGTGCGATGCTTACTCATTTAGGGATTATTCTCTTTGCCACGAAAGATAAAAGGCGAGCGAGAAGCGAGTTTTCATATTGCATTTGAACTGGCATCTCTATTTTTTCTGTTACATTAGGTCGTCCCATAATGCGCTACCCATTGTGATTCGTAATTCCTGCAAATACCCTGTCGCCAAAATAAAGATTTGAAGGTACACATTGAAGTAAAATCGAATGTATCTACTCTTCCGTGGCAATGTGAAGAACTCCTACACTTGTTTCCGACCACCTATCATCGTCCTTGCCGTCGCTTAACGCTTTAATAACTAAGTAATCTATGTCTATAACCATACGACCTGAGCTCACGGACTATTAACCAGCAGATAACCCACAGTAAAATCACTAGTATTTACCACCCTAAAGTATTTGATCGATGGCGATCGCTTTAATTAATAATTGTTTGAACGAAGTTAATAAAACACTATAACTATCAAAGATATAAGTTTGTAACTTTCACTATTATTATCCTGAACATAAATTACCCCCAATAAGGATTTATTGTTATTAGCTCAAACATAGATGTAAGCATTGGTTGAAAGTCGGTGAATTCAGGCCCCCTTTCCTTTCTGATTAACATATCACATCATAAACACGCTCATCATGTCTTGCCTCTTGGGATGTAGAAATGAAAGCGATCTGGGTCGGTGAGTAAACCCGAGCTCGCACGCTCTGGGACCTTCATTCACAATATAAATGTTGTTATGTCTGTTTATTAGAAAGGAATACTATAGTCTTGTAAGTTTAACACACTTATCAGATCACGCATATGATAAATACTGAAGACCTTATAGCGGTCTAAAATAAAACATTTATATTTTAGAAAAAAAAAACTTAGATGAATCGCACTGTTCTAAGCTTATTTGCTCATCTATTGCACTTCACAGTGAAAACTTGGACTATAAGATATTGCTTCGAAATACTGGTTTCAAAGTCAAAATAACTATTAATTTGCAAACTTTGAAAATAGTCCAAGTTCAAAACAGCATCTTTAGGTATATTCTTGTCGTATATCTGTCGTGTCACTGTAAGTCCTCCAGTCATTTCGCTTACCTGGTATCACTTATATTGCAGAGAGGCTGATCAAATCGTACTTCTACATCGTGCGCAAGTCGATTCAGGATTCCGTCCCGAAGGCGGTGATGCACTTCCTTGTGAACTATGTGAAGGACAACCTGCAGTCTGAGCTGGTGACGCATCTGTACAAGTCGGATCAGGCCGAAAGCCTTCTAAACGAGTCCGAACACATCGCGCAGCGACGCAAGGAGGCCGCTGATATGCTCAAGGTAAGAATTTAACACTACTATATCATTAGCAACATTAACAACAGATGTCTTGGTCACTTTCAGTTTGAACGGATGCCATTTGGACTTAAAAACGGACCGCGCCGCGTTGCGCTGAGATAATTAAAAAAAAAAACATTCGTTTCACCGTTGTACTTGATACACAGATGTTTTTTCTTTGTCTGCAGGCGTTACAGCGCGCGGGACAGATCATCAGTGAGATCCGAGAGACGCACATGTGGTGATGCGCGCGAGACTCTAGTCTGTGAATAGTGAATGCGGGCACTCGCGGCCCTGTACATACTCCTCTAGCGTAGGTAAATTATGTGCATTAGGCTTCTTAATTTATACAGGGTGTTACGAAAGATTCCTGTCGTACTTAGGGCGTGTATGCTGTGTAAAAATTTCCTCCAAAAATATAGGTAAAAATAAATGTAACAGACATTATTTACATATTTGAACCGAACACGTTTTTAATTAACAGGGCTTTTTTGTAACACTTTATATCAGTTCGCATACATTTGCTTTTACCGTGATTTTAATTTTCTGCTCTCTTTATGTATTAGCTAGTTCGTTCATGACAATCTGATTTGGTCAGATTTTTGTCTAAATTTTTGTGAGAATATACCAAAAAATCTGAGTCAAAGCAGAAAATGTAGAAGCAAATGAATGATAGCTTAGCGAAGTTGTATCGACACTTATTGAATGGAGCACTGTTGCCAACATAGTCGGCGAATGATTTTATTATTACAATAAATTGTATCATTACAGTTACGGTGTAAATACATCGGCCATGTTTTATGCAACGGAGTACTTATTCTTACATTAACGATTGATAGCTGTTGTGCCAATGAATTTGTTTCTTAAATTCTGATTGAATTCGTCATAATGAGCACAAATGATGTTGACTTCAGTTACCATTTTGATCGATAGTAAGTTATTTAAATATTTGCACATAATGTAAGTTTACTTGAAGTGTACTCATCGTAGATGTAATTCCGTGATATTACTTGTAATTTATACAATATCGGTGTTCTCAACGGGTGGTATATTCACCGGTTTTATCATGTTTTATGAACTAGTTTACATGCTCTATATTCGCTGTAAAATATAAAAATTTGACTGAATGAATTCGCTTACAGTTTCTTTAAACACAGGGTTGGTTATCTTTTATATTTTTTAAACGACTAACGTATCGTTCGTCTGTGAGAAGTTAAGACATTAGGGCTTTAGAAATAGCTTTGCACTGTTTTAAAATAAGTTCCTCGTTAGTTAGTCCGCACGGCGCGTGGTGGCGCCACTCGCGTATAGTCAGGTCGTGTCATGTTCACACATATCGACGTTTATTTTAAACGTCGACTTAGCGTAGCGATATTCCAATGTTACACAATGTATTTATTGTTATAGTCCGATGTGTGATTTGCTTTTGTATCGAACGAAACCGATTGAATGTTTAACAAAAGTAAGATTGTATTTAAAAGTCTGTTATAATAAAATAGTTAATTTTCATCGTCACAAAGTCCTTTTAATTTTTATCCTCCTATATCACTGAAATAAACACATATAAGCCGCGCAGATAAAGAAACGATTTGAAAATGGCGTCCGCTCGCTTTGTGATTGGTCCGCCTCGCATGCGTTCTCGCTCTATCTAATAGAGAGTGAGCGAGAGGCCACCATTTACAGATCGTTTCTTTATGTGCGCGGGTTATACCCACCCACACGCAATGCCCACACAACTTTAACACAAACAAATACATCCCAAATCACTACAAATGTTTTGAAACTATAATACTGTTATAGTTTTATGGCGATTCCCAGGGTTAGTCCCTCGGTCCACATATTCACAAATTATAAGGTAAGTATCATTAAATAAAAGACAAGTTTTAGTAATTATGTTTATTGGCATAAAAAATAATATCGATGGTATTTACACTTCAGATCACTGATATTTTAGTGTTTACAAACGAATTGCAGGCAACAAATTAATGCTCTTTCTCGATTCTGAAGAACGCATCCTTAGCTAATATCAAGATATAAGTACCTATGTCATATATTCGATTTAGAAAGAAAGAGATACAAAATAAATTGCTACTGACATAACTAAACTGACGTTCTTACGTCTTGGTTTGAAATAAGAAATTTTAAGAATTTATTGTCAACTGGGTGAAACGGGGAGTTGAAAAGGTGACAGCGCTAATTTAAAATTAGCTAAGAAATGCGTCAGCCAGAATCGAGAGCAGTGGCTAAGTGAATATCCTTTTTGGATGTTTTGATGGAACACTAGTCCTAAATTATAATAACATTTTGTCAGAGAAATAACGCAATTATTTTGTTGTTCGACTAAAAATAATAGTTATACTTCATACTCACTGCTTAGATCAACTTGCCTCTTGGCATAGTTTGCGTTATTTACAAACTCTGTATTTTTAGGTAACTAATGAAACGAGAACAAATGGCACACTGTCGTAACAAAATCTTATAAAAATGACGATGACGAAAATACCTAATCTTTAGGCATTTATAAACACAGCCGATAATAACAAATGTAAAATTTTAAATACAAGGAAGATTCAAATACGAGAGCTAACTACCTAGATAGATGCATTATTACCTCCTTTAAAGTCGTCTGATTCAGTATTTTTTTCTGGAAAATCATAACATACATAATTACATAAACTGTACCGATAAATAGAGAACATAGTCTTGTTTTAGTGCTATTTTAGTTATTTCGCCTTATTTAATTTTTTATTGAATATATAGAATAATTTGGACAACAGTAAAGGAGAAGGGTAAAGTAAGTAACACATAATTACTGGAAGTATATTTTCACGACAGACTATACTACTACATTCACAACAAATTCTATATACTATAACGTAATGGCATTCATTAAAATGTATGGCAAGGACAGGAGATTGCTTACAGATCTGTACGAATGTGATGCAGTGGCAATACATGCTAGACATATCAAAAATACTGTTTACATTTTCTAGAAATTCGAGCAGGATAAAGATTTGTGCCAATAGAAAATAATGTTAAATGTCAATATGTGAAGATATTTGTTAGGAATTTATTTGTACTTAGTGCGATTACTCAGCTATCTTTAAGCTGTGGATGGATAATCCAAAATATGGTTATAACATGGTTAATTTATCACTTAATACATCCATACATTCAACCATAACTTAGATAAAAAGTTGGTCTTAAAATCGTTGGTTCCAATTAATACTGTGACTGCAAATATCAGGTTAAATTTGAGATTATTTTAAAAAACAGTCTTTAAAATATGTAAATGCACAACATTCTCTAATTTGTTCATGAGTTTTTGTGACACTGGTTTCACTATGTGCGAAGTTACAAAATAAGAGTTGTAACAAAATTTCAATAAAATAACCTAAACCCATGAAGGTATGTTTAAGCCAGTTTAAGCTCTGGGTAAGTATTTTTTAAATTAATATGAAAATATAATGGCGTTTAATAAATTCATTAAAAGCCCTTATTTTCCATAAAAAATTGCAAAATAGGCTTCTACCTCATCACTCACAATAAATACTCCGGGTTACAAAAACCGTTGTACGAACCCTTATTTGCAACGTCCGCGCACTGCTCATTTTGAATTTAGAAGTGTAGTTCACACGTCCGTGATGAGTTTGCTGTGAGAGCGCGCGCGCCGCTAGGAGGAGGGCGCGACCTGGACACCGCGCCTCTTCGCGGCCAGGTGGATAAAATTATTACGATTAATAAATTTATTAGTTAATGTTTTGTGCTCCACCAAAAATTTTAAAATAGTTTCTACCTCTATCACTCACAATAGGGTTATAAAAACTCTTGTATGTACGAATCCTTATTTGCAACGTTCGCGCACTGCTTATTTTGAATTTTTAGCCTGACCGGAGACTAAAAAGTCCTACCATAGAGGAGGGCTTACAGGAAGTCCATAAGCCCTTCTCATATTCTATCTTGTCTTTTACTCTTCAGTCTTTTTAGTCAGTGGTCATGCTATAGAAGTGTGGTTCACACGTCCGTGATGAGTTTGCTGCACGAGCGCGCGCGCCGCTAGGAGGAGGGCGCGGCCGGGACGCGCGGCGACGCGGCCGCACCGCGCCTATCCGCGTCCAGGTGCGTGTCGTCCAAGCAGAACTTCTCCAGCTGCTTCTCGTAGTACGTGTTGAATTTCAATCTGGAAATACGACGTTGGATAAGCATTTTCTATCATAAGAGAACTGAAAAGGACGGCAATAATTTTAGTTGAGATTTAGTTAAGTCGTGTTCTTACCGAATTGCCCGCATTATACCTTTATGGCTAGGCGGTAGATCGTCAAGCCGTCTCACTCCCACCAGTGCCAGTATATCCCCGTCTCTTTCTCACCTGGCGGAGATGTTGAGCAGCTTGTTGTTGTTATCTCGCGGCATGCGGTCTATGATGGCCAGTACGGACAGTAAAGCCGCTGTGAACCGCAGCCCGTAGCGTGACACGGACCGCGCGAAGGAATCCGATCCGCCGCTCGTGTTCGTCGTGCTACTGCTGCCGTTGGCCGCGCAACCGGTGCCCTAAGGAAACATATGAACAAACATTATTTATTATCTACACATTAACTAGATGTCAGTTTAGATATCTTTCCTTTATTTATTTATTTCGAAAACCCTACACAATGTAAACCACTTCTGATAAGCGTCCACATTGGTTAACCTGTTGTAGTATAAAGAAAAATGGCAAATTGGCCAAATCAAATCAAGTATCAAAACACTTCAATTTGGAAAGGAGCAGGTTGCGTAATGCAACTCCAAAACACGGGTACATTTTTAGATTTTCTATGATATTTGTAGATTTTCTATGATATTTGTCTGAGGTAAACAGTACGATAAAGTGCAACCGCCACCTAAACATGGAATATAAATCAACATTGAAATGGATCATGAAACTGTTTTATTTTTTAATATGAATATGATATTAAACTAGGGAACACACGTACAAAATAAACAAAATTAGGTAACTAGCACTTATGTTTTATGAGCACTATATTACCGATACTTACCAAAGAACTCTAAATGATAAGTCATGAAAGAAACAATAAAGAAATAATGTCAATTACAATGATTTTGTTCACCACAAATACTACATGGAAGCAAGGACACATGACGGAGCCTCTAATTTTCTACAGGCACAGTGTAAACACGACCTAATCTAGCGAAAAGCGAGGGAATATTTAAAACCAATCACGAGACAGTTTTTCTTCTCACTGACTCGTGATTGGTTGAAAATTGTCCAATCGATTCTTGGTATTAAAATTAGGCCGTATTCAGACGGGTTTGAAATGAAGTGATCATTTAGTGCGTTGATTTGATACATTATTAAGTGCACTAGTGTTTTATTCTGTGGCTATTATTAAGGTTGTACCTCACTATACTCAGAATTGTCATACGTTGATCCAAGCATACTGTTTAGTTCTGCGTCCACGAAGTACTTGTGCATCTCCTTTTGCCAATTAGCGTGTTTTGGTAGCGTTAAAAAGAAAATACAAAATTAATGTGACGTCCATAGAAAATATGAATAATCCTGTAATAAATAAGCCATACATAAAATATAAATAAATTATATAGGAAAGGCGCATAATACTACAAAAACGAGCGCTTTTCAAAGTCGTTTCGAACTGGTGTACTAGCTGGCAGTAGTCTCCTGCCAAAAAAAAACATAGAAGAGGTTTTTTAAATGTCTGATTATATAGAAAAACGTAGAATGTTCCAGCTGCATCTCCTCCCGTGCATGCTGTAAAAATTAGCTAAGGGAATCGAGGGTTTCAGTGTATTGCAATTTAGGCGATGGGCTGACAACCCGTCACTATAGCAATATACATAATCATCATCTGTATTAGCCTTCGAAACTTGTCAGACGTGGCGGAACAACCTATGTTTAGGTCGTTTTTCCTCTGCCTACCCCATTAGGGATACAGGCGTGATTTTATGTATGTATGTATGTATGATTATATTTTACGGCTGGAATTAGTTTGAAAACGCTCATTGGAAAAAAACACAGTGCAGGTAAGAGAATTTACTAATGCACAACTAAAAGGTGCATTATTCAAATAGGAAAATATAGGTTAAAAATACAACAATATACGATATAGGCGTGAGAATATTTTGTTACTGACAGTAGCTACTACTGATTCTACAAATTGTTTGGAATATTTTACGGTGCCGATATTAAGTAATGCAGTTAGCATACAAGATTATACAAGAAGAAAATACATAAATTACATTTGAATAGGCCTAAACTGAGTATTTCGAATCCATCGTAATTCCAGTGTTTATTTAGGTTCACCGGTATTTGAAATTTTGAATGAATGTAGTTTGAATACAATGCCTTTTTAAACTAGACGCGTAACCATATGGAACTATTGTGATATCACAATAGAGCAATACTTTTAGACCAAATTACCATTCAGCTCCATTGATGATTATTTCCTATAGGAATCCTTTTAAATTTTTAAACTTAAGCGTGAGTAAGTTAAGTATATTGCAGGTAAGGTATATATGATAGGATGAATCGTCCAGGACAGTGGACTTATTTACATACCCAAGATGATTGTATTGCTGCGCAAGGATTCTATCCAATACAGACTATCTAAGGTACAGAACTGCACGCACACGAGGCCCAGCGCCGTCACCGCATTCAGCAGCTGCGGCGCTGTTTGCAAACGCTCGCTGACAAGCTACAGCGGCTGCAAGGTACACTGTGTTATGGCGCACCTGTATGAAGGTGCAGAACTGCACGCAGACCAGGCACAGCGCCGTCACCGCCTTCAGCAGCTGCGGGGAGGTCAGCATGCAGTCGCCGAGACACGCCTCCAGGAAGTCGTTGTGTCGTTCCAACACTTCGTCCACGTTGTTGACCTGGACAAAGAGATAACCATGAATGAGGTTATGCGCTACCAGGAGCGCGGCATAACAAAACACTTAAATTCCTAATGGGAGATAATATACCTAAGGTAGAGGCTTTTTAATAACATTTCCACATTTTATTAAGACCGTTAATTGCATTTAATTAAGCTTGGTTGTTTGGGCAAATATTCGCAATGAAAACCTTTGAGATAGCAATTATACTATCAGTACTGTACGTAGGTATATAGAGCAACAAACAACAAGCAATCCTAAACTAAGGCAATGACTAATACAGCCTTGTGACGTCACACCAGGTGAGGAGTACCGCCCACAAATTATCAAGAAACAGCTCCGCCTATATCAAAACAACAAGTTAAGCAAAAAAATACAACAATATGGCCGGCGTCGTATGAAAGTTGTCATATTAAAAATATGTCATTCGGATAAATATTTCCTAAGTAATTCAAAGTTTCCTAAGTAATTCAAATTGTAAAATAGGTACCTACCTACTATTAGGCTAGAAGCAAATCTGCTAAAATTCCAATCATACTTCATAACAAAGTTCTTTGTTCTCAACACAATATGGTCCACCTGTATACTTACTAAATAAAGCGAAATGTTCTGTAAATTTGTTTAGAAATAAGTTGCCATGAACGTGACTTAAATAACAAGTGTTCCCTACTACCTACACCTAATAAATAAATTTCGATTACTATACATACATACATACATACATAAAATCACGCCTTTATCCCAAATGGGGTAGGCAGAGCGAAAACGACCTAAATAAGGTCGTCCCGCCACGTCTGACAAGTTTTGAGGGCTATTAATTACAGATGATTATGTAGGTAGTGTATTGCTTTAGTGACGGGTTGTCAGCCCATCGCCTAAATTGCAATAATTTAAACCCTCGTATCCCTTAGCTGGTTTTTACAGCATGCCCGGGAGGAGATGCAGCTGGCACATTCTATGTTTTTCCATCGCTCCCAGTCCTCGATTACTATACGGTAAATTTATCTCATTAGATCCGGTCCGGTAGCTCTACCTGAAAAATATGTCTGTCTGCAAATACTTCTTCAAACTTCAAACAATTCTTGCTACCAAATACAAACAAAGATCGGTTACAAAAATTTGCTTAGGTATTTGTTTTTAGTATCACACAATAAGCATACAGTGTTATTAATTATCCATTTAGCCAAGTCTCTTTACTAAGTAATACTATCTAAGCGTCAGTAGAGCATGCCTTTGCCGATTCAGCGTGGTCAGTAGCAGTAGCACAGGATCGCATTGACCGCCTCCTACTCGACTGCGCCCGCGCCGCCTCACTCGCAATACGCAGGCGACAGGCGCGTGGCGCGGCCGCTCCGAACCAATGCGACCATTCAGTGAACAAGTGCCCGTGAACAGTGTTACAGTGCTCTGAACAAATATCACTTTACTCAGGTGGGTTTGTGAACTACAATTTTAAGGATTAAGCAAGGATGTACAGGAATAACTAAGTTTTTCGAAGTATGTAAGTCGCAATTGCAAAGACTGGTGTTTTTGCGAAGTTGTGAAGTGATCCGATTCGTATTGTGTTTTGATTCATAATGTATTGTCGAAACGATGAAACAGCAGTAAAAGTGTGTTTACAGTATGCCAATTTGATAAATAAACATCCCATATCGATTCCAACTGTAGGAAAGTTTCCTAAACAGTACAAGGTCCTCCCAAAACTTGCCTCTCGCGTAGCAATCCAGTCTCCTTTGAGATGCTGCCTAAAATTTATGCGCATTTCAAACACAATTTTACCCAACTGTAAATCATAACGTATCTTTTCAACTGAAATGTTTATAAACAGTAGAGCAAATCTGAAGAAATCATCTTGGTACGAACCGTCTCTACGTGATTGCAAAATAAGTGTTCTACGAATGACTGACCGTCAAAGTTGTTGGCCTAATGATCTAAAACATATGTGGGTGTAAGCAAACACCAAACATTGTAAGGACTGTAGACATCATCACATCACATCACATGTGACGGTGGAGCCCTCAAACAAGGTCGGCTGGTATGACGTCACCGTATTATGCTGGTGCAGGACATGTGGGTTGGCAGCGGGAAGCCGTAATTGATAAAGTGGCAAAGCGCGTGCGTCGGCCCACTGGCATTATTGAAATCAACACTCGCATATCCGGTGAAATAACAAATATACATAAAGACAATGACCTGCTATGAAAGAACGCGCATCGAAGTGCAAATGCATGGATTATGCAAGCAAAACTGGTTGCTCGACTGGTTAGCCTACGTATAGGTAGCCTAGCCTAGCTAGACAGATAGGTTTAGCTAAGTTGAACTCTATGTTCTAACTTTTGCGGTTAGTTAAGGTTGCAGACTTATTAATAGCGCACGACAACCTAAATAAATCTTAATGCCTGTTTTTGTTATTGTGGTTACAAGGACTAATTACGCTAAGAAGCCTATCGAATCTTGTTTCGAATATTTCTTATAAGTTGTCTTCTATGGACAATAAGCACAGACATAAATTACAATGAATCTCGTGAAAAATGAGATCTTTTGTTACTGTAAATTTAATAATTTATAATGAAATATCTATAGTACGCGTAAAAGGCTGATAGAATGATGAATAATGAGTTTGACAGGCACGTAATGACCTGACGACCCGCCGGCAGGTGCCCTCTGCCACCATTGGAACTCCATCAATTCTCCTTAGTGCAAAAGATTCTAAGAACTTTCCCACGAGATCGTATTAAACTGTGTTTATAGTTGTAGCAGCTGGTCAGCGGTCAACATACGTTATATTAATCGGTAGATTATGTGCGGAGTGTGTGAACAGTGATCAGATAGTTATCTGTGACAAATTGCTGGAGTCATCTCCACAGGGAAACTCGTGTTTGTCACGCATATCTTAGGAATCATATACAAACAAAATGTAGTTATGATTAGGACGCAGCGTAGTTTAATGCTGTTCTACGAGTTGCTGTGAGCTACTCTACCAGTACTTTCAATATCACTCACGCCATAGTTATTTATGTAAATCATCCGTAGCCACTATGACACAGACCCATCAACACAATGCAAACATTACTGCGATTTATTGACCGTCGATGACACGACACCCACTTGAACCTATGATTCTTCAACTCCTAATTTGGTCCGCTGCTATATTAGTCCTACGAATAAATTATTCGCTTCCGCACAACAGCCAATGAACGGTACTCCGAAATTGGAAGTACGTAATTTGAGGTAAATTATTTAGCGCCTCATGCGACAGAGCTGTAGCAAACTAGTTAGAGGTACGCTTTTATGGATGTGTCATTTGTAGGAAAACAAACAAAAAGTAAGAAACCTACCTACATTAACAACAGTAGATGGAAGTCAGTGATTGTGCCGCTGACCTGATCTTTCTATAGACCAAAAAAAAAACTTGGCCACTGTATTATATCAGATCAGATACTATAAAAACAAAATTCAAACAGAAATCAACACTTATAATCTCAGCGTCAGCGATCTCTACACCGGAAGAAAACCGTTGTAAGCAAAAAATAAGAAGCAAGAATAATAAAAAGTGAGCAGAGAACGAATAAGTCATCACGATAGAACATAAAATAGAAAAAAGATCACAATCAGTTTCTTCAGGTGCATAATCTCACTTTTAAAGATGCCCGACAGCATTTTCGTCACCCAATCTTGTAGAAAATGATGGCGCTTGATAAGTTTAAAATCAGTCAATATGTTGAGGAAACAAACGAAAACCTACCGAAACGTTACAGTGAAGACTACTGTGGCAACTAAGCATGAAAGATGCACCCAGCCCCGGGTTTATACTCAAGAAACTAACAGTAAAGTTTCCTTAATTTTTTTTTTAGTTAGATCAGAGTTAGATACAGACACGGTACAGATTTTTCCATCTTTTCTTTACTCATCCAGGTAAAAAGTACAAGTACGTAACTACACTATAAAACTGTTAATCATGAACGAAGTGCGCCTGTCCCGCTTGAGCGCCTCGAAATAGAATCGCAGTCTCAACGCACTCGAAGGTGTCGTAAACGATCGGCAATATTACTCGGGCCTTATGGGCCATTAAGCACTTGATATGAAAGTTCATCAGAATTAACCCCATTAATGCAGGCACATTTAGCGATGTTTATACCGAAATAAGACGTACTTCTACGTCAATTTGCCTGTGTATTGCCTCAAGTTGAATTTCATGAATCATTCAGTGTTAAGAGAGGTTTAAGAACTTCAGCTTTAGAGCACTTACAATCAGAAATTCTATATAAGCGAACCTTAAATTCGTATCAATCAAGATATCATCATTTTAGTCTACGGCCGACGCAAGCGTTTGTTTACGATATTATGAATTTAGATACATGTATGTATTTTTCCAAATCTCAAGTAGCAGTAGAGATGGGAAAGTAGGCAACTAGATACGCGTCACGAATTCTGAGACGAAGTGAATTAAGCACAAAGTTGACAAAAAGCGAACTCGCGTCGCATGTTGAAATGCTGTCGGAAACTGTGTGCGGAACGGAAGGCTTTTACTGCTCAGTTGGTCAAGCAGCGGATGTGAGGTAATGGTAAAGTATGATGGTAGATACCACATGCCGATTCCCTTATGCTCAATTCGGCTCAGCTGCATTATGATATACGGTTCAGATATATTTCCTTTATAATAAGTCACGATCCCTCCATAAGCAATCTTGATTGTAGGTTGCGTTTCGCTTTGTGTGCTTGTATTTCGGAATTGGAGAGTCTCGAGATTTCCAATTTTGTACTAAGTACTTTTGCTCTTGAGATAGAATATTTCTTTTCTTACTAGTTTGTGTAAAGTAGACGCTTGTGATACGTGTGATGGATTTAATTACCCTGCTGATGAAACTAGTTTAAAATTCATAAGAGTGGTTAACCGTTAGTACGTTAGCGATCCGGTATTTCACAACCCGTTTAGTTTATTTATTATTGCTTTAATATCTTCTAAGGCTAAGGCTAGCAAGTTTTAGGAACATAATGTTATTTCTATTCTAGTCATTTCAAATATGGTAATCAAAAATTCGCTTGGTCAATCACTGGATGAATCATTAAAACATTTTGTTTACTTCATACCTAGTCGCAAATAAAAACTTTGATGCAACCTTGCAAGCTTGATGCTTGACAGAATCAATAAGCCAAAAACCGCACAAAACAGGTTCTTTGCATTTTGCAAGGCGCGATAACGTAAGCTGCACTGCGACTGTGACTGTGAGTCAGCGTGCATAATATTAATACTTGACCACATTGGGCCAACCTGTACGCCCACGCAATGTCTGCAAAGCATACAACTTCATTCAACTGAGGCGAAGGTTGTAGACAAAATACATAAATTCAATAGACACTTTTGAGTATTAATTATTAATGTGTTGACTCATTGGTGACAACAAAATGTTGACCATTATTTTTGCCAAACTAAGGTAAGGATAATGGTACTAACTCTCTGCATTTCAATATGTAAGTGATCAAATTACTCATGGAACCACCATGAAACCACAAAAGTTAAAATTAGACCTTAAAATATGAAACCATATTACTTTAATACGCCGCAAAATATGATAGTAACATAATGATTGAGTCACGTATTTGCTTCAATTTATGAAACTACAGACTTAAGTGTTGGACCACATACAAGCTCACGAGCGCTTCGTTTATAATCTTCTGACTTTCACAAGATTCAGTAGTAAGCGTTACACAAATTACAATAATCACACAAACACCAAAGCGGTTAATTATAATCGAGTTCTTCACTAACACGATTCACCGTGAACTACTGAGCTCCTCCCACTAAATTATACTGCATCTCAATCAAATTGTGCTATCCTAATGCCAAATGAAATAAGGTTCAAAATACCTTTAAATAATAAGGGCTGTAGAAAGTACAAACCAGTAGCGTGCAGCTACGTGATTTCCAGTTTAAAAGATTATTGAGAAACAACGGAAGTAGCTAATTGCTAAAACGATTACTTTTTTTTAAACGAGATAAAATAAATGACGTCCTTCCCGACCATACTTTCGTTCATCGTATCGTATCGCCAGCGGTAATGGTATAGTATAATGTATGATGATAAGAGGAAATAAATATCGAATGTTTTTAAACACAACATTCCGATACAGGCAATGAATCAAAATATGCTGACACTTAACATAAACACACTTTGCACGCAAATATAGCTGTTAATAATAGATATGATAGATAAATGTGAATGGATATTATTGAAGCGAGGCTGAATCAAGTCTGTGTCACCAATTATGAGAATATTTGACTTGTGACTGTGTATTACATAAACTAAAATGTATTTAAAACTCTATAGTTGTTCGAAAATATTTTTATTAAACTTTAGTCTTTAGATTAGCATTCTTGTAAACTGATTATCGATTTTAGATTCCGATAACCCATGAAAAGGTCAATAGAAATGACATTGCAAGTCTTGGGGCGCGGTGCGTTCACGGCTAACTTGCTCTCCATTTATTTCATGGTGTTATATTCCCGCAAATGCCAAGGATAAAATCAACTCAAAATTCATGAAGGTTGCGACACACCATGGAAATTAACATAGGTCACGCATATGATCTATGATAAATGTATTGACAATGCTGGAGTTATGTTAGGTCACGATATTTGGTATTGCAAAAAAGCGATAATCTGAGTCAGATTGTAGAGTTTCAAAAGGCATAAAAGCGTTCTTATTATTGATACATCTTTTGGTATCTTTAGTTATGGTATACAGTTGAGGCATCTGAGACATACTTTTGTAAGGTGATTCATCTGAGAAATAAACAACATATTACGTTAAATTGGTAGCTTTATTTAACTACATTTAAACTGAACAGAATCTTTAGATTCGAAATACAAAAACTTTTATAAAATAACACGTATGAATAGAACCAATTTGTCGGAGAACACCTCTGTTTTCAAAAGAATTCCTCGCGCTAATCACAATCACTAATCAAAAACAACTTCATTATCTTCAATTACTTTGATGGGTCAGCCTTTTAAGAATATTGAGCTTAGACTTATTCTGGACAAGTGGTACAAGTGGGCACTATAGCAAATCTCGAACGTTATTTGAACGAATGAAAATTGTATTTGGCTACGGTAAGCAAAAGAGAGACTATGAGGACTATAAGATATTGGGAAATGGCGTTTTAGCAAAATTTGTTCTGAGTTGTTGGATTTTGAAAAGCAACGGTCTGGAGACCAGCTAAACTTTTGACTCAACAATGGGACCATATGAGAATGTAATAAACCTAAGCTCTAACTAAGGGATATTATCAAAGAAATCGTGAATTATCCATTCCGAAATTAATTTCGTCTCAATATGTATTTAAATTATGAAGCATATCGCGCGCCTCTCAGTTTCACGAAATCAGGTGAAGTTCTATGCCGACCGTACTAATTCAGTTCGGAACATGTTGTGGAGTATTTCATTGCGTTCCGATGAGCGAGCACCGCGCCATTGTTTGCAGTAAGCGCTCTTTATGGCTCTTTCAACTTTTTTGTTGATTCACTTTTTATTCAGAACAACATACTTAAAGTAACGTACGTTTGGAGGAAAATATACTTTATCGCTATGACAAATAATGGTGTCGCTACTACATAGGCCAATTGAAGTAAACCCGTGCAATGATTTTCCTACGTAACGTCTGAAACTGTACCTACAAGTAGCTTAAAAATATTCATTGTACTTAAATAATAACTATTTTAATTGGAGCTACAACAAAACATAATTTATCGTAGAACGCAAACGCTCCTAATCCTTCATACACGAAAAATGCTCATGGTCACACCGCTCTTTCGGAGATTTGAGAATAAATCCGAAGACAAATATTTTCTCGGCTAGTCCGACAAGCGAGGCAAATTGAACTACCGCGGGCTAATTCGCATTCACGAGTTTGTTTAAGCGGTGTGTATAATTTTATTCGGATTTTGTTTGGAGATACTGTTATATTTATTTATTTAACAGTTTATTTCTTATAACATGAGAAATAATAAATCAAAAATTAAACCGCAGACAAGTTCAAATCCGAACTTGCGTCTTTGGAATACTGTCCCAACTATGAGAGAGACGATTAATAAATAGCAGATCATTAATTTGGCGCTCAGGATTTTTGCGGTAGCTCAGTTGGTTTAGAGCGTTGGGACTGTATTCCAAAGACGCAGGTTCAAATCCTGTCTGCGGTTTAATTTTTGATTTGTTATTTTTCATATTTTCAGACATAAAATAGCACTGTGAGTGCAAAAAAAACTGTTAGAAAATTAATTCTTATAGTTCTTATTGCTACATATTTTAATCTACATTATAAAATTATCTATAGCATTTGTTGTCTTTGCATAATACCAACAGACTAAATCTAATTTAAAGTATGTGCATTAAATAAGTATTTTGACTGTACTAGTCACATTAACCTGAGTGACTGAATAGCTACTAAAACATGATATCATATTTAGTCCAAGCCTCGGGGTATTAGGCGGCTACAAGCTCTTGTGACTAGCTGTACTCAGATCGTTCTAAATCACTTGATTTTCGAACCAACATGGAATTTAAAATAGAGAAAAAAAGAGCAGTTGTTACAAAATATGTACTACATTTGATAGACATTTACCTGCACTTAATGAATGAATTGATAGAACAAACTTGTTAGGCACAATGTATGCGGGTACTCACTATGCAAATTATAAAACAACAGAGAACAAACACACCGCTTCTTTCATCGATCCGTCAGCACCATATAACAATTATAGTGCAATAAAATACCATAAAAATTGGGAACTATAAAACAACTAACCAACGCTGTTTCGATAGTTTGTGAAATATAGTGTACTTTGGTGTGGAAAGAAAGCTCAATTTACAATTAAGCATTATACGCACAGTGTAAGCGAATCGGTCCAATTACTCTGTATAGAGAAGGCAACATGCGTGTATAGCATTAATTTTATTGCACCCGGAGAAATTCACAGTAATTGCCCTTTTATTATTGCTTCCGACGCTCGCGCCAACTTCAAATTATGTTGAACTAGCTCATTTAACATCATGACGAACAGTGCTTTGATATTCTTTGCTTTTGTTATTGTAAATGTAGAATACGGATCTGCAAAGATATAGACAGAAAGCACGGTACCTTATTAATTCAACAACAAAAAATCATTTATGGAATCAACGAGCAACGACAGAGCATAAACTTCCAAACTAAATCCCTTACTCAGCTTGTTGAGATAGACATGGGTTATATTATATTACTAGATGAGATTGATAAACACTATACGTGCCGCTCATTTTCCAAATAAGTGTATTGATATGTGCATCTAACGGCATTCGCTCGGCGCCAATCATGGTCGTTTCTCACGACTGTTTATCCAATCGTTTAGCAATTTTAATTAAATCAACATGTAAACATTCATGGATGGTTAACGCTTCCACTTCCATGATGCCACACAAATTATGTATAGATTGTAAGCTTTATATGATTCAATTTTTGATGACATTGATACGAATTTAGGTCAATCATAAAAGAAATTTCCAGATGTTACACTAAATTCCATTAAAAACAATTGGATAATGGTTTAAAGATCAGTTGTAGTACTATGTACAAATTAATCAATTTGCGTCAATGAGATAATTGGTGGTCAATTCGTAACAAAAGTTGTGTTTTCGTTTCCAGATGCCAGTGGCGTGTGAGCCATGACTCGGGACACGTACGAGATGAACTCCGGGCGGCTGTCTCGAGGCAGCTCGCTCTTCGGCGCAGACCCGCAAGTGCAGCTCCGCACCGCACTGCGCACCAACGACTTCGCAACCTTCAAGAAACTCGTCGGCTACGGCGCAGTCGACCTCGAACACGTCTACCAGTACCCCGACTACAAAACTTGCCTCGAGATAGCAGTCTCCGAGCCAAACAGACAGGAATTCGTGAAGCTCTTACTACAACATGAAGTCCAAGTCAACAAGCTAAACGAAACGCACTCTGCAGCTCCGATACATTTTGCTGTAGACAGTGGAAACATTGAAGCTCTCAAAGCGCTTCTTGAAGATGACAGGATTGATGTTAACATCAAAAGTAAGGGAAATACAGCTTTCCTGTTGGCTATAAAGAAAATAGAAGATTTAGAAGACGAACGTGAACGTGATTTACCGATATATGAGGACATGGTAGAACTTCTCCTAAAAGCAGGCTGTAATGCCAACTCACCAGACTCTAAAGGAGTAACTCCAGTATATTCAGCTGCTAAACAAGGCCTAGAAAGGGTAATTACATTTATTTTGGACTATGCTACTGAACCAGTTGATCTTGATGCTTATAAAGACAGAAGAGGAAGAACTGCACGTTATTACCTGAAAGAAGCATTCCCGCACCTAGAGGCCAAGTTTGATTCAAATTCACCAACTACTGAAGTTATTGATGTCGATAAATTATTTGCATATCTCAGTAGACATGAAGAGGACAACTTTATTCGAGATTTTAATAAGCTGGTCAAGAAAAACGATCACCGAACTGCTTTAGCTGCTAATAACGGCATGAACACGATGTTACAATTAGCTACAGATAAAGGTTTTGAAAAAGTAGTCAATACATTACTCAATGCCGGTGCGGATCCGAATGCAACATGCTCAGGCAATTCAAATAGACCTATAGCGCATGCCTGTCAAAATGGATACGCTAAAATCTTGAAAATGTATATCGACAACGAATCTACACTTTTCGACCCCGTGAACAGTGAAACATTACTGCAGATCACAGTCAAAGGAATGCGATCGTACTCCAAAAACCCTAAAGCGGACTTTAAAGGATGTCTTGAGTTGTTGATGAAACATCCTAAGCTGAATATTAACGTGAACCATTCGGACATGAAAGATAACACAGCTTTGCACTATGCTGCTCGTAACGGTGACAATGATACTGTTTTGGAATTACTGCGAAATGGAGCGTGCGTAGGACTACGCAATAAGTTCAACGAACCGCCTTTGGCAGATATAAATGCCAAAACACTAGAAACCTATTTAGATGAGTGCATCACGACCAACGGCGAACGACCAAGCGACGACGACTACGAAATACACATGAAATACAGTTTCCTAGTTTACCCTAACAATTCTCTGGAAAATGAGCTTTGCAAAGTTCCACTAATGGATAACACTAATAATAATGTTAAAGAATATGACGCTATTTTAGCCCCAGAAACAGATGCTCTATTGTACATGACAAGAAATGAAGACTTACGACCACTTCTGAAACACCCAGTTATCACCAGTTTTCTATACTTGAAATGGCAACGAATAAGCTGTCTGTTCTACGCAAACATAACATTTTATTCGCTTTTGTGGCTGTGCTTAATTTTGTATATCATTTTGGGATATGGAGTAGAGAAGGAACAATCAGATGCAATTAAAGTTTTAAACGTTGTGACACATGTTGGTGCTGTCATTGGATTAATCCTGTTGATAATGCGGGAACTGTTCCAGTTGTTAGTTTCACCAACGAGGTATCTCCAGAGCATTGAAAACTGGATGGAGATTGCACTGATATTTGTGACAGCTTGGATAGTTTGCTATAGCAATGCAGAAGAATCTACGAAGCAGCAGCTCTCAGCAGTCGCTATATTGCTATCATCAGCGGAACTGGTTCTTCTTATTGGTCAATTTCCAACTTTATCTACGAACATTACTATGCTAAAAACGGTGTCTTGGAATTTCTTCAAATTTCTGCTATGGTACTGCATATTAATCATAGCGTTCGCCTTGAGCTTCTACACCTTGTTTAGAAAAGTGGGTGAAGAACCTGACCAAGTCCCTCCGAATCCAAACACAACTGGAAAAGACAACGAAGAAGAGGAAGAAGATTTCTTCGAGGATCCAGCAAGGTCACTGTTCAAAACAATCGTAATGTTGACGGGTGAATTTGACGCCGGATCGATTAAGTTCAGCACATTCCCAGTGACTAGTCACATCATATTTATAGTATTCGTGTTCATGATCCCTATTGTGCTCTTTAATTTATTAAATGGTTTAGCTGTCAGTGATACACAAGAGATTAGAGCTGATGCAGAGCTCGTGGGACATATCTCAAGAATCAAGCTGATTTCCTACTTCGAGAGCGTTTTGATTGGCAATGCGAGGGAATATGCGAAGTCATCCAGAGGCTGCTCATGGTTGCCCGCGCATCTGCAGGAACTAAACTTAATATCACCGAAGATGTTGTGTATCAAGCCTTTCGCTAAACGCATAAGTCTGTTCCCTCACTTTCTGCCTAAGTACCGGATCATTGTGAAGCCAAATCAGGAGAATAGAATAGACATTCCTCACGCTGAGCCATTGGGCAAGTTTGGCGACGACTACGAGGATGTTGAGGGTGGTGGTTGCTGCTTCGAGCGTTGTCAGAGGTACAAGCTTGACCGGAAGATTGTGAAGAACGCCAAGCTTGTTATCAACAGCAAGGCTGATGTATCGGAATTTGACGAGTTGAAGGACAAACTGAGTAATTACGAGGCGAAGATTGCGAGTTTGGAGACAACTATGAAAGAGGTGCTACAAGCCTTACAATCTCAGAAGTACTAATCAGGACATGACGTAATATTGCATTTTAATGTTAACTGTATTCACTTTTAAGCTTTATTTTGAATGTTCAAGATATGTAATGTTATATTTTTATGGAAATTAGTTTAAGCAAGTTATATAGCTTTTGAAAGCATTTATTCATATAATTTTATATTTAAATTAACATTTTTATACCTACTTTGTTGCGCGTATTCCCAACTGCCTTCCACTAAGTTAAGCATAATATTTTTAATTAATCTTGAATCTGATAAGAATCTCGTAGTTTCTACTTTCTATAATAAATAACAATATAAATGTAAATAGTCTGAGGTTTATTTCATATGTCAATCCCAAAAATAAAAACCCCTTACACCTCGTATAAGCTACACGTACCTTGTCCAGGCTGTGTATGAGCTGGCACCAGGAGGGCTCGATGACCTCCACGCACATGTAGTACTGCAGATGCTGTATGCAGCTCAGCATGCGTTGTCTTAACGCGAAGGCATCCGCGTACAACCGCGCTTCTTTGAACCGCTTCACCACTTTGTTGTACAGCCACACCCTGATAGAAAAAAACTTCATTTTTATACTGGGTGTAAAAAAATATTTGACCAAACTTTAAGCTGTGATCGTATCCATGAAACTGAAAAACTTTCTCCAAGGTAAGCCGCCACCGCAGGCCGCGCCAGTGTGGCAACCCATTTACTGTATGACTAGGAAACATAACAAAGTAGGACAAAGGGCTACGGTACTATACCTGCAGAGCAATCTCTCGACGTGTTTGCAGTAGAAGAGGTGTCGGAAGATCATCTGGTAGCAGGCGATGGCCTTGTGGTTGAGCACCAGCGACACCGGCCACTTCACCTCCATGCCGAACGAGAACGTCTCTATGCCCGTCAGAGGGAGAGACTCCTTGTTCTGTCTGTATTCTGTACACAAACAAACATCGGTGAAATGAGTGTAAATAAAATACAATATGATATTTAAAACATGAAATAAAAAATCTCAAAGCGTTCCAGCGTTACGTGCCGCAGCTGAAACTAACTGAGCAACCGCGTCTTAAGGCTCCTAGACACATGCCGCGGGCATACTTGCCGCGCCGCCGCACATAAGCCACATAAACAGTAGTCCGCGCGAAACTCGATCTTAATTCCAAGCGTTAAGTATACCTTGTCCATAAAGAGTAGAAATTAAAAAGTAGCAACATCGTCGTGTCCTCCCTTTCAAACCGCCTTAATAAGAAAGGGACGACATGACGATGTTGCTACTTTTTAATTTCTACTCTTTATGGACAAGGTATAACCTTGATAAGCATGCGGCACGATGGCTTGCTGCGCGCCCTCCATGGAAAGGGGATGTAACATTTTTGTATGGAGCCTGGCATAACTGTGAACGGCGACCCTTATTTTTTTTAAAAACGCGGCACACGATGAAACCTAAACCATTCGATTCTACAAACAAATAAAAAAAAAATGCTGTCCTGCATCAGCGCTATCTGTCCGATACAGGAGAGCAAGCGAGAATGCAATATAAGCCAGGTTACCTTTCTCGTCTTCAGTCTCGATGGATAGTATCTTGAACATCTGGAACTGCAGGTCGTAAGGTAGGAGTTCAACCCTCATATCTTCATTGTACGGGTCGTGGCTTGCCGCTGACAGTCTGCAATATTTTGTAAAAAAATAAATTTGCGGTAATACGGGGTCCAAATGCTTTTTTTTCATTCCTAAATCAATGTTACCTGATTTCTAAAACTTTATGTAGAATCTAAATTGAAATTTAAAAATATCAAATCTATTACCTCAAACAGAGTCCAAGAAGCGACTCCAACTTAGACGGTATAATGTCATCGATTTTCTTAGACAACTCCTGTTCGCAAGCATCCATGAACTGCACAATGAAGTCTCCTTGACTCATGAGGAAATAGTTCTTCACAGACTTGAGCCTTCCCATCAGGTCGTACTCCTTCAGTAACAGTTCTAGAAGTGACTTGCTGGCGAAGGAGTAGGCTTTCTGTATAATGGCACCGTAGTTCTGTTCTCTTAGCGAATATTTTATTTCTTCTGTGCTTGTTTTGGATATTGGCTTTCCTGTTAAAGAAAAATAATTGCGTTAGAAGTAAAGTGTGGTAGGTCAATTATATTACATAAATTAATTATTTGTAGATGAACGTGATCTACTATACAATTTAATTAATTGCAATTTAACACAGACACACAACGTCCATAGTTTATCGTTTTTAGGACTAAGTATAAAATTAGAACTTGGCCTGCTTTGGAGAGCACGCTAAGCCGTAGGTCACAGTCGTTATCTCTAACACCAGGGTTCTGACTTTAGGTTCACAGGAAAAAAGAAGATTAGAGCCGTCACATAACGCACCACAGGTCGCGTGAGTATGCAATGCCACCATTTGCCGTATGTAAGTTCTCTTAAGGATACAAGGAATTTATATACTACTTATCTGGAAGGCTCACATCAGCTCAAACTTTCCCTTACACCCCAATAAAGTTCATTATTCCGTACACGGTTATGTCAAGTGCACTCTCCAGCTGTACGATAGTACTTATTACCTCCATGATAACTATATACACTCACCGCACTGGCTGATGACGTTGAGGTACTTCCCGGTCCTCAGCACGATGTCGATGAACTTGTCGAGGAACTTGGGCACCCGGTCGCGCTGCACGCTGTAGCGCTTCTCCCAGTAGTCGGCTGAGTAGTCCACCGGGAGCTCCTCCTTGTTTATCAGCTCGTTGTCTTCTATCATGAATTCCTGGAGTACAGACAATTTATCATAGTCATATCTAGGATTGGATCTGGTTTCCCTTCTGGGTTGCGGAGGTCAAATACGAGAAAAAGTTAGAGAGATGATGATATTGAAGATTAAAGTTATCATCAAATTATACATATTTTTTGTAAAAAATTTATAAAAAGTCAAGAAAGCCTACAAATAATTTGTCAAGTATAAAGCTAGTTCCTATAATGCTGGTGGTAGGGTGATGCTGTGTCTCACCTGGAAAGGGTCGACGATGGTGCCCTTGTGGATCCACTGGTCCAGTATGGCTAGGAATGGCTTGGCAGCGCGCTCGGTCAAGTATAGAGCTAGTTCCTGCGCGCGCGCGTCGCCCATCAACATGCTGGTCTTGTCGTGCAGCACGGTCAGCATGCCGCCGCCGCGCGCGCCGCACTGGAGGAACAAATTACAGTTAAGTAATATGACTTACCACATTAGGTTTATGATTGAGATTCTCGATAAAAATCTCGAGTTAGTACTAAAAACATAAATATAGAGAACAAAAATATTATGCCGAGATCCCACGACCATATTGCTGCTGCAACTGTAACCAAAACCTAACGCACGCTCGAACCAGTCTCTATGACAATACATATTTTTTTTATTGTGTAGTGTAGACTCATATGAAATTCAATAAGTATTCCATGGAATCTATGTTCAAGAATAAATTATTCCTTATTTCATTATAACAGGGACGCGACTCATACGAAAAAAAAGTTGACAAAAATGTTTTTTTTTTTTTTTTTTTTTTTTTTTTTAGTTTATTTTCCAAAACATACATTTTACATTAAGTTTTACTTAACCTACTCACAAAAACCTGACTAAGGTTTATCCGTGGGAGGTAAGTCGCCGCAAAAATAAACATATTTTTATAAATTGACAGAAATATAGGTAACAGTTAAATTATACATTTAAGAAAAAGTTTTTCAACATAATCCTGCATTTTTTAGCGTTTTTGGTGTCTATCAGTTTGTCCTTGAGCTCTTGAGGTAGGGTGTTTAATACATTCGGCAGCACATACTGCATAACACGTTGACCGTATACGTTGTTATATTTTGGCAGATTATAATCCTTAAGATAGTTTAGTTTTCTTAGATTGTTCAATCTTGAAAATCCAAAAACTGTCGCAAAGTGTCGTCGTCGCGTCGCTGTAGTGCGATCTAACCTTTACACACAACTGTATAAAGGTTAGACCGCACTAGAACTGCACTGCAGCGGCGCGACACGGCGCAGCAACTGCATTTCTTACATTTTGACAGTTTTCGCTGCAGTGCGGTATATCTCATACATTTTCACACAAAGAATGTTTTGTGGCGCTGTGCCGCGCCGTGCCACGCCATGCCGTGTCGTGCCGAGCCGCACCGCTACGCTGTAGTGCGATCTAAACTTTAGACATACCTTTCCAATACTGGTGACTATGACAGCTAACACCTGCATGGTGTGCATGGTGGGCAGCACGAAGTACCACAGCTTCTGCAGCGTCATGTTGCCAGACGAGTGCTCTGTCTCCAGCTGAGCCAGCATGGTCTGCAATTAAATTGAGTATTAAGTCTTGGCTACGAAAATTTTCGTTACATATTTTTGTATTTAAGCACATAGGTCCATTCTAGAATGTGTTTCATAGCATAGAGAGAATGTATTTGTTTACCTTTATCAAACACCAAATAGACCATAAATTATTTTTTAGGAAAGTAAGAGTTTTATTCTAATAAACAGTAAATTTATTTAAATATTAAATAAAGCTTGGTATTTAAATCCAAAATCAAGATAAAAAATAATAATACCAAGAGTGACTTACATAATAATCTTTGAGCAGAATCTCAAGTCCAGCCACAAAGGCATGCATCACTTGTCCAGACCACATATTGCACTGCTCAATAAACCTCCTCACTATGGAATAGTTTGCAGCCAGCGGCAGCATCTGATGTATAATCTGCTTCAGTGCATCATCCACATCCTCAGATATAGTGAATGTTCGAGGTTCATACATCTCTTTCACTGGGTTGTGCACTATGTAGTTGCCGGGAATTCCCGAGAATATGTACAGCAACTCATCTATGACAATGTTTTCTTGTGATGGTACTGGGACTCCAGCTGAAAATTTAGTGTTTGATAATTAATACCTTTATCAATATAACTTAACCAATATTACACTTTAATTAACGGGAAAGATTTGCTTTTATTTGTTAGTCTGGAACTATTGAACTTTATTTATGGATAATGTGGCTATATTAAATTGATATTGGTTCAAAAATTATGAATATTATTATAGATTTAATATTTCGTGCTAATTACTGACCTAGAGGAGCAAAAATTGAAAATGTCTCTTTAGGGAAGTCCCAGGACATAGCGGGGTGATCCTTCTGCCAGTTGGGGAGATCCAAGCTGTTGTACCAGTTTGGGCGCTGACTTGCTTCCTTCTCCTCAAATGACTTCATCACCAATTTTTTGCTTTCATCAACTGCTTTTAGAAGTTTATCTTTTATCTGAAATAGTGTAAAATAATAAAATCCATATATCATACTTATATCCCTTGTGAAGAAGGCAGAGATAGATATGCACTATATTTATAAAAAGAGCAGCAATGACTTTAACAATAGGCGTGTTTTCTTCACATTCAAACATTTGTGTTATCCACCTCATTGATATGATGTGATAACACAGATGAGAAGACTGAAGAGAACAACATTGATAATAGAACATTATTGATAAAAATTTAATGTATTATACCTGAGGGAGATCTTCTTTGGTG
This sequence comes from Scrobipalpa atriplicella, assembly GCA_029255725.1. Classification (NCBI taxonomy): domain Eukaryota; kingdom Metazoa; phylum Arthropoda; class Insecta; order Lepidoptera; family Gelechiidae; genus Scrobipalpa; species Scrobipalpa atriplicella. The sequence goes on from JARACY010000002.1 coordinate 297,048, forward strand.
ATATGTATTTTGTTGTCAACCAAAACTGGCTTAGGAGAAATTTTTGGCTTAGTACATTTTGCTTTCTTTTCATCACATACCAATTTGTAGAACAAGGCTATGATATCTGACAAATTATCCACACTGAAAAGAAGAATATTTATACATTACTTTGTCTGCAATAGCATACACATAAATAGTTAACCCGGCGGGAGTGTGGTGACAAAAAGTTACATATAGTATGTGGCGGGATGCGACACATTACATTTACATGCATATATTTTGAATACTGGTTAGTAAAATACTACGGTCACGTCATTTAGCCCACCTACAGTCCTTTACCTACAGCTATAATAAAATAAAGCTCTAAAATACATCTTAAAAAAATTAAAAGATAGACCCATGTAAACTGAGTCTGGGGTATGTCACACCCCACCACACTTTCACCAGGTTAAGTATCTAAAATTTTAAAGAATCAAACCTGTGGGTATAGGCTTTAACATAGCAACATTAAACTGTTTGTTACTACCACAGTTACTAAATCTCCTACCTACTATTTAGTTTCGATTCATCGAACTAATAACACTATCTAATAATCTAAGATTCCGAGACAATCATCGAGGGTTAAAAGGTGTTGGAACATACTTGCGGCTCCTAAGATCCTCATATTTCTTCAAAAACGCCTTGCCATTCGAAGATTTTAGTGCCAACCTCTGAGCGTACTCATTCGCTTTTTTCGAGGACAAATTGCTGTTCCCGTAGTTGGGATCATTCTGGATGTAATCCAGCACCGTGTCGGAATCTAAACTGCATCTGTGAATTCAATAAATTCTAATAAAAACACCATTACATACAATTGCTAAATCATCTAACAGAATGTCTTCGAAATGGGGCGAGAGACCTTACCCTAAAGCGTCAAGTAACTCCTTGATGGTGCTTTGCATTTTGTCGGTCAGTATTATCCAGTTTTGATACATTTATTGCTAAAAATTGATAAAAAAATACAACAAACGCTTCATTTGTATTTTTGATTTATGACAGTTGACTTGACATTTGATTTGACTTGTCAACTTGACAGCACTTTAAAAAAAGTTTTTGCGTTTCAGTTCACGCTGTTATTATGTTGTTGAGAATGGGAACGGAACGGCTTTAGAAATACGTTTCATTTTAAAAAGCTTCGGCTACTGCCTCAGCGATGGCGCCACCGTTTCGTTTATTCGATCGCATTTTGCCTGCTGCCTCCGTGGTCTAGTGGTCTGAGTCATGGGCTCCCGATCCGGAGGACCTTGGTTCGATTCCCAGAAGGAACACAAAGTTGATATTTGTTAATTTATTACAGGACATCAGGCTGAATCACCTGAATGTCCGAAAAGAAAAAGGATTCCGAGATATCACAGGATGTGAGAATACCTAAACCTAATAGATGAAGAGAAGAATCATGATTATGATTATCAGTTTAAAAATTATTATTGTAATAAGAGGTGCATAGTTATTAGTGCATAGGATTAGGTATCTAAAATCTAAATTAATAGTAGGTAGGTAGGTAGGTACCAACCATTGCTACCTACTTACATAGATCACAGCAAAATAACAAAATATTTTATATTAAAATGTAATCCGATTTACTTTTACAATAATAATGGAAATGGAACTAAACATTTCAAAATAATAAATAGCGTAAAAAGAGCGGTTTCTCACACTGGATGAAGCGTGAAGTTTTTTCTAGGCGTTTGTCGGCCGATCACAAAAGCATTGTGACAAAGTTCGGCATTCGGCAGCCGTTTGTAGTCTCAAAGGAGCTCAAGTTCTATTTTGATTGTTTGATACGAAAACTAAAGATTCGGCACTTGTGTGGAATCGCCGGATCGCGGATATGAGAGTCTGCGAATAATTCTTCAATGCAACGCCGACGAGTGACATGTTAGCAAACAAAAGTCGGCTTCACGTGCACTTTTTACGCTTTTTCTGGGGGTCTGATTACAAACACTTGCGAATTCTATAAGTTATTATGATCTTAAAGCCTGAAAAAGGTAGATATAAAAATTAAAATAAAATCACGCTTAACTACATCTCCCATCCACATAATGGACAGCTAGAGCTTCAAAACCTAACTAAACCCTAGATTTTAACTTTTGAATGCTAGGTAGGAATATGTGATTATACGTGGTTACCAACTCTGACTCTGACTAGACACATTCACGCCAGTTTGTTGTAAACTGCTACTTAATTAACCAAATCTACTAATACCCGGACATAAAAGCAACGTTTGAAAGATGCAGCGAAATGACAATATCCCATAAACACCTGAGTTTATGGTGCTAATGAAAAACGGCGCGCCTTTGAAATCCGCTTGTGTGATGTTGGACAGGACCGGGCCATTCTTTTGCTCCAGATTTATGCGTTTTATACGGCCAGTCTATTAATGCCGCACTTTTACTGGCCGCGAGACGTTTACAGATTAATAAAGTGGGTGGGACGCGGAAGATGCTAACGATGACTCTTCCTAGAAGTGGCCAGAGGGGTAGAGTTACTTTTTATACTTACTTCACTTCTGGGACAGTTTGACTGTTAAAAGTTTTATGGTAAGTGCCATTTTAGAGCTATAAAATCTCGAATCGAAATCCTATAAATTATTTAGTTATGCACTTAAATTAAATCGTTGCATAGCATTATATCGACTTAACATTGCGCAATATTTGTTTATTTGTCTCAAAGTCTGCAGGTTGCATGCAAACATTGAAGATTCTTGACAAGATATAACGACTATCCTTAGTATGAAGTGGATTATAATATTGTTTCTTATGCAATCGCTTTGGGATCTCCTGTAATGATTGTGTAAATATACTGAAATAAATAATGAAAAAAAATGTCCACTGTTCGAAGTAAGAACGTTAAACCTGAGACTACACCGACGACGCAAAGCATCCGCATTGCCGCATGCCGACTCGTACGTTTCGACATCCAATCAGAATTACAATGCGGGGTATTTACAGGCTGCACCGGCCTATTCCACACTTCGAAACACGAATACTCTGTTCGACAACTTCGGATTCTCGAATGTCCTGTTCAAAAAGCTTCAACTCGAGCGGTAAAGCTCGTTGGCTGCGTGAAAGAATGACCAAGAATAGGGACGGCTGGCAAACGCTCCGTGTCCGTATCCGAGCGGAATAAGAAGCAGCATTACTGTTAACTCCATTGTTTGGGAACACACTAAACAATGTATTTTTTTCCCAATATGGAGGTGCGATTATGTCAAGGAGTGTGTTTTGTTTTTAAATAATGACTATCAACGACTATGCACGCTACATGAATCGCAAAGGGGTAATGCATTACTTTCAGCATCTGAATGAACTCATTAGGAATTTAGGTCCGGGTGCGGTTACTCCTTTGTCATGTCATGTCACCCTTTGTATTATGGGTCTGTAGCTGTACAAATATGATAGCGATTGATTATCATTATCACTAACCACATACCCATCCTCAAAGCAGTACGAGTACCTACGAATGGACATGACCAATATTTTTGTTCTACTTACACAAGTAGGTATGTGTATGTGCTACTAGCGCACTCTTTTCTTTCTAAAAGAAAATAACATAACACGTATGATGAAGAAATCAATTTTAAGCTCAACTTTGCTTTCCAGCTCTGCGTTAGTTTCGTTTCCATGTTACTAAACACAGCTTAGCTGGTTGCATTAAACGCAAAGCTCCTTACCTTATCTGACGTAATGCAGCGTAATTATTTCCGCATCGAGCAGCCGACTGACACTATTTTACGTCTGCGCCTGCGACTGTCCTAGCTCAGTTGCGTCACCGGAAAGGTTGCGGTGCTGCGGTTACATCAAGACGGGTTACCCAATGCTAGACCCCGAGCCCTACCGAGACTCCTATGCGTATTGCATTGCATGCCATGCGTAACTGGTTTAGGGAGCTGGGGCAAAATATTATCGTTGGGTTTTGGGTTATTTTTTACAGATACATAATGAATGTTTCACACAATCCCCGAATTCGTTTATTGGCCGGAAAAAAGGGACATTTCGCGGATTGGCAATAAAACAACCATTCCGCGGACTAGCAAACACTAAACGGCTAATTGCCGAATTCGTTAAAATACCAGGTTTAAGGGACATTCAAATTAATTTTCGGTGCAAGGGAAAGCTTAACTTTTGAGGATTGTGCGCGTAACATACACATAATACCACCAGCATGAATTACCTAGCTGCACGGCATGCATAGGTAGATACCTCGAGGTACATTTAGGCTCGTATTTATAAAGCGATCTCAAGATTGAGAGCATATTAAGTATGAATTTGACAGATCGTTTTGTACTGAAATGACATTTCTGATACAAACTCAAACTCGCTGTCACTCTTGAGAGCTGATTATAAATACGGGCCTTAAACTGGTCTTCATTCGACCTCAAGACAAAACTCCACCTACGAACGACTACGAATAAGTTTAGGAAAAAATTCTAGCAATACACACTAAATTAAATTGTCCTATCTTACATTCTACAACTCCTCTTTCCTCGTTATTATTCAGTACTCACTGTCATTGAAATAGCCTTGCTTAAAATATGTCTCTGGTACGACTCGAGTTCCGGTGGGTTCATGGAAATGCCCATTTTCGCGGCAAGTATGCGTGGGTGCGCGGGCGCACGTGGCCTGATGGCGGGGAAGAGGGCGAGGGGACTTCAGGAGTCGCTGACCGCACATGCGACGCCTTGCATAAGGAACCACCCGTTTTTGTATTCCGGTAAGGTCGCAGGCGCCCCAACTAGCCAGAATGGTGCGAAACTATTCATGTTGACACTTCTCGAGTACCTGTTAACAATAGTCATTTTTTTCGTCAAGGACTCATTGTCATATTGATGAGCGGTCGGCATTCCTTGAAAGTATTGTATTGTTATTAGGGATGCTTGTCCATTCTCATTCGGCTTCAGTAATAATAAATTATAGTTCTAGGATGAAACTTGTGACACCAAATTAGGTGCTACTAACGCGTCATTCATGGCTTTAATTAGATAGCTTTGTATAATCATGATCGTCATTATGGATGCCAAAAACCTGGTCTCGACTCGTGGTAAGCACATGCTATTGCAGCGTGCATATCAAGCAATGCATCAGTAGGCAGGGTGACAGTTTCCTGCTGTCCCCGTTGCAGCAACTATGGTAATTTGCCCGTAATCGGTCGTAAGGCAACCGGATTGTCTTCAACTCGGTAACAGTCAGCGAACCGGGAAAATCCTCACCGCAACACTTAGCTGTGACGGAGGTGCTAACATCTATCGATTTTTATGAATGCAGGATATAAACTGGTCTTCTTAGGTATTTATTGTGGATTCCCATGACATGATCTGGAAAAGTTTGCCTTCCCTATTAGTAATCCTAATCACTGAAGCATTATTATTTTTCATATTGGCAGCAAGCTCTATAGTAGCATCGCAGAACAAAAAATTATTTATTGCAAAATGCATCGTTCTATGGATAGCTCAGCTTTTTGACCTAGGCACCTATTGAAAATTCTAGTCAAGTATGAGTTGCTGTCAAATGCCCTCTTTGTGGCACGCCAAGTCCTAAGCCGGGAAAACCCAGCAGCGTCAAACCAAAACCCTTAGGCCGTTGACACCAAAGTTGTGCTGGTGCCAAATGTGAATAATAACTATGTAAGGACTGTCGTCACCGCGAAACGTATTCAGATCCGGTACTCTTCCTCGTAAAAATATCGTATAAAAGAATATCACGCGAATGAAACAATGGACAGTACCTAAATAAAGATTTGAATTCATGTCCGAACCGAAACGAACACTGCTTTTTGTAACTCACTGGAATTTCTATAGGTGTACGATTTGGATTAAGATTATATCTTCTATCAAAATAATATTGGTGGTCAATTGGCTACTTTCCAACTAGTCAAATCAGCAACTTTTTATGATATGTCAAAAACGCTTTTTTGTATGAAAATAGTAAATTATGACGTCACATTTTAGTAAATATTGACTAATCAAATCAATTCCTGTTTTAAACTTTTTTAACTTGAACTTTTTTAACTTAAAAAAACTGTTTTTAACTTTTAATTCGATAATTAAAATCTAAATGTGCATTTTTTTTTAATGATGAATGAAATCCACAATATTTTTAGCCATTAGTTTTAAGTATAAACGTTTTGAATTTTTTAAGCTACCCAGTCAAGTACCCAATTCTGTCAAAATGGTGGTTGTATGGACAGGATGAGCGAGTATGAAATAAAGTTACAATGAAAGGTAGAGCAGTAGTCAAATAAAATTTAAACACGAGTTAAACGTGTTATGCATTTAAAGCAATAAATTAGCAAAATTATTATTTAAAATGACAATATACTTTATCCATAACAGATCTTAGGTTACAATACAACCAAACAATAGGCTAGGGTTCAAGGCACTACTGTAAATAAAATAGATATAGAATGACATCTAATTGTAATGTATTTTATTATGCTAATAATGTATGAACAAAAAAATAATACAATGCATTACTTTGATAGGATCCCATTACTTTTCGGATTAAGCTGATAGGACATATTAAGTCTGATTACAATTACAATCCAGTGATTAGTCATAATCTGAGCCTTATACCTACTTTACCATAAATGTCTGGAGGAAGTGTTCATATAGGTACGAGTATGTACCTAAGTACCTATGCATACCTACGTATGTACCTACTTTAAGTTGTCATTACTAATTAAAAGATCTTAATAATATAGATAAAGTAATCAAAAACATTAATTATACAAATAGGTACCTTTACAAATACATAGACACTTGCCCGTAGTTAGGTAACTTTCGTATAACTTACCACCTATTTATTGAACTTAGTTATTACCTAACATTTTAAAAATAACCATAAAACAACGAATACATTCAAAAGCCCAGTCAATAAATAAAAAAACTCTAAGCACATGGAGGTGTTAGTTAAATAGCACTTCCTTGACCTATACTTATAACGGAAAAAATATATATTTACGGATTTATTTCTTAGATTGCACTTTTAATTTGTTTCCGGACAATTCAGGTTACATAGTTTCTCAGAAAATAAAATAAGATAATATTTGCTAGAACTTAGCTAGACCATTTTTTTCATCAATAGGAATTTCACGACCATGGCCACTTTTACGGTTGTTGAAGGAAATATTCTGATACAAAGGACTTTACATTGAATGTTACAGATACAGCTACTCGGCGCCAGAAATTATGTCTAAACCATGTCTAAACCAAAAAAGATAATACTAGAAAACTATACTAGAAAATCGTTTTTTTTTTTGTCAAACTTACGAGCTGTATAGATGAGGAGTCTATTCGGACCAACATAGTAGTTTATTGGTTCCGTTGCTTTAGAATGACTAGTTGCGCTACTCGCCGCTAGATGGCATTACCAGTTTTAATTCATCTACTTTGCTGTAAGTTTGTTATCTATTACGTTACGAATGATTACGTTTACGACAAATTATGCGAGAGGCAGTTTACATTACTTTGATGATCTTATCTAAATTAAATATTTTTATTGCTATCCCATTGAATTAAGAATTTTAAGATAGAGATGATGTTTTGTTCTTCCGTGTTGGTAGTGTAGGTAGACTAGGTAGTTAGACGATGGGAAGGCAAAGAAGTGAAAAATAAGTTTTTTTTAAAAGCATGCATACTCTATTTACATAGTTTTTTGGTAATATTATAAGTAATAATAGAATTTTCTTCTGGTGTTTTATACATGTTTTATATCATTCGTAGACAGCTGGAAACTATTGAAAATATAGAATGTGCCAGCCTATTCACGGGCCGAGCATGCTGCCTACCCCGTATAGACAAAAGGCGTGACTTAAATGTGTATAAAGAACGCTTATATTGACATTCTCACGGTAAGCTTAAAGGTGTCATCATAGTTGCTCATGTATATTCCACGCAGCGGCTCAACGATGACGAATTTGGCTTCTTATTATGCAACATACGACTCTTCTATTCTTTTTCCTTCAGTTTAGGTTCCTATTTTAGTCATTCAGTAGAGCTACTGACACCTGTTAGTATTTCTTGATACTTAATTTCTATTATAGTCACACACAGAGTGAGTGATGTGTGCGAGGTGTATTAGGTTTTAAGAATGTTATAAATTGTTGTGATGACAGCCTTATAATCACTTTTTCAAGATTGTGGTTGAATAATTTAGTTAAAGTCAGTCTTTGAATTACCGAGATATTACTGTGAGTTATATATACCTATATATTTTTTTTTTGTTATAATTTGAGATCATTTTGTAAAGTTGTTCATGATTTAATTTATGCACGATGTTTCCCCGGGAATAGAAGCACCCTATAAGACACGGAGGATGATAAAACAGTGGTATCGATTCGTATGCGCACAAAACCACTAAATCTTGACTAAAATGATCACCTGTCATTGGTAACAATTCGTGAAGTCCACACCTGTCACTTTCTATCATAAGAGAACAGAACGGGATGGCAACAATTTTTGTTGAGATTTAGTTAAGTCGTGATGGTTACGAATCGGGCCCAATGTCTATCTGAGAGAACAGAAAGGTACGGCAACAATTTTGGTTACGATTTAGTTAAGTCATGCTTTCCACGAGTCGATAGCAGCGCCCCATCTCAGCAATCTACACTCGATAAAACATGCTGATACCTTACCTTATTAAAGGGACTTATCCAATCAGAGGGCAGTGCTTTCTTCACTCCTGTTCCTTATTTATCCCTGGTAGCTGCGCCCGCGACGGTGCGGGTCCATTGTCTGCGTTCCACTCCATCGCGTCCTCAGGGCTCGGCCTGACAACTCCTCGTCTTTTTGTCCCTTTATTGAGACATCATTGGATGAGATTAGGTTTCATTGGACTTGGTTTGATAAACATAATAAGGTACATCTTTATCCCTTGCGGGGTGCGCAGAGTGTCAACGACCACATAAAAGGGCATTTTCACCTAGAGATATTTGTGACAAAATTTTGTAATCACCTCAAAAAGAATTTCTACCTACATATGTTTGAGAAAGGTAACCAATTATAAACCGTAACAAATTATAAAATTTCTGATCTTGCTGCAGTAAGTTAATTTTTAGATTTGCATTTTGTTCAACTATTCATTATTGTCACTATTTTATCAAATCTTTCTTACAAAAGTGCACGAATAACATTGTAAGTTTTATTGTTTAACATTTTGAATAAAACCTTTTAAAAGTTCACAGTAGTGTGGACTGTGGATATTGTAAGTAAAGCCGTTTAAAATTCTACCCGGCCTTGGACAGGCGGACATGCCATAGCATCAGGCAGTGACACGCAGTGAGGCAGGCTCGTAGATGCCGAGCTAGGGTTACCAGCTTCAAGGACTAAAATAACATAAGTATACTTTATTCAGTATGAAGCAATAAGGTCCCTTTCCGCGACAATAAGTAGTGAATATTTATTTATGTTTCCCACAGTACTACAGTATTTGTAGCCGCAATAAAAATGATAGTATATCTTATGGTGCTTCTTATAATACTTTCCCTTCAAATTGTGATATGGGATGTATCTTCTTACAAAAAAAAACCGTTGTGTTTACCAAAAATGTATCTATGATGCATCCTTCATTTGTATATATTTTGAAAATTAAATTTTTCAATGTGATTGTCTTTTTCTTTATAAATATAAATAAACAATTTACGTCGTAGACTGACCATAGGCTGCATACTTAATTAATCATTTCCTGTGATTAGGACCTACGTGCACTTCTACAAATAACTGAGCCTAGGAATTCTATTGACGTAAAAGCAGTAAATAACCCTGCACTTATTGACTGTTTAGACTCAAACGAATATAGAACATTTAGGTGTTAGAAAATAATAAAGTTGTAGTACGTACACTATAGGTACATATTTAGATAAGTGTAAATATTGTACGTAGGTACACCTATAAATTTATTATATTTTATTCGCTCCACGTCACAAGACACCTAAATAAAAACAAAACATGTAGTTCATCAACGCTCACGCACGCGGAGCGCGTTGATGTCTTTTATATGAAACTTTTTACTTCAAAATGTTTTATGATTATTTACCTAAATAAATATGGTGGATGGTGGATGAGTGATAATAAAGGACCTAGATTAAAATGTAAGATGATCATACGTACAAAACTTGTTGTAGTTACCCACCCCCCTCGTAGCTTTGCTCTGAAAAACCCGCGGATGCGGTATGAAATCAATTTTATCGATTCTCTATTATTCATATCTGAACAAATCGGGGCACAGCAGCCCTAGCCTACAGGTACTTACCAGGTACAACGTACGCTCGGTGTTCCTACTTCCTAGTGGCGGGCGGGAAATGTCAAGGTCAACCCCGCTCACTTCCTCCCTGGCTCCGCTGCTGCGATCTACTCGACTCCATTCGCTGGCTCCAACATTCGCTCACTTGCTGCTATTTTTCTGGTACTATGAAATAACATGAATAATGAAAAGACTTGCCATTTGTATCGTGTCAAGTGCGTACTGGGCCCGATTCGTAACCATCCCGACTTCACTAATTCTCAACTAAAATGATTGCCATCCCGTTCTGTTCTCTCATGATCATGAATGATAGAAAATGACTGGTATGGACTTATTTTGCAACCACGAATTGCTACCACTATCGAACTTCTGTGGTAAGTTTTTTTTTATTTCTGAAATTTCAGGCAGTGTCATTTTGTGCGTTTCTTCTCTATATATATTCAATAGCAAAAAATTTGGATTTTCAAATATATTTCTTGATTTCCTTACTTTACGAAGACTCTACAAAGTATGCTTACTTTTAGGTACTCTTTACAATATCTTCTCTGTTTTCGTAACTATTATACCTCATTCGCTTTTAAGAGATAATTCCTGCCAAAGGTACTAAAACGTCGATTTTGTACGGCAAAAATTAAATTATCTCATAAAGTAGATACTTAAAGAGCAAATAAATTCACTTCAAACGGTGAATCTGAGTAGCTGGTTATCAGACAGACAACTATCAGAAAATTTTCAAACTTTGTGTTCACAACACTTAAGATTTACCACCATAAAGATTCCTTGCTCTGTAAGTGACAAACCTGACGACACGTCAGTTGGCTTTGGCTCACATGGCTCCATAGCCGAGGGTGACTTGGACAGAAACGTCGCCGATGGAGTGCGGTTCCTGCGCGCCCTTTCTTACCCGAACTGTGATTGCTGGCTGGCGGCACATCAACAGCCATAGAGCTGGCTTAAAAAGTAGCTAAGATAGTAGTAACCGTTCCTTGCTTCGTGCAATCGGTTGACGAACCTGGCGACACGTCAGTTAGATCACTTGGTTCTACAGCCGAGGGTGACTTGGTCAGAAATGTCGCCAATGGAGCGTAGTTCCTGCGCGCCCTTTCTTGGCCGAGCTGTGATTGCTGGCTGGAGGCACATCAACAGCCATAGAGCTGTCTTTAAAAAATACTGTGTGTTAGTAGCAAGGTCACTAAAGACCAATGTCAGTTTCATTAGATTTTTTTTATCACTCCAGTAGATTTTGAGATTATATACCTACCTACTCGTTAAAGCAAAAGTACGAACATGCAAACCTTTTCTCTCGTATAAGTTCACTTGTTTAGAGTATAGACTTACTTTATGTTAATGTATTCTGTACACTTACGTACCAAAGGTTGTGTTTTGAATGGTATACAAATACTCCGTCTAAAAATATAATATTTCCTCTTATATTTCTCAATGATCACATTACGGAAGAAGCAGAACAAGTAAGTATGTAGTAGGAACAATAACATTTTAAACGTTTGAAGGTCTACGGACATTTAAAAATAAACATACTAATGCTATTTTGAGAATCTTGTATAAATAAATTACCGGTTAAAATGTAGTTTATTTAGTAATTTCCAACTAAACCACTTTAAAAATAAACAAACATAAACAACTAAAACATACAGTACAAATAAGGTATTTTTAAGAAACGACACTATAATAATAGGTAAATAGGATAACACATCTTATGAAAATAGTTGGAAAATTGCACCTATTTTTAAACAACTTCCGGCATCCGTTGAAATACGAAATCGGAAGAGTTTTGAATATCCTGTGTACGAACGGCTAAATACACCGGAAATTAATTCTGCTCTACAGTTCCGGTCAATATGGCGGACCTTTCAATTGAACCGCTGAAATATACAAACAAAATTTTGTTTGTGTTGTGGTTTTATAAATCGATACTAAATATTACCTACTAAGTAATAGGCGATATAAATTTGCGTATCATTTACTCAACACTCACCTTGACCACGTTTTAAAAAGACCTAAAATACCATAGAGTAGGGCTTATGAACTCTTTTTAATTCCTGGTCATAGCGAGATTTTTGATCAACTTTCTCTATGGAACATAGGCTGAATTATGAAAAAAATATTGGAGTTCAGCTATTCGAACTATTCGAGTTATATTGTAAGTAGGTATAGGACTGGTATGGAAGCACAAAATTCTATTTTCATATTTCGATCTACGTTCCTTAAAGAAAGTTGTTCAGTTTCATGGCCCGCGGCCGCGGCCCTTCTGGTGGATGAAAAATCTCGCTGTATATCTTTCACATTTCTTGTATCCAATATCTATGATATTACCGCTCTAATATCTCTTGTATGTAGTTATAAGATTACTCTTACTAAATAAAAAGAGCGACTCTATTCCTCTAAGTTGGTGCAGTTTTGAACTTTTGAGTTCAGTGAAGCGTCAAGTGCGTCCAAACGGGGTTTCACACCGCGACCGGGCCACCGATCACCACTTCAATTTTAGGTACCTAGGTACTCTGTCTACTGACTGAGCCGACCTGCCCAAGTCTTTGTAATGAACACCAGTGCAGTGGCCACAACGTACAGGAACATTTCAAGTTGAAGGACCTTCGTGATTTAAAGGGGTTAAGATACAACAACGTTCTCTTATTTAGAAATTCGCCATACCGGGCGAGTTTCCTTCCACAGATTGCGTGGGTTGCGTCACTTGCGTGCAACCAGCGATCATCGAAGCGCAATGTTACACAGCGAGAGTGCATTCTCAGCTATCTAATGACAGACAATGACAGAACATCCCCGCTTTCCAAGTTCATTGACAACGAAAGTGTTGCGCATGCGTGAAAACTCGCGCCAATTAGAAGCGACGGGCGGCGTGGGGTGCGCGGGCGACGGGGCGGCGGCTGCGCGGGCGCGGCTGTTGCACGAGCGACGACGCGCCCGGCTGCGCGCGCGCCTCACTGCCAAGGCCGCGTGCTTTCTCCACGATCTACGAGCTGTTACGTGGCACGGCACGGTAACGATTACCGATCTGATGTAATTGGAATCTCTAACTAAGGTCGGCTCTACACGGAAATTTTGGCTTCCTACTAAACTCGGAGTAAACACTACCGAAATCTTATGAAGTAGGTACCACTGGTAGCTCCAAATATACCGGAATGTTCGTGAACTTTGTTCTGGTTACATAATGGAGTTTACAGCTGTTATTATGACTTTATTATACAGTCTTCCGTAGGTTAAGGCGGTAATGAAGTGTGATTGCCGGTTGCTCTTGACCTAAACTAAGTCATGTCGCGTCACACTTGTGGAGTGATTATGTGCTTCCGTGTCGTCTGTCTGCCTGACTCCTACACGGCGGCGCTCGTCTGATGCTCATTTCTGTAAACAATCCGGAATACCATGCTCGAAGGAGCGGAATGATTGGCCCCTCTAATTTTGTGTCTCTTTTACCATATGTCGGAGTTGTGTTTATATGGGCGTTCGGGATTTGAAAGCTAGAAAGCTGCACCTGAAAATCACCATATTTATCAATCGTTACATGCACTATTACAATATTGGTTTGCCATGCTGGTGTAAAAAGACCTACAACATAGCATCTGTAGAGGTACCTAAATGAAAATATCGTAGGAAGGATGCTTTTAAATATGTAGAGTCAGTAAAGAATGCAGGGAACAAAAATAATTGCTGACCAAACTCTAAGGTGTGAACCTACCCATGAAAATAAACAACTTTCCCCAAGGAACATAGACCTGAAATATTTTAAAAAAATGGCCCTCCGACTGTGCCTCGGTATCAGCGGCTCAAGCTATTTTGTATGGGAGGGCCATATTTTTTTTCATATTTCGACCTATTTTCCTTGGGGAAAGTTGTTCAGTTTCATGGGCAGGTTGATAGGTTCACACCCTAAAATTTGGTCAGGTAAAATTTTTACTCCTCCACTCACCTAAAAATTGTGACATGATCACGAGTGCAAAACAAAATAGAATATCTCACTAATTAGAAATCGCCTCATTCCTCAATAACAAGTTTGTTGACCAGTAAGTAGGTACCTATAACCATCATACTGCCACTTGGGATTCCCTCTTGACATCTCCGAGAAATGAGAAATAATAAATTATTAAATTGACCTTGATGTGATATAGGGTCATACTCATATCATAATTAAATGATACTAATGAAACTTTTAATAGTATCAGTGATAAGTATTACTTTATTATAAAACACAATACAACAACGAGATTCCAAACTTTGTTCTGCATAATTTTACATGTAGGTACCTAGATAGTAATAATGTAATGAAGGAAAGTAGAGATTATTTATTAAAGTTAACGATATAAACGTACCTATACTTAACTGGAAAAATAAGACTTAAAACATACGAAGTAGGTAAAGTAGTTTCAAATCAACTTTGCGTATGGAAATTTTCCGGAAGCAAACCGCGGCAGTAGAGTCAAGGTTATGACGTCACGAGTCACTTTACTTGCCCTGACTATGTAAAGAAAAAATAAATGAGTAGGTAATTTTGTGGTTAGAAATGGTGTAAGTTACTTCCTTAACTGAATCTCAGAGATTTTGGTTAATTATTGGTGTTTAACGTCTATTCTATCTTCAAACGTAAGAAATCCGCTCTTTTTTTATAAACATACAAGTTTCTAATGATTTCCTTCTAGATCCAGCGTTTTAGTCATTTAGCACCGCAAAACCTTGCGAAATGTTGCCAACCGTTGCGTTCGTCTGTCCGATCTCATTGTCGAACGTTGAACCAGGAAACGACATCTAGGTAGGTACTGTTCCTATCTTTCAATGTTTTCTACCTATATACCTATTTACTTACCGCCTAGAACGTACGATATCATATTCCATCAAACAAGGTAAATAAATGAGATACCATAAACAGAGAATGACACAAGGAATTACATAGCCTGCGTTGGTATTTCCTAAGAATATTTTACGATTGGCCTGTTTAAGACATACCAGGAAAAGCAAAGGCGCGTAGACATTAAAAGGAATACAATCTGTTATGAAATAAGCAATATTATTTAAGTGCGTACGGTAAGTATCGGCTGTGTGGAAACCTCATCTGGTGTATAATAGGAAGTACAATCTCGGTTTCGACCTGGCTGGACCGTGACGTAAGCAGCCGTACCGTAGGCGGTGCAGTAAAGTAACTTCCGTGTCGGGTCGAAGGGTTCCTAGTACGAACTTATTACGGCGGTAAACAACACTTGCCCATTTTCAAATCTACATTCTACGTTCCACTTCCCCCCAATATCTTAGTTTCGTTTTCCATCGAAAAGTATTGATACCTGATCAATTCGATTTGACAAAATTTTCGGTTATTTATCAATTCTATGGAAGGTATACTTTATGTTAGTATCCACCCACTTTGATTCCACGTGCTAATTAGTAATGGAAATGACAACGTATAATACAACAAGTTCCGTCAGTTTATTATGTGGGTACTCTTTTATTCACCAAATTAACAGTCTCATGAGACTGCAAGTACAAAATTGTTATTGAATTTGTAAACTTGGAATGACGCTGCCATCTATCTACTGTGGAATATTTTGTGTATTTAGTAAAAGTAAACATGTGCGGATTAGAGGCGTTTTTATAATGGTCACTTTCAAGAATAAACACGACCATAGACACATTGTAGTGAAGCAAAAAGTTGTAGCTTAAATACTTTCTAAATACCATGTCGAATCGAAGTGAACACACGTCAGAGATTTAAAAGCTCCTTTGTATCCAGTTAAAAGCTACGGAGGAGGACGTTAAACCTAAGATCTCGGAACTATTGGAAGGAACTGTAGAAGAACGCGTATGGAAGAATAGGAGTGTTCGCGTCATTGGGTCTATTGGTTGCATTTACAACGAAGTCCATTCACAAAGATTGCGTGCGCGCCGCTGCCCCGAGGTAGGTACCAGGGAGGTATAAAAAGTGCTGCATAATGCGCATGAGTTGGACACCCACGTCGTCGTCGCGAATTCTCGCCCATTATCGCGCAATCCCACGGGCTCATGTGACCAACAGAAGCCGGATCTGGGTGGTGCTGCACAGATTTACTTTTTGTGCAACACACATTCTTCTCAGCAAATCATCTGAAAAGAATTCTCACAAAAATGTCACCAGCAGCGTTTGATTCACGAGGAGGTCGTGTATATCCTACAAGTTTGTTCACCCCTGAAGGCAAACTTTATCGGCTATTTATATAAGTACAATAAACCGAAACCTTAAAAACACATAAATTTCATAGTGTTATGCTAGTTTTATATAAACGGTAAAAGGAACTATAAAATTGTTGCAATAAAATTCACGCCACAAAACCGGCTACTCTGTTAAGAAAAGTGCAACGTAACAGGTACTTTTATTCGGCGGTTGTTCGATTAAGACCACAAGCACATAACCCGATACTCGGCCGTAAACCAAGCTCATCATAACCGAGATAAAATAAATGCTTTGTTATTGTTTAGGGACCACCGGGCCGGCTAGGTGTCGTGTTCATACGCGTGTATGTATTGCATCTCCCCCGCGAGGCTCCAATCTCTACTCGCTCGGCAACTACATTTGAATTTAAATATTATTTTAAACGCTGTAAACAGGAGTGCGCCACATGTGCAGCCACCTGACCTTTCATAAGCTTTCCCACGCTGAGCATCATCGCGTCTGTGGAACAAAAACGCGCCCGTTAGCGTTACACTCCAAGAGATTTCTCCCTGCGAGCCCGGTATTAACTACAATCTGTTCTATTTATTCGTAGAGAGTCCCGGGTGTGTTTTCGTTTTCGGGAGCAAACGTCTCGGTTGCAGTGAGGCTTAAAGGTTTTTTTCTGTTTACCCAAATGATCTGGTGATTGTTTTTTAATTTATTTTGTCTCTTGGCGACGTCATGTGGTTCCAATCAGAGTCTGTCGAGGCTTTTAACTTTTTTCAATCGATTATCGGTTGGTTGTAGTTTAGAGTTAAGAGCTCGAAGTGTTGCGAAGCTCACGATTAATTACATATTTATTTAAGAGCAGTGCTATTAAATATGCGGCAAAAGCACTCAATAAAGTAGGTACGATTAATTTAGTGGGCAACCTAATTCAAACACGCAAGGACATTAATAATCCCATAAAAGAAATATTTATCAAATATATATGTGGATAGAATGGGTATAAAGTTAATTGCAAAACACAATTCACTATAAAAAGAACCGACACAGTAGATGCTGTACCTACTTGGTGGAGTTGATTGAACGACAAATCAATACACCAACAACAAAGTGCATCACAATTGCCTCCTCTCATAATGAAGCCGTTTAACCGTCCAAAGGGTTAAATCGAGAATAATGACTAGTTTGAATATGGAGGGACGCATGAGGGACGTCATGTCGGACATCCCGCTGCGAACCCTCATATCCACATCTGTCGCATGATTCACCTATTGCATCATACAATATCATACGATTCATTACTAGTTATGTACACACTCATCCAGTGTGAAAAATGTGTAATGTGCCCTAGCCACATTTTAACATAATTGTTATTTAATGAACTTGATTTACCACAATTTCTATCGAACAATCTAGAAGGAATGCTAACCAAAAGAATGTATTTAATTGCTAATTAATTGTTTTGCGGTTATTTTAGAAATCTATGGAATGTTTGGCAATAATGATATTTTAATTACTTTTGTTTGTATAAAAGCCCTTGTTATCTTCCAATCAAGTAGTAATTTTTATAATACAACAGAGTGCAGTAACAGTTCAGCAGTTAAGTGCAATGTAACAGTAAGTCCAAAGTGTACAGTTTTACTCACAATTATCAATAAATTTATAGTATAAGTGTGGATACGCTTGTTTAATTTATCTCCACCCTGCGACCCTTTACATTTTGTGGCGCAGCCGGTAGGATTCCCGTTTCAAGAGGAATAAATCCTACGGGACAAAGAACTTTTTGAACTGTAATCCTGTGTTCTTCGTCATACGTCTCGCGGGTCGTCATCGCCAGCCTACCGAACGAGGATCGGTCAAAAGAGGAAGCGAACCAGCGAAGTGAGCCGTAATCGTCGAGCACCTGGATAACTTCAAGGGTCCAAAGGCAGGAAAGGAGTCAAGTAAGCCACACTGTTTATGCATTATTATCATCTTCTAGAAGAATTACCCTTTTTCAATATGAGCTCCATTAGCCTAGAGATGGCGGAGCGCATGCTCATAAAATTTGATGGAACGAAGAGCAAACTATTCGAATTCATTGATAATTGCGATAAAGCTATCCAACTAGTAAAACCGGACCAAAGAGATATTTTATTCTCGATCATTGAGACAAAGATAACCGACAAGGCCAGAGCGATAGTAAGAAACCGTGATTTCCCCGATTGGGACGCACTAAAAACCCATCTATTGGATGCATTCTCAGAGAAAAGGACTTTAGGACAATGGCAGTTGGAATTGAATTCATGTAAACAATATCATAAAGAAAATGTAATGTCCTTTGCCAACCGAGTAGAATCCTGTTATATAAAGGTGATTAATTGCTTAGACCATACCTTAGACAAAGAAAGCCGGAAGGCATGTGTTAACCTAATTAAAAATGAAGCGCTAAGTGTTTTTATAAATGGATTGAATAAAGATCTAACAGTTCTTGTAAAATCGCAAAGGCCAGACACATTAGAGACGGCAATTGCTATAGCCCTCAATGAGGAGCAGCAATTAAAGTCTAAATTCGAAATGAGTCGGTTTCACAATGGTTCAGGTAGTCATAGTATACATTTCACAAAAAAGAAAGTATTTTGCAATTATTGCAAGAAAGATAACCATAACATAGAAAACTGTTTTAAACTTAAGAATAAACAAAACCTTAAATTCTCGCCCCATACAAATACTTATGTCCGTCCAAATAATAGCTATAATCAAAATCAATATAACAACAGCAATTACAATAAAAAAATTCAACAGGGTCAAAACAATAGGCCTCATTCAAATAATAATTTAAACATGCAGGGACCTCCGCAGCCGGCGATGCAGAGAAAGTCCCAATAATTGACCCAAGCCGGATATTCGCAATAAACCTTAGCACCGTCACTAGTTACGTCACCATTCAATTCGATCAAACTACTGAACCGGTCAAACTTCTTTTAGACACTGGAGCTAATGTTTCGTTAATAAAGGTAAATAAATTAGTCGACAACACTCCATGCTATAAAGATTTTCCTATTTTTCTTAAGGGAATTGATGAAGTTGATCGCGGAAAATTAAATTCTACAATAGGTTATGCCTACCTAGATTTTCAGGTGAATGGTGAACAGTACCCAACTCTATTTCACATTATAAAAAATGATTTCCCTATTGAATTTGATGGCTTTTTAGGTAATGACATTATAAAAAATATTGTGGAATCTATTGATTATAAAAATAATGTTCTACATCTTGCCAATGGTGGCGAGTTGCCTATTAAACACATTGAAGTCTTCAGTTCTCTTCCGGAAAATCCTTCAAGTTTAAGCCAAGCGAAAGACCTTGAATGTGATAATGTTTTGTTATCTGAAACTGAAAATCATGAGCGTATTAATCCTTCTTATGACTCCGATTATGAAATATCTCTTGATGATTGTATAGACAATATTTATCATATGAATTCAGGAGTTTCAGGAGTGACACCCACGGTGCTGGGGCCTCCATGTAAGAAAAACATTTCAATTAATGATCCAGGAGTTTCAGGAGTGACACCCACGGTGCTGGGGCCTCCATGTAAGAAAAACATTTCAATTAAAGATTCAGAATTTTCAGGAGTGACACCCACAGTGCTGGGGCCTCCATGTATTAATAATGACCTTTTTAAAGGTTCTGAAGTGAGTTCCACGGTGCTGGACCCTTCAGTCATGAAAAATAATTGTGAAAAATTTAAGAATATTCCCTTTGAAGATTCTAATATTCCCTTTGAGGATTCTGGAGAGAAATCCACGGTGCTGGATCCTCCAATTATTCAGGATGATATTATTATAGGAAACATGAATAAAACTTCTTTACAAAATGGACAAATAAGTATAAAAGAATTATTTGATTATTCGAATGAAAATCCTTTAAATATAATGCGAGTTGATAAACTTACTAGTGATAAACAAACTCCTTGTGCGACAATTAAAAATCTTATTGTCAAACCACGTTGCGAACAAATAATTGAACTCGATATCTCAAATTTTAATTCAGAAATAGGAATGTTGAATAAAGTAGAAATTGCTAATGGCCTGTTTATAGCGGACAGCATTGTTAAGGTTCAAAACAACAAAGTCATTACTTCTGTATTGAACACTAATGATAGACCAATTACAATTAACAATTTACGCGTCAATATAGATAATGTTTCAGACAACATTTTAAAACAATTACATTATAAAGAAATTAATGGGTTTACCACAAACAAGACTACTAAAACAAAAACAAGTTGTGACCCAAAACGATTAGAGATCATTAAGTCAAAACTTCGTACTTCGCATTTGAACAAAGAAGAGCGTGAGTCATTAGAACAAATTTGTATGGACTTTAACGATATATTCCATTTAGAAGACGATTTACTAACTTGTACTGATGCATTATTCCATTCTATTCCAATTAGAGAAAATACTGCCCCTATTAATGTTAAAAGTTATAGGTACCCACAAGTCCATAAAGAGGAAGTTGACAGACAAATCGGTCAAATGTTAGAACAAGGTATTATAAAACCTTCTACTTCCCCATGGAATTCACCCGTTTGGGTTGTTCCTAAGAAAACTGACGCATCAGGTAAAAAGAAATGGCGTATAGTCATCGACTATCGCAAGCTTAATGAGGTAACAATTGGTGACAGTTACCCTTTGCCTAATATAACTGATATTCTCGACCAACTTGGTCATTCTAAGTATTTCACTACTTTGGATTTGACTTCAGGTTTCCATCAAATACAGATGGATCCAAAAGATGCTGAAAAGACTGCATTTTCAGTTCGTTCAGGACATTACCAGTATAATAGAATGCCATTTGGCCTGAAAAATGCTCCAGCTACGTTTCAGAGACTAATGAATACAGTCCTAGCAGGAATTCAAAATTACAGATGTTTTGTCTACCTAGACGATATTGTCATCCATGCAGATTCCCTTCAAGAACACAACAAACGCCTCATTGAAGTTTTTAAACGACTTCAAACGTTCAATCTTAAAATTCAGCCAGATAAATGCGAATTCATGCATAAAGAAGTAATGTATCTAGGACATTTAATAACAAATGAAGGTATTAAACCCGATCCGAAAAAGATCGAAGCAATAAATAATTATCCCGTTCCCAAGAATCAAAAGGATATCAAAGCCTTTCTTGGTTTCGTAGGATATTATAGACGATTTATAAAGGACTTCGCAAAGTTTGCACGCCCTCTCACAATGTTATTAAAAAAGGACGTTGAATTTAATTGGACAAGTAGTCAACAAGAATCCTTTGAATATCTTAAAAATACATTAAAAAATGAACCTATTTTACAATATCCTGATTTTAATCAAGAATTCATTCTAACTACTGACGCTAGTGCCTATGCTATCGGCGCAGTCCTTTCTCAAGGTTCCCCTCCTAATGACTTACCTGTTGCATATGCCAGTAGAACACTTAATCATGCTGAATCTAATTACTCAACAACAGATCGCGAGTTTTTAGCTATTGTCTGGAGTATTAAACATTTTCGCCCTTACCTATATGGCAGACATTTTAAAATCTATACTGATCATAAACCTTTACAATGGGTATTTAACTCCAAAGATGCAAGTTCACGATTATTAAGATGGCGATTGTTATTATCTGATTATGATTTTGAAATAATTTATAAAGAAGGTAGACTTAATAATAACGCTGATGCCCTTAGCAGAATCAGATCAATCACAGGAAATAAAGAGACCTATCAAACTTTTCTTCACGAATTTCAAAATAAAGTAATAACTAATAACAATATCCACGAAACAAGTGGCGATATTTCTGAAAATACGGAATCTTCTAATATCTGTATTCCCATTTCATGCGATCTAGAACGCATTGAACCTTATCAAGAAAAGCTAAATGAAAAATTCGATCACTTTAAAGACATTAAACCCCAAGATGTTGACGTAGATAACATTATCATCACAGAAAACAAAAACCGTTTTATTTACTATATTTGCACTAAACAGTACTATTGGCAAAAATCAGAGTACGAAAATTACTTCAACTGCATGATAAAAGTGCGGGAGCACTTACTTCAACATAAAAAGGGGGAATGTATATTGAAGATTCCAAGATTAGGCGATCAATATGATAAACTTAGTTGGTCTAAACTACGAGCTATTTTGAGATTTATTTTCAAGAACACTAATATCAAAATCATTGCTTACCATAATGAAAAAATTCATCCAAGTCCTCAAGAAGTCCCAGGAATATTAAAGGAATATCACTCTAACCCTGTAGGAGGTCACTCTGGCTATCATAAAACATACAAAAGAATAAAAGCTAAATTCAAATGGTCTGGAATGAAGTCTGATATTAAAAACTTTATTAAAACTTGTGAATCTTGTCAGAAAAACAAACTTGTAAGGAAAAAGACTAAACTTCCGATGGAATTAACAACTACTTCTTCAGCTCCTTTCGAACGAATTGCACTAGATATTGTTGGTCCTCTACCCTTAACTGAAAATGGAAATAAGTGTATTCTCACCTTACAAGATGACTTAACAAAATTTTCTCAAGCATATCCAGTTCCCAATCATGAATCAAGCACAATAGCTAAAATGCTAGTAACTGAGTTTATTTGCAAATTCGGTATTCCCAATTCAATACTTACCGATCAAGGATCTGATTTTACATCATCTTTAATGAAAGAAATAGCAAAATTATTTAAAATTAAACAAATTAACTGTACAGCTTATCACCCTCAAACCAATGGAGCTCTAGAACGCTCACATCTTACGTTGGCTGATTACTTAAAACATTACATAAATGATAAACAAACAGATTGGGATCAATGGATTGATTTTGCCATGTTTTCCTATAATACTTCAGTTCATTCTACCACACAATTTACGCCTTTTGAATTAGTATTCGGTATTAAACCTAATATTCCTTCAAGCCTTACAGCTAAACCCGAATTCAAATACACTTATGATGATTACGTTAGTGAATTAAAGCTTAAACTTCAGAAAAGTCACGAAATAGCAAAACAATACATACAAAAATCAAAAGAAACAAATAAAAAATATTATGACAAGAGAAATAATTCTGTAACCTTTAAAGTTGGCGATAAAGTTTACTTATTAAATGAAAACCATTCTCAAGGTAAATGTAAAAAACTAAAATCTAATTACGAAGGTCCATATGAAATAGTAGAAATAAATTCAAATTGCAACTCTACTATTTTAATTAAAAACAAAAAGAAACGAGTCCATAATAATCGACTAAAATTAGCTCATTAAAATTTTGTCCACAGGATGCTACGAATAACACTGTGGCTCCTGCTGATAAGTCCCATATATTCTTATACCAACGACAACTTGGTTCAAATACATCCACTGAAATTAACGTCTGGTATTTTCTCCGACTACATTGGTAAAATTGAGTATGTAGAAAGCTTCTGGAAACTCATTACTCGAGTTGACATATTAGAACTTGAAAATAAGTTGAATTTAGTAAACGATATTTATCTAGAAACTAAAAAATTGTGCGAAGATAGTAGATTTTCAAACTTGTCAAACTGTAACATTACAATTTCTATGATAAACAAAATTATCCCACATATTATTTTAAAAGATGAATCCTTAAAAGATCTTATAGGTCATAAGCGAGAAAGACGAGATTTATCTAGACAAAAGAGAGGTTGGTTTGATGGATTAGGTCATATGTTTAAAACTGTTTTTGGTACGTTGGATGTAACCGATGCACAACACTATGAAGAAGCTTTCGAGAGAATAAAACAAGATAAATCTGAGTTCGTAAAACTGTTAAAACAACAAACTCAAGTCGTTCACAATACAATTATTAATTTTAACTCTTCTTTAACAAACTATAACCATAATCTCAAAGTATTTAATGAAAATATTAAGAAAATTGAATATTATATTAAAACAGCAGGTAACCAAACGTTAGCTTTAGAACAAGAAACAATAATGATTGAACATCTAGAATTGCTTAGTTTAATAACTAATGAGATCGATAAAGAATATGTTACTCTTACAAATGCTATATTGTTTGCAAAATCAGGCACCCTTCATCCAAGCATTATATCCCCTTACGTGCTTCTAGGAGAATTGCAAAAAGTAATTAGTCATTTACCTACCAATACTAAGTTTCCAATCGAATTAAATAAAAATGAAATATATAAATTAGAATCGGTTTTGAAACTACAAGTCTTCTTAATAAATAATAATTTAATTTTTGTTATACTAGTGCCTTTAACTTTTAATGAAGCATTTGATACCTATAAAGTAATAAGCTTGCCTATTCATAAAAATGATGACCTATATTCTCTCATTCTACCGAATGAAAATACACAGTATATTTCAATTTCTGAAAATCGTATGTATTATGTAAATATGAAAGATTTAATGAATTGCAAACTACTTTCTGATGATTTACGAGTCTGTGAGAATAATGAAGCAATTTATTCAACCCATGCAAAACCGACTTGCGAAACCGACATCCTACTAAATAATAATAATTATCCGACTAATTGTAATATAAGAGTAACCAAGGTCACCCAGGAATTGTTTTATAAACTTAATAAGGTTAATCAATGGTTGTATGTCTTACCTAAACAAACAGTTTTTACAGTTAAATGTGAATCAACTCAATCTAAAGACATAATGTTAGAAGAAACTGGAATCCTTACTTCCAGTAGAAACTGTAGAATTTATACTGGTAATACAGTTTTGACAACATATAAACTTAACTTTGAGAGTGAAATCAATGTATCCGTATTTCCAACCTTTGATTTAAATGAATGTATTAAGACTAAAAAGTTAAATTTAACGAAAATTGATTTAGTACCTTTAGAGACATATAAGTTAGATTACGAAACTATTAAAATGAGTAGTCATAAGTTAGATGATATTGAAAAGATGACTGAAGAATATGAAAATAATAATACATTGTTTACAAAGTTAACAGGTAATAGTATTTATCCTCATATATTTACCATAATAAAAATATTGTGTTTGTATGCTGTATATAGATTTTTCAAACATTTATGGATGTTGTATAAATATGGAAGAGAATATAATAATAGTAATAATCGTTATAATAATTGTTTACCTAGCATAAGTAATTGTATAACTTTTAATTTTAAGAATAGAGAGTCTGGATATACAACTCCTACTGCACCTGTAGATGAAATAGAAATGCAGAAATTTATAGAGCAAACACCGATAGTTAATACACCATATTCAGCTGATACCCCTCAATTGAGACGAAGTGCTCGTATATCTTCCAAATTAAAAACCTAAAATTGTTGATATGTAAAAATAATTGTACCAATTATTTTTATTCTAAGGGGGGAGGTGTAATGTGCCCTAGCCACATTTTAACATAATTGTTATTTAATGAACTTGATTTACCACAATTTCTATCGAACAATCTAGAAGGAATGCTAACCAAAAGAATGTATTTAATTGCTAATTAATTGTTTTGCGGTTATTTTAGAAATCTATGGAATGTTTGGCAATAATGATATTTTAATTACTTTTGTTTGTATAAAAGCCCTTGTTATCTTCCAATCAAGTAGTAATTTTTATAATACAACAGAGTGCAGTAACAGTTCAGCAGTTAAGTGCAATGTAACAGTAAGTCCAAAGTGTACAGTTTTACTCACAATTATCAATAAATTTATAGTATAAGTGTGGATACGCTTGTTTAATTTATCTCCACCCTGCGACCCTTTACAGTTGATATGCGGACGTTTAAAAACAATATTCAACGCAAAATTTTGAATTTCACAAGGTAATTTCCTGAGCCTGGCTGGTCGCTTCAGGTTCCTCCGGCGAAAGATGTCTGAAACAGTCGAAAAACGACTGAATTTGTGGAAAGATGACTCAAACAGTCGAAAGGAGAAGAAAGTCTTAATAATGTAGGTATCTATGGAACTAAAATCCAGTAATTGATAAGAACAAACTATACACCAATATATTGCATAGAATTTAAAATGTTTCTCTACCAAACCAGGGAAATTCAAATATGTATATGGGGTTTCAAAACTATAAATAGACAAAAAGAATAAAAATCTGCTCAGAATTTTCTTTAACAAGAAAGATTTGAGATTATCTTTAGCAATGTCTTCAGCGTTTCTAGTACAAGTAGCAAAAAATATGGAAACCTACAGACACAGCAACTATATGGAGTTTTATATAAATAAAATAGTAGCTATAATATAGTTGTCTACCGCGTGTGGGTAGCATAGTTTATGACTCATTACATATTATGTGCTAATATAACACACACATAGCGGAATTATTATCTCCTGTGCGCTTACGCTTGCGAGTCAGGAAACAAATTAGTCAAACAGACAGCAGCGAGAGGACTGGTGTTTGTTCCGTGAAGTAATGTACACTCAGACAAACAAAATGAAACCAAAATTCATACAAACATAATAATAATGCAAATTTACCTCAGTCTGTCCATCTGAAAGTCCTTTTGAGGCTTAAAACTGCTGAACGTGGCTGAACAGATTTTGATATATAATGGCAGAAAGAAGATGGTGACGAAGACGGATATAAGTAGGCGAATTTTACTTCGACAAAATAATATTAACAGCTAATAAAACTAAACCCTATTATAATCTTAATTGAGAATCGCGAGTATAGGGTAATGTAGAGCTGCGTATACGCAGTACAGTATGACGTCACACCTTGAATTGACCCAATTCTAAGAAGCGATCCGTTGTGTCTGTAGTCGTCTTGTCTTGATCGACGGCAAACGCGTGGCGTGGACTGGACACTACTATGTTCAATTTATAATGTACTGTGCTGTAAAGTGATAAATTAACTAAATTTCATGGTCCGGAGATACGTAATTCTATGATGGATAATGCAGAAACGGTTATTTATCACAACTAACAGAATAGATGAAAATATATTACGTTCAACACAACTGTTTCTCAATTTATAATATAACATGCACTTTTTGATGTAAGTTTGTTTTTAAAATTTGTCCTCAGTTCCACAACCGAATTATTTGGTTCCAATACAAATATTTCAATAAACTCTGCATTACTTATGCTATACATACATACCTATATAAAATGTATCAGCAAAACGTGAGCTCAGCCGCGGAAACACACAACACCTCGTTTTGGCTGCGCCCGTGCCCATAATAGCGTAATAATATTAATAACCTCTCCCGCAGCTTACTACTCTACGCTACCACCACTACACATACCTACACACAACCATTATTATGCATATAGCAGTAAAGGAACATTTGCTTTTGGTCAGCTTTTTTATGAGTTGATCAGTTGATTTTACAGCAAATTAAAAAGTAAACACTTGTAGCTGCGATGGTGGTCTGTAAGTCTCTACAATCTCATTAATAGGTAGGAAGGTAGGATTTTATATCCTTAATTAATATCATACATACAGGATGTAAAGGAATGTGGGTGTTAATAATGTAGGTACCTAATTATTTCTTATTATAACAACTACTTTGGCGGAATGAACAAGGATGATGTGCTTGTCAAATTTTAAGAAAAGACTATAGGAAAAGAAAACAAACTACTTACTTACATTCTTCAGTGTTCTATAATGATAACTATGTGAGCCATGTTTGGTTTGAAATTAAGTATAACTTTCTATGTAGTTTCTGATTCAACCTGTAGGTATAATGAAATGACTACCAATCACTTGAGGAAGTGAAGTAGAAGGTAACTAATTTTCTCCTGAGATTGCAAGTCCTGCCACAGCAGTAGTAAAATGCCAATCAACCTGTTGTAAAATAAGACGTACCTACGTCCGTAGATTACGAGTACTCTTACACTGTGGTACGGTACACGTGATCGAGCCTCGTGCGTGGTTGGTCAGCTCGTAACTACTGAAATGATGGATATTCCTCCGGAAGACCTCACGCGGCGCAGACGGAGCCCTGCGGGAGTCGCAGCCAGATACGGAGCGACACCAGATATCGTTCTACTTGTTACTAATTTTATTACATGATGACTGACATCTCGCTTCGTATGTCCTAATTCAAATACTCACTCGCCAACTGGTAACGACAACGAACCAATTTGTGTCGCAGAATAGCTGCAAATTGAAGTGCATGAAATATCCCAGTTATCAAAGCGTTTCCAATCAAACGAATCCTTTCACAAATCGGTCACCATTTTCTCTTTTTTTATATTACCCTGCGAAAATGGTTGCGATAGTGACCCGGAAGAGGAAGTCCGGAAGGGCGGGTACGTGCCGGACCTACCCTCCTCCCTCAACCCGGTCGGGAACCCCCCTCGCATCCGGTCACAGGAAATCCGGGCCTAACTTTTGACGGTATGAAGCTGAAAATAAAACACGCACGAGTAACTTCAAAAATTATGGAGATTGCTTCGATGTTTTGGCTTTCAGAAGCCTTTACTGAAAGTTTAATTTTGACTTCCTTATGAAAGCTAAAATAAGTACAACACTTTAGATCTAGCCAAAATAAAGTTTAGATGTGAATTAGCCGCTAGGAATTAGTTATTGGTTGCAAAAAAGACTTTAATTTTTACATCGTTCTAAATTCAATACTCAGCTCAGGTAATCTGATACTTGAGTCGTTGTGTTAATTTAAGGAATTTTGCCCAATTAGCCAATGGATAATAGTCTAGCCTCGATTTTTATGTCGTGAATCTACAGTCAACGTAGCAGATTCTGAATATCGAGTAGCTATTAAATTAGCATCTCTTCTACAGAATAAAAGATATAATTGAATCCCATGAAATTCATCACTAATAAAAGCTGAAGATAACGACTCATACAAAGAACAGTGAATTTGAATGCGATATTCAGTTCGCTAGCGGTGTACGTTACAAGGCTCCTCTGTCTCGACTGTCTGGACCCAATTTAGCGTGAATACATTTTACTTGAGCATCTCTCTGGGGCCTCTCGCTATCATTTTTCGCATTAAGGAATCCTTTATTATCTCTGTGACATTTGATACTGGAACGGCAGCTGGCGCCTACCGCTTCCGTAGAATTGGCGCGGGTTCGATTCCACTCGCGGAATCCGATCTTTTGTTGATGGAGGCGAGATTTGAGCGTTTATCTGATGGAGGCGATCCGACATGTCTCGTGCGCATGTCATCCTCATTTGTAACACTATATGGATAGGCTTTTGTGGTAGCACTACAATGGGATGCATATGTCTCAAAGATAAAAGAATTAAGATTGTCGTCCGCCTCTTTTAGATTAAGGTTTGATAAGTTCGCCAGGTGTCAATGAACTGCAATCGTTTTAAGTGCAAATGGTTCGATGGTATCAGCCAGCGGTGGTGCGGGGGAGAATCAATATAATTTGATACGCTGACTTCTGTCCTCGAACAACTAAAGTACCTACTTACTAAAACGATCTATTACGACACCTCGAAGCTGTCACAGCATACCAAAATGACCTCACGTACCCTCAATCCTTCCAGCTATAGAAGGTGATCACTAATCATCTAAACCGCGATCATAGCCGCGGTGAAGTAACAGAGTGGTCGGTTACAGCTTACAGCGGTCAGTCTAGTCTGGGATTGAGTCGACATGCGCCCTACATGCATAATGCGCGATGTTACGCCGTGTTACGTGTGCACTGCGCGGGCGCAGCGGCGCAAACAAGGTTGCCAACATAAGTGGAACAAATGTCTAGACAACATTTGATTTTATTTAGTTAGAAATGGAATTTTGTTCGTTAGTGTTCTTTGAAGGTGCTGTAAAGCTGTCAACTGTACTGGTAGCTCTAGTGAGCCTTTATGTGGATCATATTATTATCAACTCATCAAACTGAGGCAAAACATAACGGGGATAGCGCTACAAAGGCAAATTATATGGTACCGATAAAATATTGGAAGAGGCAAATCAAATCTAGGTGAACTATCCTAGCAACCCTAAGTTGCGGCCGTTATGCAAGCGGCGCGGAACCGGCGTGGGCGCAGCTAGGCGCATGAGAAGCGGTGCAGCAACACCTGTAATACCACGCCGGTAGTGAGCACACCACGCTACCTCTATACCTCTAACGGCAATAGGTAATAGCCTGATTATCGACAAACACTCCCACAGCCGCCAGCCCGTCGATCACCCACAACGCTGGCCTCCTTTATACTCGACCTCTTGTCGAACAACAGCTTCTTATTACACGAAATCAAACTTGTCAACCAAAACCGTGCACTGTACACTACATTTACGCAGCCGTCAAAAAAAATATATAGGACTTACAAAGAACACCGCTCATGTTGAGCAAACATGTGCAACGCAGTTCCTTAAAAAACGTTGCCCTGAAAAAAAACCCATCAGAAAAAAGACACTCGACTGCTGAAGCTTGCTCAGTCTCGATCTCGAGTCTCCTCTGACAGGAAATATGATATTTTATTTTGGGCGTGGGATCAAACCAAGTCGATAATTTGTGCTCCGAACAGAACATCACAGGCAACGGGAAATTAAATTGTTAGACGTTTTATGTTATTAATAAAGAAGGAAAAGGTTCTTTATAAACGTAGAAAAATCTTCCGACATCGTATGTAGAACGTCTTCAAAGGAAATTTTATGATAAAAGACTTATTTGGCTTACATTACATCCGAAGGAAAAAGTATTTTTTTATTGGATTCCTATACAGAGATAGATAGGTTAAGTACCTACCTTGTATTAAGTATATACCTACTTGTTTACTCTTTATGAGAAAAATTCTCTCGAATCTGTAGAACTTTATACGACCCCGTTTACGTTTAGTTAGTACCTACTATTATATATTCTGTGGTTTAGTGCTTGGTTCGATTGTAGTTAAGTTTCACATTTTTGAATTGGTCTTTTAGAATAATAACTTTTTTCGATCAGAATCAGTTAGTTACACAATCAAAGTTTATTCTGTTGCACATAAACGATTCAAACTAACCTTAATTTCTCACAATCTCTACCACCACACCATGTTGTTTGTCATTATTTCTCAAGTTATTTCTATCACTTGAGCTCATCAGAGGCGTGGCGGCCGTACAAGTGGGCGCAGGACAGTGATAATGGCAGTCAGTAATCACGTATCAATCAACATCAATCAGGACCCGGAAGCCTTACCGAGTCCCGTTGATTGTCCACTGCCCTGGGATCAACTCTTTATTATGGCTAGGTATGCTTATAATGTTGTTGATGTGATGTGGTGATTGATGGTGAAATGCTGTTTTTCTTTCTTTTTTGTGTTTTCTTTGAGACGACTGCCTAAATTGTTGTCTTGTCAAAATAACGCTAAAATACGGTTTTTTAAATGCCATGGGTCTGACCCACACGTCGGGCGAGATCGAGTCGAGAGCACCATTCGACTTCTTCCACTTAATTTTATTATACATTTTAAGAACTTGTCAGATAATATAATAAACTAAATTGCGAAAAATATTCATACTATTCCCATACAGGAACTTTTCATTTAGCTACACAAAATTATATAAAACATCTGAGAACAGAACAGCAGAGAAGTGTTTAGCTGAAAGTACAACCACTTTACATGTTTGGTAATTAAACGATCCATTAAGAAACACTTATTTCTCAAACACTAATTATAACGAGAGAAACAACTGTCTCTACTTCCCTATAAAAAAGCAATAAACTTTAAATTAGAACACCTAAAATCGTGAAAGAATTAATATTTCCCTGTTTTTTGACATGTTTCACAACTTTTACTCAATGTGGCTGTTAAACTAAAGTATTTAGCTATACGGAGTAGATGCTAGAGTGGCCCTTGTAAGTTAATATGGCACAGAGTCGGTGTCGTTGAGCCTATAAAATTGTCTAAGTGTAAACACGCGTAAATATCGCACCGCCACGCCATGAGCCACGCCACGCAATCGTAAAATCTATTTCTTGCACCATTACGCCGGGCACACACTTTTTATCGTCAGGATAATCAACAGGAAATATCTCGAATTGGTTTCTTATAGTTCATTCAATGTACACAAGTAAGAGAAGAGACAAAGGAATCCGATCCGAAAGAGGAGACAAATATTTGTTTACTTAAATAAAATCGTAGTCTATTTATTAAACGTCACTGGAAAAGTAGTTCACAGTTTATCTTACTTGGGGACAAAGGAGTGAGTCATCGTTATGATCATTAGATCCAGCTAAAGAGACACATGCGTACACTCGTGTCGTGTCGTGATTCCAGATTGCTATTTCGAGCGTAGTAAGTACCTCCTGGGTATTTCAGAAACAAGAGTATGACGTAACCACGACGAAACTTAGGTACAATAATAAAGGTAATAGCACAAATGGAAAGTGGCGCGCAGGATAGGTAACGCTTTTTTATTTCAATAATAAGGTCAAGATTAAAATAAAGAGTAAGTAAGTACCTGTCTATGTGAAATGAAGTCCTGCACCACCACCTTTTATTATTGGATTTCACCTTCACATTGCACATTCTCAGGAGAAACATAGTTGTAAAAACTGACCCTGATGGGCACTACGAAGTACCCAAAGACAGTGTCATTCCGATGGGCGGTAGCGAGCTGCAGGCCAGCGTACGCGACCGGTACTGGAGACTCCTCATGAGGCTTGGCCTGGATGTACATCTCGGCATGCAGCCCAGGAGCTAGCAGGATCCTACAAAAACGACATAAGGACAAATATACTTACAACATTTACTTCCAATAATGTGTTTGATTCCAGGGAATGCCTTGAGTTCCGTGATTTCCGTAATGTCAATTGGCGGGAGTCCGATGTAGAAAAATCTAGCGGGGCGCTATGAATGTCATGATCTGTGTTCATTCATCTGGACTAGAGTTTCAAGTCCGAAGATAGATATAAGTGATTAGCCCAGAATGTAGTGTTGGTGCAAGCATGAACTGACCTTGTTCGTGGATAGCACTTCCAACTGGCGCCCATTCTCGCAGTGTCATTCCACAGACCGCAGCAGTGGATGTACATGATCTTCGGGCTTCTGTTTGTAATACTAAAACAACAAGCAGTTATCTTGCAGAACATACAACCTTAGGAAGATCGTGTATTGTAATCAAAAACCCTAAACATGTATCGTGTTTAGGTAACAAGGTCGAATAATATATAGGTAGGAGATGTAGTAATTCGTGTACAAAACAGGACATAATACTAACCGCAGAGATTTTGTCACAGTGGCATATTGACCGAGGCTGAAACAAAGCTCATTAGGCCACCAGGATAGGAATATAGGATGCTTCGGGATGGGTTCCTTTGGCGCTGTATGTTCCGTCCAAATGAGCGCAGTTAATCTTTCCTCTTTTTCTTTTTTCTTTTTCACAATTTTTTCTTGAGGGATCTACAATCGGTAATTAATTTGTAGTTAGCCAAAGTAGGTAAATCTAAAACATCTAAAGCCTTTTCTACAGGTACGCAGGCACGGTACGCCGAACATCGAGGGTTCGAATTCCACCCAACCCAAGTAAGCTTCTTTTTAGGGTTCCGTACCCAATGTGAAAAAACGGGATCTATTACCGAGACTTCGCTGTCTGCCCGTCCGTCCGTCACCAGGCTGTATCTCATAAACCGTGATAGCTAGAGAGTTGAAATTTTCGCAGATCATGTATTTCTGTTGCCGCTAAGTATAACAACAAATACCTACTAAAAACAGAATAAAATAAATATTTGCTCGATATTAAAAACGGCAACAGGTAAACGCTTGAAATATTCACAGAATATAGAGTTGTTTAGTTATTTTGAAAATAAATTATTAAATTAAAATAAAATAAATATTTAAGGGGGGCCATACTTAAAATTTATTTCTTTGCCGGTTTTTTGCTTGATATTAATAACGGTAATTGGTAACAAATTGTTAAAATATAGTGTCTAATATTGTATAGATAACGGTACGGAACCCTTACACTTGGCCGGTTTTTTATTGTCCACTTTTCTACATGGTTGCAAATGTGCTTGATTAGAGGGTGTAACTGGAAACCATTAGCACTTTAGGTAGGTACCTAGACCAAGCCAAAAAGTATTTAGTTTTTATAAAATCTTAATATTACAGTTTTTGAACTAAATTAAATTCTCATATGAAACTTACAAATTCTGGCTCGATTTTAAGCCGTGGGTTAGTGAAGATATGCGGAGGTAGACAAGCGAATTGATCCTCGGATTCAGGTTCAAATTCCCGTGGTGGTAGTGGTGATTGTTCTTGCTCCGATGGAGGCGGTGCCAACGGTGGTGGCGACGCCTTAAGTTGCTTAGTTGTTGTTTTCCGAGCCATCGTTAAAATCAAGATAGTTTCATATTTACTTTGAACATGAACATAAACTTTTTATAGTAAAAATAAATAAACCAATTATTGGTTTATTTCGTAGTTGAAGTAAAACATCAAATATCATTTTGTCACTTTTTGTCATGCGTTTTGTATTTTTTTTTTTTAATCGAGGCTTAAGTTTTGGAACATTTTTTATTTTGTTCAGTTGGAAAACTCATGGGTTATTGCTCTTTGTTTTTAGTAAAAAGTTGGTACTTACTATCCTTACTCTCGCTCGCCTTCTTTAGCGAAGCTAGACATCAAGTTCGATTTAAAGTATGTTTTATTTTCCTGGTACTCTTGCCTATATAGTCTGCCTAAGACCTGACTGCTTTATTGCTATATTGCAACTCAGACCACTAAGCTGTAGTTGAATTGAATAAAAGCAGTTTGAGAGCCGGTTGCGCAGACGCCGCGACGCGTGACGACGACTCCTGCGGGAGCGGAAGTCTTGCGCGCTTCCGGCGAGCGACTCGCGCGCACCGCCCGCAGATCCGGTGCAAGACTCGGCGTTCCACATTACGCCCAGAGTGGTTTCAATCCTAGTGGAATTCAAGAAGTAAAATACCCTTGTTTCCGTGTAACAACCAGCAGAAAATGATCACTCCTAAGCTAACATATCGGAGCAGCTAACATATCGGAGCAGTTTTGTTCATCAGTCAACGAAACTGAAAAAAAAATTCCAGGCAATTTTTTCAGGAAATAAAAATGGCTTTGCCATACAAAATTACCACCTCAATCAGACAATTTGTATGGGATTATTGGGAATGTCAATTTTTTTTTCATTTCCTTCAAGAATTTTCTGGTGAAAAAAAATAGTTCAGTTTTATTGACTGAGCGACCCCCTATCTGTTTGCGGGAAGCTGTCCCTTACACTCTGTTCATTTTATCATATTTATACGTGTAAAACATTTACCTGACTGACTGAGGGCGATGTAAAATCATATATCCCAGCAGCTTCTCTCATCTTTCTTCTCGCTAGTCGAAATGTGGAGCTGAAGATTACACCCAGAAAAAGTAGACATCCATCCAGCCAAAGAGTACCTACCTTGGCTCTGAGAAGTAGGTACATAATCTAGGCTCCCGCCGCCGCCGTACTTCTAAGTAGGTAATGTGATCTACTGGTAGTATTTGCTTGCCCAATTTCATGGATTACTTTGATGCGAAAAGCGTTATTTATTCTGGTAATCAATCAATCTCGTAGTAGGCAATAAAAAGTGTGATTACTGCTAATTTTATACCACATCCAGAGCTGAGTGAGTGGCGGGAAAGCAACAGACGAGCGCGGAAGTCTTGCGTGCTTCCGGCCTACCGGCTTGTGGGTGCGGTACCCATGGATCCGGTACAAGATTCGCGTAATGCTTTAATTTCAACCCCAGTCTACGAACAAACAAGTATCTTTTACGAAAATTACCTACGATCTGGGAGGCAACGTTTCTTTTTTTCACCTAGACATGAGACTCCTTCGTTGTGTAAGTCACAGATAAACAGAAAATAAAAACCGGTCAAGTGCGAGTCGGACTCGCTCACCGAGGCTTCCGTACCAACTAGGGGGTATTCAAAGCGAATATAGAACCCTCCCTCCAGCACTGAGACATTTTTCACACAAAAATATGAACTGGACTAAAGAGTAAAGAACATACTTAAGTTTGTTGTTATCCCAACACTAGATATAGGGAGACGACTACGAAAATAAGTTTGTAACCCTTTTTTTGTGATATTTGAACAAATTTACAGTTTTTAGATTTTTTCCTTTGATTGTGCTATTAGACACTACTTCCTTCTAAATTTCATGATTGTAGGATTTGTAGGTCCACGGGAAGTACCCTGTAGGTTTTTGAATCATGAGGAAGGCAAAACCTATAGGGTACTTCCCGTTGACCTAGGATCTTGAAATTTGGCAAGAAGCAATGTCTCCTAGCACAATTAAAGGGAAAAATCTAAAAACTATATTTTTTTAGTTAGATCACAAAAAAAGTATACTTTTAGTTTTCGGTTTCCTTGCAACTAATCAAACAAACGTTTGTATCTTTTGATTGCGAGAACTTAGAAGTATGTTTCTTTTACAGCTTCAAGGGACCCTAGATTTGAGTATTCAGTATAAATTTCAATTTGATACCTTCACGCGTTCTTGAGAAAAAGGGTCTTGACAGACGGACGGACAGACAGACAGACGGACAACCGAGTGATCCCTATAAGGGTTCCTTTTTTCCTTTTGAGGTACGGAACCCTAAAAAGGGTCCATTGGTGAAAGCATGAAAATAAGTTTTTTTTTAAGATTTGCTGTTTAAACATGGGGATATAAACAACATGAAAGCACTAGATCTAGTAAGTTTACGTTTTACGGAAAATTTCAAACCACCCACGCTGTCGATCGATGTCAATCCACCTAACATGCCGTCCAGAAATGATTTCGAACGCTTACAATAATCATACACAACGCATAGTCGCAGCTATTTGGGCAGATTGTAGACTAAACAATGAGATCAGGCTGAGCCGATCCGCGACTGACGCAGGCCTTGCTGGGTCGCGGGAACAAAGACATCGTTCAGCGCCGGCCGGATTTATTGATAGGATCGAGTTCGGAGTGTTTAGGTTTATGTTCACCTAGCTAACATGATTTATTAGTAAACGAACAAGTTTCTAGGCGCGACAAATTATGATCGGTGTCACATAGCAAGAATGTTTGTTTAGAATTATGTAGGTATGCTTCACAGGGTAAGTAGAATATCAACGGCTTAGTAAAAGTCGTTAGTGCAGTGGCAGGAGGAGCACCTTTTTTATCGCGTCCAGTCATTCAAGGAGGACTTTTCAGGAGGAGTCCTGAGCCAAAATGTAAGTACCTACAGAGGTATTGATTTTGAATTCTAGTCAAATAGTTTTAATTTAAAGTCAGGTCAGGGGGAAAAACAGTCAGTCTACTTACTTCTTATTCTTACGTGGCAGAATAACAATTAAATAGTTGTAAGTAAACTAAAAGCCTGTACAGCAAATAGCTCTATCAAGTCGTGCTGCGTCCTCAGCACGGAGATAGCAACAGTTACTCGGATGCTCTGAAAACCAATAACCTAGAGTTTCCAAGAAAGCCTGCGGGGTGTGCGGGGAAAGGGGGCAGACAAGGTGAACTAACGGATGAGTGTCCGTGGGAACGGTCGTCACTTCCGCCCGCTCCGCTCGCTGCGCTGGGCCACTCTTAGCTATTTCCTTTAAGTAGGGTGGCACAAATACTCTTGAGGTGGGATGGTCAGGCGAGTCAGGTGACTGTCATGTCAATTCTGAATAGGACTACAGCTCTATTTGTTGATGCAGTTTGCTTGCTGGGAGGAGCTGGATCTACTTACTTACAAGAATGAATGGACAACTTTACTCTTGAAGAAAACTGTGTATTTTTTACTGTGTTGATAAACTCAAAAACTATTGGATCGGTTTTTAAAATTATTTTAACATTTACAAGCTACGTTAGACAGGACTTACTAAACAACACTAAATGCGGTGCACACATTAGGTAGGTACGCTACGCGCTACGTCGCCGCGTCAGAATATTGGACCCGATTCGTAACCATCCCGACTTAACTAAATCTCACTAAAATTATTACCATCCTGTTCTGTTCTCTCACGATAGAAAGTGACAGGTATGGACTAATATTAGTTAAGTCGCGTATTTTGCAACCACGAATTGCTACAACTGTCTATGTTCCATTGTTCAATTCAAACAATGTTATGGGAGCATAGACAATCACGCGCTTCGTCGCGTTATCGCGTAGCGCAGTGTGTGATATGACTAAAACTCAATAATCTGCGGATGACACCGCGGTATCTTTGACATTTTTGGAAATCTTTTTTAGCAAAGCTTACTTTGTCAAATCGTATAATAATAACAGGATATTCTAACGGTTTTCATGGTTAAAATATTTCGAAACCATTAATAAGCGCGTTATCAAACCACAACTTTGGTTGCTCTACACGCCTAACGATAGTTGCTTTTGCTTCACACAGGACACTCATTTTATTATGACGTCCACTATATAGCCTACCTAGTAAACTTATACCTACTTTATATAAGTCTATTTTTTTAACCGACTTCCAAAACAAAAGGAGGCGGTTCTCAATTCGTCGTGAACTTTTTTAAAGCACATAAATAATAGTTTTGCGCTCGACTCTAGGTCCACTTTTTTTAAATGTAGTCGTATTTTTTTCTAAGCCACTGGGAAAATTAGCAAAATTGATAATGACAAAAATAAACTGTATGTAAAAATCA
Source organism: Scrobipalpa atriplicella (assembly GCA_029255725.1). NCBI lineage: Eukaryota > Metazoa > Arthropoda > Insecta > Lepidoptera > Gelechiidae > Scrobipalpa > Scrobipalpa atriplicella. The sequence continues at coordinate 335,973 of JARACY010000002.1, forward strand.
AGGGTAAAAATTTAGTGTTTATTCATAAAGTGTGTATCCTCAAAGAAATTAGTCTAGTACTGGATGGCAGTTACCTATGTACGTAGGTACGTAGACTCATGATCTTGTATTAAAACCACCATTGTAGAAGTCTAGAGTTAAACCGTCGTCTCCCAGGCCAAACATTCAATGGATTATGTCCTCAAAGAAGTCAGAATAGATTTTGCAAGTCGTGTTTAAACTTCAAAATCTAAATCTAAATCCATTCTGACTTCTTTTGAAGACTGATTACCAAGTGCATGTCCTAAGCCTAGCTATGTAGGGTCCGTTGCGGCTCACGCTCTCGTGTTGCTTGTATTGAGCAAGTGCGTTGACCGCGGGCCGGGCAGCGCGCGCGCAGCACTTGCCGCGGTCTTGCTGTTATCGGCGGAAGCGGCGCGGGCGACGACGGAAGCGCGCAATCTCACCAATTGGTCGAACGAGCTCCGAGTGGCTCCGAGCTTGTCACGCCGCGCGCACATGCCCCTTGCGCTCCACTTTCCTGCTCCAATCTTGCACTTAGCAACGCCTCGTATTGTGATTGTCTCTACCGTGTTAATAGCTGTAGGTAGTTACAAACGATGCTTCAATTAATCGTTGTCCTAGAAAGAACTGTTCATCCACAGATATAAGTAGATGGGTTCATCCGTGTCTATTTCTGGAAGGTTTGGGTTTGGTCATCCCCCTTTTTCAATAAATCTATTAGGTCCTCCATTTGGTCACTTTTACGCAATTTATAACAAAGTCGAACAATTTGTAGGTATATAGGTAAGAACTAATTTTGAAAGGAGGAAGTCTACTAGCTCAGTTGATTAGATGTTAAAGGTTAGACATTTAAATGTGAATCAATCTTAAACATTGATTAAATCGCAACAGACGGAAGAATACTGTCGTTTCTGATGCAAACCGTTTTGTAACGAACCTAATAGGTAGTAGGTAGGTAACTCTTTAATTAATAGGTACTTAGGTAGATGGGTTAATAAACAATATGATGAACATCATTGTTCTGTTAGATTTATCAAACATCCTGCTTAGTTTCTATAATACCTACTGAGGTAAGTTAGGTAGTATACCCAAAGACTGCTGCCTGACTGAAACTGAAGTGACAAAGTGCAACAAAATATTTTTATCATGATTAAACAATCTACTAAATAACCAAAACACTATGAGATAATTCTACAAAGACATTGACTTTGAAAATTATTCTAATACAATAACTTTTCGTGTAAGTACCTAACCACTAAGCGGAACCGGCAGTCTACCATTGCCATTTAAGTTAGAGCTCTCAAGCCTCTTATCGTAGCTTAGAAACAATCCTAAAGAGCGTTTAGCTACACGTTTAGTAAAAGGTCTCGACAAAATGGTCGCCGTGCACTGACATTGACCCCTAGAGCGTTAGGCGAGGCCTCTCTCTGTGAACATTCATATTCATAGCAGCTTCATCTGCATATTAATGAGGCAGAGATGAGAATAAGGCGACGACGTGTTATCTCGCTGCCTACGATCCTAAAGGTGATAAAACGCTAAGAATAATGAATTTTCATGAAGGGATTATTGAAGAAATACCTATTAATAAATTGCTTAAAACAAAGTACGCTGTGGATGAAGGTACCTAAGTGGTTTTTCTTGAAGATTTATATTACCGCTTAAATCAACACTATTGTTAGATTTTTAATTTTACAGTCAACTTCAAAGCCAAAATTAGTCAGTGTGGGCTGAATAGACAAGAAACATCGCAGGTTTTTATTACTTCCTTAGCAATTTGAGGATAAAAACGTTGGCTAGACCGAAGTTCCGTGTGACCTTCGCTCGTGTCCGTCGGTAAAAAAGTTGGTCCTCCACACACGAGGCAAAAAAGAGTAAAATAAGAATAACGTGCGACCGGAAAGTCCAGAGTCGTCGTTTTCGGAATAACACTTGCGGAACCGGTTGGGCCTGAGCAGCCAAATATCAACGTGTTCCTTCCTCGTTCGTACCTACAGCCACACTTCAAGGCACACAGTTAACGTTTTTTATATCGTCTCGTAATAAATAGCAGAAGCTAAAACGTATGAGTAATACTGATGTGCTTGAAATAATCTTGATCTTTCGATGTGGCGCTAAAAAACTGTAACTACTACCTGCTTTTAAATGAGATATTTGACTGAAATCTAAATAATTTACTTATTTATAAATGAACTTACATTAAACTATACATAAAAAACCTCTACAATGTAGATTAGATGTTAATTAATCTAGATGTAGAGTCTACATTAATTAGCTGAATTCGTCCATAGCTCTAACAATTTTCCATTTCCTCTTTTTTGGCAAGCTCTTTTTGATATTTTAAATTAAAATTGCCGGGGCATTTAAAACTTTCCTCTACTCTCATTGAAAGTAAAACAATGTTATAATATTTCACGAGACTCTTTAAATTAAAGGTTCGTGGTTTATGGTACGGTACAGACAAGCGCAAATCATACTAGGATGACCATCAAGCAAATCCTTACTTGTACGCAATAAAAACAATCTAGGACTGAAAGAAAGCTTTATGCTTGTATGTAAAAATAAAAAGAATAAAGGAACGGAAGGAACGTTATCCCAACCAAAGCAACGTGAACTAACGTACTAGGTATCTTGTACGAAAACTTTGAAGCGTACAGTCAGTGGAAAAGCTCAGGCGCATTTGCGAGCTTCCACGAAGCGTGGCCGAGGAGCGTGACTTGACTAGACATTCGGACGGTAATAATGTCGGAATTCGCCGAACCGTACGCACTTGTAAACAACATTATTTCAACGTCCTCACAAAAACACTATACATCTGCTTGTGTAAAACTGTTCTAGCTTCATTGCATTCTGCTTGTGTAAATAGAATATAGGTATCATAGCATTAAGTAGTGAAGGAGCTTTTCGAAACGCGATGTCATCTGGGTCTTAATAAGTTTCCCCGGGGTAATCAAATTCCTCGTCGTAGCGTCGTAGGTAAAAGTAGTCTATGTTTATGTTACTCCTGTATAATATTAGCTTGGATTTTTAGGGTTCCGTACCCAAAGGGTAAAAACGGAACCCTATTACTGAGACTTCTCTGTCCGTATGTCACCAGGCTGTATCTCATGAACCGTGGCATTCAGCAGTCATTCCGTGATAGCTGGAAAGTTGAAATTTTCGCAGATAATGTATTTCTGTTGCCGCTATAACAACAAATACTTACCTACTAAAAACAGAATAAAATAAATATAATAAGGGGGGCTCCCATACATTAACGTGTTTTTTTTTGCCGTTTCTTGCCCGATATTATAAACGGCAACAGGTAGACGTTTGAAATATTCACAGAACATATTACCTACTTTTAAAATAAATAATAAAAATAAAAATAAAATAAATATTTAAGGGGGTTATACAAAAACTTCATTTCTTTTCCGTTTTTTTTTTGCTTGATATCAATAACGGTAATTGGTAACAAATTGTTCAAATATAGTGTCTAATAGTACGGAACCCTTCGTGCGCGAGTCCGACTCGCACCTGGCCGGTTTTTTTTATTCAGTTCAGTAGTTTTAGGAGTTTATCGGTCACAACACATAAAGTTTTCCTGTTAAATCTTGAGGATAATTGTATTGAAAGATCAAAATAAGTTAAAAAAAAAACTGAACTATAATGGTATTTATGTAGGAAATGTAAGAATATTAACACATTCACGAGATTATTTTATACAAGTTCTGTAAGTAATTGAGTATTTTATATACTCCTGAACTTGGAGCGCTTCTTCCGCAGCGACCCGAAGCTGAAACGCTGAAAGTAAACAGGAGACGGAAGTCGTTCGTAACGAACATGCAAAACCGAACGGATTTATCGATTCGCGTCCGGCAATATGGCGGCGATCAGGGCCGGAAGAAGCTCTGGAAAACTACCCATGTGGAAATTATAAAGTCGCGAGGATTTCTAGAATGATCATCATTTTATACTACGAATATGTGCAAACTACCTGACGCAACAATCGTCCAGTCCAAATTGGTAACCAAAAGTATTATTTTTATCCACATTCAATCTTGGGAAAAAGCGTATTTCCATGAAAACAGCCAATTGCTGCACAAGACTTATATGGTGTGGCACCATAATAGTCTTAAAGTATAGAAGGAGCCTTCTTGAATTAGAATGCATTTAATGAATGCGAGACATTTTCACTGTCTGGCTTGAAAAATGCCAAATGAAGAAACATGATTTTGAGCAATTTCTTTATTTATTTCTGCTACTACAATGCAAATTACGGACTGATTCCAACTCTGCATTGGTGTATTTATCTTTTCTCTATCTACTACCTATCCACCTTCCTGGCGCCGAGCTTCCGCCGGAAACGGGCGTCGTCTCCGTCTAACCCTTACCGCGTTTCCGGTTCCGCCCGCCTTTGAAGTCACCCGAAGTTTCCTCAAATACTCTCTTCGGAGGCTTTCCACTTCAGTAGATATTGTAATTTGGTGTGCTTCTGCTAGACGAACTTTAGCTGTAAAAAACCCTATCGTTTGATCTATTTTCGAGGTCAGAAGTTATAGTCAATATCACTAAACTTTTATAAAAGAGTGACGTCGATGTTTATTTTCAATGTAAAATTATCATTATTATCAGTTTTAAAGCAGAAAAGTGCAAATTATTTATGTCAAACATTGCATGGGCGCTCTTATGCGTCTACTTCACAAAACACGAGCGTAATCCTTTACCTATTTCTATTACAATTAAATGCTTTTTTTTTTTACCTACAAAAAGAGTAACAACAATGAAGTTCCTTACAACTCATAGTAAGAACGAAATCAAAAGCTTTAGATTAGGCATTAGTTCAATATATACTTATTAATTGCTAAGTGCTACGAATAGCTACGGCGGCGTAGCTATAGTGTAATGGCAAGAAAAAACTTAATAGATTGCTAATTTAATTTTAATTACTCTCTGTCTTTCGTGTTACTAATATTTGTATCTAATAAAATTATAAATAGATAAGTAGATAGAACTACTACTGAGATGAGATCCACCAGCAGCGGACTAACAAATGCTAAAACAAATAACTTGTTTTAAAATCGCCCTATAAAAAAATCGATTTTGTTGGTTGGCACAATACATGTGTTTGTTATGCCACTTACTCTACCACTTCTTACGTATTCGACCTAATCCTAGTAGCATATTGGCCAACGTCCTGAAAGTTACGTTGCTAATCTTGCTGCTCGGGTTCAGAGACCTGGTGCTGCAACTTCTACATAATTAAGTACATAATTACGACACTACATACCTACCTGCTTCTAAATATGGTCGGTGATCAAGTATCACTATCAAAAATTTTGTGTCCTGTACAAGAAGCGAATTTGTTGCAGTCTAAAACTCCATCAAGGTTTCGACAGCTAACAATTTTGATAAGTCTCAAGACTCTCAAGTTTATAAATGTACGCCCAATCGATGATATCCGAATGATGATAAACTTCACAACACGATATCAAAAATTTACGAAACAAGCATATATTATAATAATATAATGTTACATTCTAAAAAGAAGAGGATTTCGGTCTCGCGGAGGTTTCGCAAAGCGGCAGTCGCTGTTGCAACCTGCAAGTCCATCAGATACCGACATTTCCGCCATTGCGGCTGCGCGCGCGCCGCCCAATTTCTTCAGCTGGCTCGAGGAGCTTCCCTATTGATGCAACTGAGAGGCTTTGACCGCTTGACGCAATTGTTTTGAGCCAAGATAAGCTTGCGCGTGTCCCAATCGTAATGTTATGTGCGTAAGTTTAGTTTCATAGGTCGATGGTAGAAATACCAGATAAATTAACCAACTCTAGCGAGGACTGATGCGACCAGTGTTTAGCAGGATTCGGTGCTGAGAAAAAGTACGCGTGAGTACGAATGTAGCCTCCTTGGAATGTAGAGACCATGTAATAATTAATTAGGTACTAAATGATAGGAGAGGGTTAGGTTAGGTTAGGTTGTGCACCCCTTGCACAAGATTTATAAGATTACCGTTTTTTTCGAACAGCGGGGCCTATTACCCAAAAAAACTCGTTTGCATCTTCGTTGTAGAATCTGCAGCCATGTACGATAGTAAAACGATATGATATGACTGTCCAAATTGGTATAATCAATCTTGGTTTCCGTGAGGACCATAACAAGCAGAACAATACCGTAGATCGATCGGTGTTTTATTGCGCAAGAAATTAGTTTCGGCGCATCTCGTTCTCGGCCCAGTTATTGCGGTGCGCGCTGCGTTATATTACGTCACCGCGTGGATTGGGTCACCGCCGCTGGCGCCTGCGCCTGCGCCGACTCCGCACGCAACTTATGTCATACATTATGTGTAATACTTATCATAATATGCGTGCTATATCTAGTCTCCCAATTACTTCACTGATAAAATGTCTGCTCTCACAAGCAACATTTCCGACGCAAATGTATTGATAACTAACTAAATTAAATTCATGACTATTAATTACGGTTTACGGTACGCTACGTTCTACCTTCTTACCTACTTGATACCAACTTATGTTCCATTTCCTTTAGCGGAAAGCATTTTGATTAGTCAATTACCATTGAAAACCCGCTTCCATTAGTCATTATCCATTATCACTACGCGACGTCATTTTAATTTCCTGCTGCGGCGCAGTCAAACGCAGGTGCCACCGCAACCTATATAGCCAAAGGTACTTACATCCACAAGACAACATCAGTATGCAGGCGTGTTGCCAATTACAGTGGAGACCTACTTTCTTACCTTCGAACTTTTACTTCCTGCGGGCCAGCAAGGCGGCCGGTCGCACCACGCAACGAATTACGAAAGTGGCGCGAAATGCTCGGCCGACATTCGCGCGGTGCTTGCGCCACCTTCAGGAAGTGCCGTTGCCGTTGCAGTGGGATTACGTAGCTGCCTGCACTCGCCCCTCCTGGCCGAAGCCCGCTCCCCGCCGGAGACTATCCTTGCTTGCATAACTGACACGGGAACCTGTGGTCTCGTTACTACACCACTCCATCCGCATAGCACCAACTGACACACGCGACTCTACTCTTGCAAAATACTGTTAGCTGCTCGCCTACCTTCAACTTTTCAGAATCGTTTATGATTCCAGAGTAGATTGAGACACCGTTCTCGTTACTTTTGAGCAGGAAGTCATCCATAAAAGATAATTTTAAGTAAATGCTTGCAAAATATTGAGTTTTATCTGAATAGTCTTATCATTTTGAACATAACAATATCACTGGCGATCTTGCGACATTACCTGATAAACGAAAACGCAACATCGAAATGATATCGTGGAGATGTACAGGAATTGTTACCTAAGATCTTTTGTAATCCAAAAAGAAAACGTGCTGTATAAACAGAATCTTATTGCATTCGTCTTCGAGCAGGATGTATAATCTCTCTCGGAACTATGTCGGGTTACCTAAGCCAGGCTTGCCTAACGCAGCACCACAACACAACTGTTGTTATGAAATTGCCAGTAACATAAAATTACTCAATATTATTCACTCGTTTATCAGAACAGGTAACACCTTCATATTTAAAAAATAATTATTTTATTTAACCGTAGAGCTCGTAGAGCTTAACCTTTAGCGTTTGGTAAACCGCTCCTTTCTAGGTTTAACTTACAAACAAAAAATACAATAAAGTAGTCTATTTTATCCTGCATTCTTCATAGTAGTTAATTCTAAAACAGTTTTAATATTTCAAGAATAGTATAATTAAAGGTAAATTTAGTCCAGGACTGCACTGAAATATGCAAGTAAAGGTTAAGAATAAAATGTAGAGTTAATTGCTAAGTATAGGTACAATTTGTTCAAAGCGCTGTGTAAACAATTGCATTTCGCTGTTCTGGTTTTGTTTGGAATTAAGAGCACAGCAAGTCGAATTGCAGCGTCTATTGCACAAGTCCCGTAGCGCGTGCGTTACAGAATCGGAAAAAGTGCGCAAAAACGCTATTAGGGCGAGAAAATTCACATCGGCGTGTTCCGTTACTTGCCGAGTGCATAACCCCATCTTCTAGCACGTAATGTGTGCAACGGTGCGCATGCGCACCCGATCTCGCACGACCGGTCCCAGAAACTGGGTCATCTCTTTTTGTTCCACCACGATATTCCGTAATAAGAAAGAGAGGGTGAAGGAACTCATGCGCAGTTCACACGCGATTATGCAGCATGTAGATTACACCGATTGCACCAGAATCTGAATCCGATTTCGGGTCAGTAACAGATTTTGAAAATGTAATGGAGGAAATTGACGTAAAATTGTAAAGTTACGCTTTATTTATACACAATGGCCTTACAATATGGCGTGAAGCAAGAAGGATCAGTCGAGTGGTGTACTGGCTTGTACAGGCGATCTCGCGAGGTGTTCGCCAAGATGGCGGCACGCGGAAGTGTGTGCGACTTCCGCGTTGCCCTGCGGTGCGCGTGCGCTCGCCTCGTGACGACTCTACGCGCATTAATAACCGACAACCATTACATACTAACAAATCTTATTACTATTGATTACAGACAGTTATAGGAATAGGAATCCTTCTTAGAAACCCGCCCAGTAAATAGAGATTAGTTAAAGACTCAAATTCTAAAGAAGAATAAAATGTAGAGCGACAAATCCTTAAAAAAATACGATAGAGTTCTATACAGACAGACCAACCACTGTGCAAGTTAGTAACTACTAACTCCCTATTTGAATTTAGGTATAAATTCAAACATAGCAGGAATTTCAATTGCGTTGAATAAAAAAAAAACAATCAGAAACGACCTTCAAAGTGAAGAGAACACAAATTGAAAAGTGCTACAAAGAAAAAAAAAATGTATAGTAATGTTGTTACAAAAGATTTCAAACCTACTAGGTACGTGAAGAGTCAAATTAATTACGGTGGTGTTGAATAATTTAGCTCGAAACTAGGTAGAATAATGTTCATTACCTAATTATATTTCTTAATTAATTTTAAACAGTAAGAAAATTATCAAAGCGTTGGTGAGCAGAGGGGACAAACTCATCTAGAGGTCGAAGAAATATGAACCCAACAAAATAGAGAGATCTTGCTAAGAAAATTAGAGAGCCTCAGGAAATTGGACATAATTTCTCAAAAGCAGAAAGAAGTATGCGAAATGTTCCAGCGATTTCTACCAATTGTAGCGCCGACGCTGAGAAATCTATCCAGTGCCAGCGGCTCGGGTCGCGCCGCGCCCGGACATGCCGTCCACAATTACTGGCAATTGTGCCAATTGACGGGACTGCCACCCTTCCGCTTTCGACTCCAATCCAACCAACCAGTGTCGTCATCCTCGCCCGACGCCCGCCGCAAACATCTGCCACTATCTTTTATAAACGCATAAATTGTGTAATGTCATACCCGTCCACTCTTAAGCATATGATACTCGAGTCACGTTCAATGAACTGCCTTCTTCGATGGCATTATTAAAATTTATTACTGGATGCATCACCACTGGATAGGTAGTGTTGTGCGTGTTTGACTAAGAAATGACATTTGAAGTTAGACCTACTTTGCCAGGCCAGGGTAAAACAGAATCAGAATCAGAACTATTTGGTCCATGATTACTTCTTTTATCAGGTAAGGTTAACTAACCTTAGTAGTTAAACAGTAGGTTGCTATACGTAATTTTCCTATATGTGTATTTGATAACTTGTAAACGTACTACCTACTACGGTACTAGGTACTTCTTTTTTTTTCTATAATAATGAATTTCATTATGGATTATGAGTACCTTTACCCCCCGTCGCCATGGTACGGTCGGGTCGTATTACACTAAACCAAGAATGTCTTCCAAGAATCTAGTGTCAAGTCAAGTGGCTGTCCACGGTCCATCACTGGATGAGATGAACAAGCACACTCGATTTCTTTTCGCAACGACACAATTGCTTCAATTGGCGACGGGAGCAGACTGGCTCATCACGTCACCCTTCCGTTTAGTTAGACCCGTCATCTAGTACGTATACCATCTCGTATGCGACTCAAATGTACTGGAACACTCTATGAAACTGCGTATCACACAAATGTTGCATACAGACAGTAGAGTTATTATTGAATACGCGATAAGAGCGGATGCAAAATTCCAGTAATTCAATAACCGCAAGAAAAATAAGCGATGCGATGTGATGACGATATCAGTCGGTGTAAGTCAAGTAAGGACATTGTATTTGTAGTTACATAAACTTGGTAACAATGGCCAATATAATGTGTTATGTATTAGAGTGGTATATCCGCTTAGGTACTCAACTCAGATATCGTCACTCTTGTCGACCGTTTCCGTATTCATATCGACACGTGTATTATTTATAGACACGTTCATGTAATCGAGTGAATAAACAATATCTAAGTATTTATTTCTTTAAACGGCAGCGTAAGCACTTGCACATTGTCGAATTCGCATATTTTCCGAGAGACAGTAGAGAGTTTTGAGTTTTGGAAGTCATTGGATGGTAAATTTAACTAACTAAATTTATGTAAAACGTTCCTGATAGGATGTATTGTGGCGTTATGTGTTAAATTATATTCACTCTATTTCCGGGACATCGCGGTGCCAGATATGTTATCATCGCGATGAGGCGGTCGGTACATTACGGACTCAGTATATTTGTGGTTAGTTTTTTGTTTGGTTTGCTAGAAATTAACGCTAGTAAGATGGACATTGGACATCATTGTAAAGACATAATAAAGTGTTTATTTTTAAATTATCAAAGTCTGAATCAATATGATATAGAATACGAAGGATATACATATTTAGAAATCTTATATTCGTCTTCTTTGCTAGACAGAAAACGGACATATTTCCCTCTTCCCAGGCAATTCCAAAATATTATAATGCCGCAGTTACAGTGAACAGGCAGATAGCTGAGTAGAGTAAGCTGCATGTATGTGACTTTCTGTCACTTCTACGCGTGCTGCTGTTCTCTTCGATCATAAACAAAAACAATTGACATAGTAAGGTACCACGTCATTTTAATATGAATCACACTTATACAAGAGAATAACGACTTACAATACCTACCTATCACAGTATCACGGAACAGTACCTATCTTTATGATAAAAATACCTAGATTATTATTTGGTTTTACCGTATTTTTACGTGTTCTTGATTACCTATCTAATCGTAGGTATGGTAAAAAGTGAAGAGTCACTTCTATTAAGTATATAGACAAATTTTTTTTGTTTGTTTGTTACGGATAATTTAAAGAAAAAGAACCGCAAATGAAAAATATACTTTTATTGAATCACATAATATCACTTAATTTTCAATTCAATTTCATTCAATCAACAAAGTAAGTAACTAATAATCACAATAACTACTTAATTCATGTCTTATCAATCAATCGTCTAAATCTCGTCATCAGTTCAACATTGGGTGAAAGGTTAAATACGTTTATAAAGTATACCAAAGTTCAACATACTATTAATGTCTATTTACAATATTTGCATTGAAGAACCATTATTTTGTCACTAAACTGCGCATAATTTTGTATCAAAGAATCTTCAATACTTACTTCAATGCGAGTTTCTTTTTATTTTCTAATTATTTGTCTCATCATAAGTTATTCTTTTACGATTTAAAAAAATACTAAAGATTTTGGAACATTACTCAACCAAAATTTTTTTGTGCTACAAATGTCTACGCGTAGTCAGAAAAAGCCGTAGCATCGTAGTGCGAGCATCAAAATAATGAAGAAATAAAATATAGTCAACAATGTCATACATATAAGTAGGTATTTACACGAAAATCTACTTAATTTGATACGTGTTTGTGGTCTGCAATACAATAGCTTTGCAAATGAAAAATTCGCCTGCTTCATGAAATGTTCATTTTTTTGCGCAAGAAAACGTACTTATTCCGTGATCATTAGCTTCACATAGGTATCATCTAACAGCTTCGGAATCACACATCATAAATCCAACTCGGCATTTTTATAATCATTGGTTACAAAGAAATCTTATTGTTTTGCTCTCAGCGGAGAGTGACAGAAGGTTGCGTTGCGTGCGCGGCGCGGGCGCAGCTCGCATCAGACGACGCCCCCGGGTTTCTATGCGCACTGCGCGTGACCAAATTGATACCGAAGTCTTTAATTTAGAGCCAACATAATAGTGGCTAGTGGCTCTTCTTCGGGAATGTACCGAGTAAATCTACATTACACAATTGGTAGGTATTCCGATTCAGATATTATTTTTCCTGTTTCCTCTCCAGACCAGACTGTTTTCCTTGATGACTGTTAGTTTACATTATCTTTAGTCTTCTTGGAAATCGTTAGTTCTATGGATCATATCTTTGTTGTTTTAATAGATGCTAACTTCATGATCACACTTATTATGAATTTGATTGCGTGTATTTTATTTAGTATTTGTGGTCTATGTCCAATTTAGTCATAAAACTCAGTGTTGTGGTTTCACTGGTTATCACGTCTTCAAGTGGCAGCTGAGCTCACTCTCGCCCGTTCCGGTCGCTTGGGCGCACAACACACCACTTTCTGATCCGCTGGAATCTTGCGTGAGCTCATCTTGCGAAACTTGGTGACAACGAACTCTTCGCTCTCTGAAGCGGAGGACTATCTTTGAATTTCAAATAATTTCATGTAGACTAGATTATTAAAAAACACTCAACAATCTCAATATGGATCACATTAAAATTTTGCAGTTCAGTTGGCAGTCCGGTTGACCAAAGTCCCTATCTGTATGATTATAAAGAACAAAATTGAATATCCGCATGAAGGACCCCAGAAAGCGATAAAAATGTTGTAAACGCCCGTCTCTATCCGGGATAAACGAGTCTATTACTCAGTAATCAGACCAGTTTGTATCCTGGCGAGAAGGAAGCGCCGGGGCAGTCAGACGGCCAATCAAAGAGTTGCATCGCATAATTAATCGTGTGAACCTTAGCATCCGGCTACAGCCCATTCATTTTCCTCAGGTTTGCAGTTTTTCTCGCGTTGCGTGATGCAATCGCGGATGTACGAGTCGAGACGCTATTGTACTTAGCTGCAATTATTGTATTTGCTTATCATGTTAGTGACCAACTGGTCTGCAATTTATCATGGTTGGCTTGTCGTATCCAAGAGTTTAGCTACTTCATTTGTCATAAAATCAACGTGACTATTTGCGTGTGTTTCGCTATTTGGTGGAGATGAATATAAAACCTGTCCAAAACGAACTATCAATTTGAAACATGCAGCCACCCAACCCAAGAATGATATCAATACAATCACGGTCATCTTATCTTTTCGACATGAAGGAAGCATATTAAGTACATACAGTTGGCGTATAAGTTCTCTAGAGCTCTAGGTATATTTTTTTAACTTGTGACTATAGAAAGCCGAAGCCGAGGCCTTGGCAATAACCTTGCCGAGGAAAACGAGCGACAACGCGGAAGTGCGCGCGCATTGTTCTACGTGGATCGTAGATCGGCGGAGGATCAAGGGGCAGGCCAGTTGCGAAGTTGTTATGTGACACTTTACTTTTAAATGTACCTAAATAAAATAATCAAGCCACTTTTGGTCGTATTTTCCCGAACGCCTGTTAGCTTTGTAGGTTCTCCAAATGCAAAGGTATTAAAAATACCTGCTAGTCATTGCAAAGTGCAAAGTAATTGTCAGAACATATTGCAAACAATAATGCAAATTGAATAGTATTAAACTTCGAACCTACCTAACATAACAAGACCCATCAAATGAATATTATCAAATGACATAACATCTCGACGGAAATACGAGTAAGTAGGTATAGTATTTGTGTTTTGGTATATTGAGAACGACAAATATTTTTGTGCGGGTCATGTGCACAGAAAATATAAGCATAAAAAATTATTGCCAGCCATATTCATACGTAAACATGTACCTAACGGAAAACAAGTGCCTACCTCTACCTAAAATTAATTTATATTAATGGCGTAGCTGTCTCTACTCTAATCAAATTCAAAATCCTTAATAAAGGTTTGATAAAAGGAAACTGTCAAAATGCAAATATCCTAATCAAATAAGTAGAAGACAGAGCATTTAACTCTTGTTAAAGTAGAAGACCTTCAGAGGAGTCTCAAAATGAATCTAAAAATAATAAGCCATAAAATAGTAGAAATTGAGGACAAATTCAATCGGCGGTGGGAAGAATATAACCCGAGCACATAAGAGCTAGATCCCGAAGGCAGCGACCGACGTGTTGTATTACGGTGACCGCAGCGCAACAAAAACAACCCGAGAGAATGTCCTCAATCGTGCGTGTCCTGCGCAGCGCCTCTCACGCGCCGCTTGCTCCTGCGCAGGGCTTCCAGATTAACTTTCTCAAATGGAATTCAGGGATTAATTGGCTTATAAAAAGCTAGATGAACAACTAACTGCTTAACCCCAGATAATTCCATTCGTCAATGTTGCATTTCATCTATTTTGAACTACCTAACAACTTAAACCAACTGAAACAAACTAAGCTGTAAAAAGAAAATTCACAGTATAAGAATGTTGGGTTATCTAGTAGTAGCTTAGGCTTGGGTAGTAGATACCAAGCAGAATCATGATAAGTAAAATATAAACGGGACAATACTAACTAACAAGTTATATAATCCACGTTTTCCTTATTTTTACATATTGATTAACACGTGCAATCGTTAAATTACGTCAAGAGTTCAATTACTAGCAGACTTCCGTAGGTTTTTCACCGTGTGTGTGTATGTGTGTGATCGTTTAAATCACAAATGAACAATACAATTTAGTGATTTAAAAAGAAATGTGCGTAAATTGTACAATAATCCTGACAGTCACGTAAAGTCGCATTCCATAGCCACAAAATTGGCGGATTATCAATGTGCGCTTTAAATGCTTAGTGACCACCTCAAACGATTGAAGTTTTCTTGGAAAAATATTTATTTAAGATTCGGATGTGTCTTAACTAGTACTACAATATTCTGAGAAAATTATATTAAAAAAATAACACACTTTCTTAAAAACTACAATCGTTTTCGGTGGCCCTAGGTATGAAATTTTGCAGCTTACTGTACCTACCTAGATATTGCTGATAATCTGATGCTGATGAGAAGAGTGGATGAACTATAATAAAACACATTCTTTTAACAGACTCAGAGAGAGTTATTTTTCTAGTTTTAAGAGTCATCAGCTCACGTACGTTGCTTTCTGCAGCCCTAGCTCTGAACCCGTTGCGTGGCCGCAGGAGCGGTGGGCGGCGCGCAGGGCAGGAAGCCGCAGGACATCCGACACGTACAGGAAGCAGAACCAGTTCCAGAGGCTTTGTCCCTCTCCCTGCACCGCCCGCGCCTCCCCCGCACCCTCCGGTTCTCCCGCGCCCGTCCAACCGCATTCCTTCGAAGCCTCCGAGCGCTTGCGCACCCTCTTCCACTGCCTTCATAATTGTGGGTTTTAAAATCACAGGAGCTACAAATGCAATAACAAGCTAACAGCGAATGATTCTACCAAGTGAAAATATTAATCCATCTACTGAACAGACTACAAATTAATATTTCAGTCATTGTCATTGGATTCATTTTTCATATTAGGTAAAAAACGCGAATCGCAAAATTACAATAATTCGTCAAACATCAACTAGTATGCAATCATTTTAAAGATGCATCAGAATCAAAACTAAATTCATGCTGATAAAAGCAACCATTACCTCTCATTAGTTTTAATGAAATGTACCTAAGCATGAAGAATGTGTCTGTGTCAGTTCAAATTTTACGGACCAGTGAGAAGTGGTATGCGGTAGCCGTTTCTGCCACCACAAACACGGTCCAGACGAAATTACGGGCTTCTAAATACGTCTCAAACCAATTTCCGCTATAAATACCGCGTCCTACGACGGACTCCGTCGTCTTGTGTATGATTAACTCCACCAAATGTCTCCCTGTAGCGGAAAAACGTCGACGACTAAAATAGCAGCAGAATATTTCCGACTCGTAGGTACCTAACCCGTCTCGTGGAAATGGCATTTAAAGACGGTCGGCGCGCGCGCAACTTCCGGAGTGGCGGTAAACATGGCGGCAGCGCGCCAACATGGCGAAGTTTCCGGCCGCGCTGATTCACATGTGATGGCGGCGGGCCTGACTTGCTCACTGCATTTCTAGATAGTGATTCAGCCTTACGCAATACGTAGGTGTCCACGACGGTCAAGAATTCGCCAGCTGGTGAATCTAAATACTCACAAGATCCCGACGATTGAAATGTTTGTTTGTCTGTCTACGGTCTAGAAAAATTCATAATGGTAAACTGAAACGATCGAAAAAAAATCACAAGGGTTCTTTATCTTAGTTTGAATAAAATTGTCAACAATTCTATCGGATTAAGTCGTAATAATAATAAGTCTGGAGACAAATAGCGCATTATAATAAAATCTATCACCATTGCATCACGTACTGGTTCGGGAACCAGACGCTGCCAAGGAATGCGTGAGTAACCTGTGATGCGAGTATCTGTGATATGGCAGGTGTGTGATTCACTTTATTTGACTGTGTATTCATGATGATAGCTACGTTTGGTCTTATGACGATAGTGATAGTTACGTTTTCTTTTATATTTTGTCATAAATTTAATAATAGGTAGATAGGTACTTTTGTATTAACGAGGTCTTTCATTTTAGAAGTTTTATCATTTTAGACTCAAAAAGCAAAGTGGTTTATATTTTATTAAAATGGATTATCAATTTCGTGTTTTATTTATATCACGTCGTCGTCACGCGCCTGATAGTGCCACTTAGTTAATTCACCTACACCTTCCTCGGCGGAGCAGCACACGAACATTCATCCACATTTGACCTATTTTATTGGTTTGGTTTTTGGTTTGTACAGGACGCAACTAGCAATTACAGAAAGAGTAAATCCAGGGCGCAATTAAAAGGAGTGATTCAAATTCCCAACTGTATATGGCGGGATGATTCATGTGCCGCAGTGCCTACATACTGGAGGGCTATATGAACCGGATCCGCAGAAATTCCACTGAACCAACGGTGCCTCAGAGCTCCTGGGCTGGAATTACTTTTACGACTCGAAGTAGGTAAACTTTTTAAGTAGGAAGGCAAGTAAATGGTGTTTAAACTTTTAGTAGAGAATAAAATGTAGAGTCGGTGGTAGGGTCTATCAGATTTTTCTTTGTATTTACCTCCATACGTAAGCTCTAATAATGAATAAATTAAACAATGTGCATGCATACTTTCCTATCAAAGCATCATTGTTAACGAGATATTAAAATCATTCTATGTTTATCATTATCATATAGCAACAGAGAATTGTTACTACAAAAATATTAGATCAGCAAGCAAGAACATCCTTTGATGCATACAATATTCATAAAATATACATTAAGTATGCTGTATAAATACATAAGTAATATTGTCAATAATTCGGCGGCGAGAATAGCTCGTGGTAGAAGGCGTGGTGCGAACAGCAAGCAAGGTTGTCGCACCGCGGCCGTGGCAGTGAACTTGCTTTCTTCGGCGCTCGCTGCGTCTGCGCACCTCGCGTCATCCAACCGTGAACTCAGATTGTTAAATAATACCCGAATCACTTCAAAAGTAGCATTGTCACTGAGTTTTTGTTTATCAACAAAGCTGTTTGAACACGAAAGTCTCTACCAAAGATATTTTTCAATTTATCTTACTTGGAAGGTTTTAGAGGAGGTTGTTAAGTATTCACGGTTATCTATGTTTCTGGATTCAAGTCAAAACCTGAAAGCGACGTTAACGGTTACATTTTACAACATGGCGCATCAATGATTACATCCCTGTCGTAT